>JAFIDM010004315.1:35236454-35280887 GCA_023159025.1 Thereuonema tuberculata | reverse complement strand
TGTGAGTCTTGGCAACTTATTTTACACGAAGTGTTTTGGGTGGGATTGTTTTTTGACATATCTCCGCAATTGTTGTGCTGTTGTTGTGCCCCAATGTTAGTGCAACAATGGAAAACGGTTTTTCATTTTTTATTGTCACGAGGAAGTCGACAAATTCAAAATGAGCATTATTGAACTTCAAAATAATGCATTAACTGCTTTCTTTGGAATTTTGTTAGATTATCTTAAATTTTATTTTCTTCTTATTATTACTTTTAATAATTGAATTGTACCTTATTAATATATTTTTGTAAAAACAACTAAACTTATTGATTCACGTGTTTTTGAAATTTGTTTAAGCTTCCAACTATTTTGTTTTGTTGTACTTATTCCAATTTTATTAAGCTTGAAAAAGAGATGGCTTGAAAAGAGTTTTCTAAACTTCAAAATGTTGCTTTAACCCCTTTCATTGGAATCGATTATTCTTGGATTATCTCATATAAACCATCGTTTTATCATCGATAATCAATTAGTATCGAAATGGACAACGAGAGAAAGGATGAGATCTTTTCAAAGAATTGTCAATAATGTCGTAATCTCGGCCATTCTTGACTACAGGTAAAATTTGTCTGAAGTCTCCGCCAAAGAGGAAAATTTGTCTAGATTCACAAGTCATCAGAATTTGGTTATCTTCACTCGAAAGAATAGTCACAATCAATTCGTCGTCAGGAGTATCGTATATAAGCTATGATCTTCATTTAACATCTATATCAACCGACGTCCATCTAAATAAATCTCTTCTTCAAATATCTATAACGAACAATCTGTACACGGGAGATGGCCTAGTGTTTAATGAAGATAAATTTGATTTATTGTTGTCAAAGCTACCGTCACTGACATTTTCCGAGAAAATAAGTAATAATGAATAATTGTTAATCAATAGTTGATTTGATTCATTCGAAATTCAGTGAAAAAGATTGGGTTTACCTGGAATAAATCAACATTGCTTCTATATTCGAAGATCAATTGAAATAATTTTTCACTTTACCCTGCCTTCATAGTATTTTCTTTATTATTATTATCATTGCAATCAATATAAAAACTCTTGTCAGAGTCAACAAATTTTGTGAGAGGAATTTGTTTAGAAAAATAAATTTCTAACCTCTTCTTCAAACTCACAAAAATAAATCATGAAAACAAAAGTAACAAATAAATAAATTTATTAATAGTTAATAAAGTGAAATTGATAGCTAAAAAATTTAAATATCAACTTATTTTTTTAAGCATCAATTACCAAAATATTTACAAGAGTTCAGTTTTTCAGTAATAAATGTCGTTCCGAGTGATTAATCCATTCGTAACTGACACGCCCCGTATTTTTACAAACTTCGACGATGTCAATTTAATACTTAGAAAGTGCGAAAATAAATAAACAAAAACTACGAACTGCAAACAATTCCACAATAAATGTTATGCTTAAATGATCAGTTTACAAGCTCTTGGTACTAATGTTTGATAAAGAATTTGATTTATTTGTTGTCAAAGCTACCGTCACTGACATTTTCCGAGAAAATGAGTAATAAATGATCAGTTTATAAGCTTCAGAATTGTTTTCCTCATAAACAATTAACTAGTAAACAAGTAAGTTCAAATTTAAGTTTTGTTATAGGATTATAAACCGCGTCACATCTTCCCCATTTATCCGCTTGCCGCAATTTACCTCATTTATAAGCTTAATTTGTTTTCAGTCTTCTTTATCAAGATTAAAATAAATAAAATAAGAAGGTAAACAATGAGAACGTAAATAATTCGTAATTATAATATAATACTTACTGTAATTATTTTATTTTCTGCATTTTGTTAAAAAAAATTACTTTTCAGAATGTTTCATGTAAAGTTTCTTACCGTCTCTTTTCATGTTGACTTCAAGGCATTTATTGAAGCGACAGGCCTGGCACTGATTGCGTCGACTGACATCCACAATACAACGTCCACTCTCTTTGCAAACATAATCAAGGTTTCTAATGAAGAAACAGAACATGAATTAGAAAAAAAATTAGTATCACACCTATATTATTCGAACAATTGAAATCATGGATGAGAAAATAAAAATATCTAGTATTCTAGGTAGATAACTTATTTCTCTTGGCTTATCTATGGAACCGAAGATGTTTCTATGACTAATCGGGCCAATTGATGAAAAGTTAACCCAGATAATCACTGTACGCATTTTATAATGGGTTCAATGAGTTTGGAAGAGAAATGAGCTGGAAAAAAATTCCCAATCTCCACCGTCCATCCACTAAACCAGGCTCGTCCATCTACTAAGTATTGTATCTTATTGAACATAACTTTTTTGCTCAGACCCCTTCGACTTCAGACAAGTATAAAAGACAATAATTTGAAATTAGAAATATTGATAACATTCAATAACTCTTTGAGATTGTGGAATCGCGATTTCTTTTTCTATTTATTTGATGTGTACCAGGAATTTAAATAACTACAGTCCGACCACGATATCTTGACGATTGGAAGGAACCCCACGTGATTATGACTTATCTATTTTTCAGCCAATCACAAACAAGCGCGCCTCAAAGCACAGCGCTTCCAAAATACATAATATTCAAAAGACAGACATAAAATCTAAATATAACAGTTAAATCTTACATTGAAAGCAGTCAACAATAACTAATAGTATAGCATTTCCTTTAAACATCATTAAAACTAATTTTTTGTTTGTTTTATATCTGTAACGTAAAGATTCTTCGGAACCTCTGAGAGAGGCTAGTTGTGATGTCATGGGGCTCTGGAATTTTTCCAATCGTCAAGATATCGTGGTCGGATTGTAGAAATTATGAAAGAAATTGACCGAAACGTGTAAGAGGAAAGAGAAAACTGCTTTATTAAAATCACTTAATTATTATTCTAATGGAAGAAGCGCTGACCGAATTGCAGTAATGTTTTTGATATATCGTTTCATTACATGTGCTTGGATTGCCATAATGGGACAGTGGAAAATGAATCGGAAAGTTAAAAAAAAAGGGGGGGGGGCGGAGAAAAAGGCATCCTATGCGCATGCGTCTGACCAGTATTTCAGAACTTCATATTGTAACGAAGTCTTTAATAGCCGTTGGACAACTTAAATCATTTGCCTAACTCATATTACAATTCAATCTTACAGATATTGAAATACTGTGCTTAAAGCAATGATGGCATTTTAATATTAAAAGTAATATAAAAATAACTTAAAATAATTCACGGTCTACTTTGCTGCCAGTCTTTAAATGAATTAATTAGATGCATTAACAAAACCGAAATATATAAACTAAGATATTATTTAAAAATTATTAAAAGGCCAACACACAAGATTTTTTAAAAAACATGAAATTAAAATGAACTACATTTCGGCCCGAACCAGCGGGCAGTTTACGAGATATTATTTATTTTAACAAATAAGAACGATTTACGTTTAATGAGTTTTTGAATCTGATATTTGTAATGTTACGACATAAAATCACAACTTGGGAGAAAAATTAAATGAACCCAAAATTGATCTAGAAAGAACTGTTAAAATGATGAACGGATATTTCATTGCTAAGTCTTCATTGATGATCTTCGAGTTTCAAGTTATTTTCTTGAACTTGTCAAATTGTTGGGTTTGTGTGATTTATACTTGAACTTGCATTTTATAAACGGACAATTTATTATTTATAAATGTTGATTGGCTACAATTATTCAAGTTCCTGAATTTATAGTTAATTTCCTAAATTATGCTAATTTCTTTCCAAACAATCTTCTATCGACTTTTTAACTTCTAATAGAGCTAAAAGTTGGAGCAGAATCCGAACTCGGTGACAGTATAACCTATTAAAATTTGGGCCCGATCTATTCACAGAAACTCCCACATAGTATTCCCAGTAAACCACTTATCTTTCCTTAATTTTTTTTTAAAATTGATAATACCTAATAATTGATGCTTTTATTAAGTTAAGACGAACCAATTGATTCATTTTTCGATAAATTATTCTTCTGGATCATTCCATGTCAAATCAACAAAGGATGTAACCTTGACATCGTAGATTGCTATGATGTTTTTTATGAAAGCTGTATCTATGAATAATATGAAAAATCCACATTTTCTTTTTTGATTTTTTGGGACCAGTGGGTTTTTTTTAATAGAATTTTCAAAATGGCGAAAAGTGCAAATTTTGATCGAACTCCCATTTACATAAACTACTATTCATCAGCAACCCGTTGTCGTAGGGGCTCAAAAAGTGTCATTTTAAAAAGCCCATGAAAAGGGCTTTTATTTGATATGTCACTTCAGCATTTTGGAAGATTTAAAATTCACCCTGCAATTGAAAGATAGGAATATCACGTACAATTCATTTAATAAAGCCTTAGGTTTTTGTTAGTGTAAGATACATTTAATATCCACTGATCTAATCTAAAACAAAATATATAAACAAAGTTAATATATAATAGTTACCTCAGAAAATGGACAGCAATGAAAGTGTACTTAATCGGGTTAAGACTCAAGATGATTTTTAAGGAAGTGATTCATTTCAATTTAACTTACAGTCGAATTAAAAAAAACAACTTATTGTTCAATAATTTGAAATGAAAGCAAGAGAATACTTTTGTGAATCTTCACTTGTGATTCAGTCTTTGCTTTAGAAGATTTGTTGACTCTTGATGTAGTAGATCTCTACCTTTGCCAAAACTTTTCTCATTGGAATGTCCTGAATGTCTGGATACAGACGTGGAAAGTGGAAGGATGGTGGAGCCCTTTTGAGAGGCGGGAAATAAACTTTCAGTTTGTCAACATTGTCGTATTTCGCGTGTGTGCTGTCATGTACGAGCACGCAATTTAGTTCTTTTGTTAATATGGTTTAACATCATTAGAAAATTAACTAATACACCTTTGTGTATGTTGCTGATCTGCAGGCTAAGTTTAGATTGACCTGAAGCCTCAGGACAGAGGACTGAAGTGATGGCGTCACTTGTTCTATTCTAAGATATTTTAGGATGTAAGAAAACCCAAAAACGCACAAATGAAAGGAAAAGGTTGTATGGTGCTCTGTCTTTTACTTGTTACAACCTCAACCCAGTTGAATACTAAGTAACAAAGTAATCAGTAAGCCTTCAGTTTGATTCACAAACATTGTTGAAAGTGAAGAATGTTGCAATTAAAAATAAACCTTGTATTTTATATGAGGGGGGGGGGTGGAGGATTATATAAAATGGCTCCAATATTAGATGAAGGAATGTAGTTTATAAATAATTTCAGAAGAGTTTTAGCTAATACTGAACACACTTTTTCTTTGAGAAAGTTTCATAAAAACTAAAAAGTACAGTATTTTATATCATTTGTATCAACATTTCAGATGCACAGTTGTCTTTAAAATTGTAGATAAATATGACCTCGCTTAGGATAAACAGGTCCCATCTTGAAACTTTGGTAAGATGCTAAGAAAGCAACGATGTTTTAAATATATTTTTCTGGAAAAAAAATATAAAATGGCCTTATTGACATTTTCAAAAATAAAAATTTTGAAAGTGTCCAAATTTTTTTTTTCTCCTCCAAATGCCTCATGTGACGTAACAAATAAAAATTCTTTTCATGGGCTGAAATGAAACCTATTTCAGTACTCTAGTACAAAGAGTTACTGAGTGATAGCAGTTTGTGTAAAGTTTCAAAATTTGCATTTTTCATCATTTTGAATTAAAAAAAATCGAATGGTTCCAAAAAAAAAAAAAAAAAAACAGATTTCTTTCATACATTCCATATGTACAGCCGAGATATAAAAAAAAAAAAATAAATAAAATCATGACAATCTGATACATTAATAAAAGTTCAAATGATTCTCCTATTTTGCCAAAAATTAAAGAGGAAAAAATATTAATTAAGATGTTGAATCGCATCAAAAAACGATTTTTTTTTCTTTAGCTATAAAACCTAAGAAAAATTGCTTGATTACCAAACTCATTAATTTGAAAATACAGTATGCACCTTCCAGTAAATTAAGTGATGAATATTGAAATTAATTGAAAGAGTTAAAATTGGTAAATGAAGAAAAACAAGAGAATGCACAAAGAGGACAATGATAATAAAGATACATAGAAGAATTATAATAATAATTAATTTACCACCGACGGGAGATCGAAACCTTCGATGGTAAATTTATTAGTTTTATAAAAATATATCTTTCTTATCATTGTCCACCTTCTGCATGCTCTTGTTTCCTTCATTTACTAATTTTTATTCATTTCACTTTAAACTATCCACACAGTCAAAATTGTTTTCCTAAACACCAAAAAAGTTGTTTCAAAATCTCATTTATTTAATTTTTTACAGTAGTTTAGTAGTTTATAGCAAAAAGAAAAAAAAAACAAGATATGTAGAATAATAGTAAGTGTTTCTTTAAATATATATTTAAAGAAACAGTTTGTAACAAACGCAACGGTTAGAATTTTTACAAATTAATAAAATTTGTAAGCAAATACCCTTTTATCCTTCCTTAGAAAAAATAATAATAAAAAGATTCATAAAGACATAGACATGTTTATTAACTTATTGCAAAAGTAAAAGAAATGAAAGAGAAGCAATGTAATTAAATTTCCATAAAACAATCAACAATTATTGAAGAATTGTTTTGTAATATTCAATTCTTTCAAAGTAGTTTAGGGATTTTTTTTTTTGCCAGTCCGTCCTTCTGATAGCGATAGCTCAAAAACTATACATTTAGAAAACTGAAAATTTTGAGATAAATGTAGGTTATTACAAGAAAGACTTCTATTGAAGATTTTGGCACAAATTCAAATGATTCAAAAAATTGAATCATTAAGGAATCGTTTAATTCTATCTCAGAATGTCGCTATATCACAGTTTTTATAAGACTCCTTGTACTGGATGTGTCGGGCGACTGTGGACACAGGATTATCAGCCTCTATCGGTACCTTTATAAGTAGTTCGATCAAATTTATCCAGTGACAAATTGCCAGCCTGAA
The DNA here is from genome assembly GCA_023159025.1 of Thereuonema tuberculata. NCBI lineage: Eukaryota > Metazoa > Arthropoda > Chilopoda > Scutigeromorpha > Scutigeridae > Thereuonema > Thereuonema tuberculata. Next base: position 35,273,897 of record JAFIDM010004315.1, on the reverse strand, counting down.
CCTGCTTAACGTTTATGAAAGATTTTAAGTGAATAACTATTTCATGGAAAAAGTCAAACTTTCACTACAAAATTAACACAAATATTTCATTTCGAGCTTTACTTAAGATATAAATTAAGAATTATTATTAAGAAATTATTCTTTATAAATATTTTTATTCTTCTCGGTGATTTTTTAAAATTCTAAGCTTACATTCTCCACTGTAACAGAAGGCACTAAATGTAGAAAGTATCAATACTGTAACTACAAGAATTCTGGTTCGCAGGACAAATGACTGTCTTAAAACTAAAAAAATGAAAAGCAAAATAAAGATAAATAATGGGATTCTATTTAGCTGTCTCTTATCAAATTGCCTCCGGGTCCTTGGCCTGATTTACAGCAGTTACATATCTCATACAGCAAATGAACGTTTATAGTTAAATTAATGTTATTTAGAATGTAGTCTTTGGTCAAAACCTGAAACGTCTTTCATTCTTTCTTTGCTTCTTTTTCTTTGTTTTTGTAAAAGTCGAAACGACACAAAGCCGATCCACGTGCATTTGTAGTTTGTAATAAAATCTTTGTAATGGAAATACAGTCCAATCCCACTTTTACATTCCCGCAAATAACGTTTTCCCGCATTTACAACATTTTTTTCTCGGTCCCTTCAATTTTCCTATTATTATAATGTATTTTTTCCCGTGTATTTAGGCTGTCGTAATATCAAACTTTTCGCAATTTACGTTGCTTCCGCCAAACGGAGTAAAAAAAATAAAAAAGATGTCGTCGAGAAAAAATGAACATGAAATGGCGACTATTAACGTAAATTTCGCAATAAATACGGTCAATTTACGCAGATTCAAAGGCATCAGGACAAATACCGTATTTACTCGAAACTAATGCGCAAATATAGTCTAAAGAGATATCGTTTGCTATAGAAGGAGATGATTCAATTTTCGATAAACTATAAGAACTAGAGAAGCGAATAGAAAACAATAAGTTATTAAGGCCAACACACAAATATAATTAAAACATATATATATATATATTAAAAATTACAAATGTTGTAATATTATTTTTACTCGACAACGAAACGAAGGACGTTTCGAAAATGTTTGTAATTTTTAATATCTGTAAATGTTTTTAATTATATTGGTCTTAATGACTTATTATGATCTTTTTACGCACGTTAAATATTAATCTAATTCGAATAGAAAACTTGAGACATGAAAGATGTAAACAGTCAAAAATATCAGATTTCTTTTGTAAAAAGAACTACTGTAGTGTCTTGTTTCTTTGAAATGTGTGTGTACGTCTTACATTTTGAGACTTTAAAGTGATTAAAATAAATGTGTATGATAATTTTCCTTTTCCAAATTAAATATTTAATAATTGTAATATTTAATGTAGTCCCGTGTATTATAAGAGTTCTAAGCATTGATTACAAATCATTGTAAGTATTGAACATTGTATCCTTAATGTTCTTAGTACGCAGAAGCCATTTTCTATAATTTACACTTTCCCTCAATTTACACCATTTTTTTCAGAATCCCTTGAAAAGTGTAAAAGCGGGGTTCCACTGTAATCCAGTGAATTTCAATCATAATAAAGCAGACGTAGATGATAAGTATGTTAGAATCGATAGAAATTCCTTGTTTCATTCCTAAAGTTTTTCTATTGAAATTTTTGCTAAAAGCTATCTTCCAATTCAAACATACAAGGAAACAGACACACAGATACACTTACTGATTTTACATGTTTCAATTATCTACAGGAAATAGGCTAATAAATGACTCATTTGTAATAGTTTATGAAGGCAGATGTAAAATCAAACAGACTCTCTTCTATGATTAGGGAACTGTAGCGAATGCATTCTCTCCTGAAATTCCAATAATGTAGAAATTCTTAAAAACCTGTTGATTAGTTACCGGTAATAAGAAATAAATGTTTTGTTCCGAGATATCTTTTCGAAACTAGGGTTCTATAGGTCAGGACCCACGGGTAACACTTTGTTGTAGTATTTTGAAACATTGCTGCACTCCATTCTCCAATTAATTACCTATAATTTTACCCAATTTGAGACTTAAAAACTGTAAATTAAGGATTTTTTCTTAATTACTATTAAGAAGCGTGGAAAAAAACTGACAGATCTAACGATGTTAAGTTTATAAATATTTTTTTTTGTTCGTCAATTTATTCAATAAACTTTCTTACCATCATCAATGAAACTTACCGGGTTCTTCCCAATGAAAATAAAGTTCCCTATTTCCCCCATTGTTTTTTTTTTTTTATAATTCAAAGAAACAACTTTAAATATTCTACAAGAATTCTTGTTTTTCCTTATTTTGATATTGTACTGAAATGAAGGAGCTCAAACTACAAAATAAATCTTAACCAAACAAAAGGAAATTCAACTCAAAGATGTCTTGCTCTGAATTGAGGGGTTTTAATCCATACTAGCCTAACCCTCAAACAGGAAATTATTGGGGAAATGGTTTGAAACGTTTGGTGGTGATGTACAAAAAAAAAAAAAATATATATACTTTGTTGCTGTAATTTATGTAGTAAAGAAAATTAGCTATATAAATTACAGTAGTAAAGTGTGTATTGTTTTTTTGTACACGACCACCAAACCTTTCAAACCATTTCCCCAATAATTTGCTCTTTGAGGGTTAGGCTAATATGGCTTAAAACCCCTCTTTTGGAATTTTAGTTACCTTCGAATAGATCTTTTGAAGAAACCTCGGCATCCGTCGCAACTGAGGACTCCATAGTGTTTTCCAGATGCTTTGTCTCCACACACTTTACATAACAGTTCTGGTTTAGGAGAAGAAGATCGAACGTCTAAGCCTGATCCTTGCATCTAAAATGATAGAACATGCAACTGCGTTTGAACATTTCAATATCTGAAAGTGCTAGGAATCTAACTATATTTGTTTTAATTTCTTCAATTATTATTAACAAATTCACATTACATATTTACATACAATTTTGAATATTTAAGTATGTATGTATGTATACACATACGAATATTTAGTATGTATACACCTTTGAAAATCAACGGGAATTGCAATAACTGAAAGATTTACTTTGTGCCAATATTACAAATAAAAAAAACAAATAAATAAATAAATAAATAAATAATAAATATAAATAGATAAATAAAAGGCTTAAAATTAGTGTACTTTAAATCAAATTTCAATACGTCTTAAGATGATATCTGCTGTATTTAACTATTACTCTCAGAATCTGATGATGACTCGCAGTTAGCGAGTCGAAACTGGCCTATGTATAAGTAATTATGTTTTAGAATTTTTTCCCAAGAAAAAAATTTCAACATACTGTAATTACTTAGGAAATTTTGTTTTAAATGTGTGACAATAATTTTAATACGTTCATTTTGATAAAAAGTTTTTCACCATACGTTAAAATAATATATTAAAATATTACTCTACAATTTATATATAAAGTTTTCTCTCAAAAATGTTCCCTGAGTCTTTCTGACGGAATTCAGTTCTACTTTAGTTTAGGCTGGTGATTTTATTTCATTGTTACATTTCCTAATATGCATAAATAAAATGTTATTAATAAATATAATAATAAATATTTTTTTACAGATTTCTAGAATTGTAAAAATTTTGGCATTGTTTTTAAATCACACTAATTTTTTTTTTGTCCTTGTGGAAACAGAATTTAATGATCAAGCAGGCATTTCATAATATATTTGAGCTTGTATCATTGCTTATTTATTTAGTTTTCAATTGATAGAATATTTTTAGATAACTTAACAGGCAAAATATGATTTTGGTCTTTCAATATAGTTAGATATATTTGTTAATGAGAGAACCAGATCATTTCCATTGGGAAAAAAACAACCTTTTTTTATGTTTAAACAAGCTTCAGATTGGGTCTGTTTAGAAAAAATAATAAAAGAGCCCGCTATTATTATTAATTCTTTTACTTAACATAATTAAAAGATTCCTTTTGCAGTCCTACGAGATCTGAGGCCATACTGAACGCTTAAAAAACAATAAAACATTAAAAATAAACTTATAAAACAATGTCAGTACTTGAATAGGCCGTTGTTTATTCGTTAGGATAAAATCTGGTGAATTAATGAGTTACAATTTGGATGATTTAATAACATTTGGACTTCTTTTGAATTTTCACAACAAGACAGGCTTCATAATTTCTTTGTATCAATATTAAAAAAATGACTGACGTTGAACTTTTTTATCAGCTATCAAACAGAAATCTTTTAAGTAAATACGACAGAAGTCATTTGATCAGAATATGTTCACAGAAATACTTTTTATCTTTTGTCATCTTGATTTTATCTTGCTTTTCGTTTTATACCAAATGATGACTTTCCCACCCTAATCTCCACTGATCACTTAACGGAATTTTTTTCCTGTTTTTGTTTTGTGTCTTATTTATTTAAAGAAGAAATGAAACAGTTTGGGCTTAAGATAAATTTAGCCTTAATTTAAAATTTTAAATTTAGACATGTGTGTATAAGTCGTTCAGACACGCTCACACAGACACACGTATATCGCGTTTTTGTGTTTGAATAGTATTTTTTACAACTCCATTTCCATTAGCCTATCTTTGGAGTGCTGTATTTTATCAGATACGTTTAAAGAATTGTGCTTTAATTATCAATTTTTGGGAATAGTTTTCTTTATATTCTATCCTACATTTGCATTGTTGTAAATTGAATGTTCTCTTCGTCTTTATTCGTTGTTAGTCTTAAAACATTGATTTTTACATTGAATCATTCCAACATCGGAATTTTCCGGCGACGTTTTGATATGTTTTAAAAATAAGACTAAAAAATAATGAAGTTTTGTCAAAATTGTCGATTTTTTCTTCAAATTGTAAAATTGAAATTTTTACAAAAATTATCAGAAAGTCATTAAAATTATAAACCACATTTCACAAGACAGAAATTGAAAATAATGATATATTCACGATAATCTTAGCTACTACATAGTTACAACCAGATCATACTATAATTATTAAAATTAATATATTAAATGTAAACATATGTCTTAGTTTAATATTTGTAACGTTCTTAAATAAGTTACATATCGAGGAAAAAAAAAAGCATAGAACAAAGTTTTAAATTTAATTTTTAAGAAGATAATACGATTTTTATCTGTCCGTCCTTCTCTAACTAACGTAACTGAAATATTATATACCTAGGAAGATGAATTTTTATTAAGTATTTTGTTATTTTTTAAAGCTATTGGTAAATAATAAAATAAGTACTGAAATGGAGAAAAAACCGCCAAATATTTTATAGTTAAATCACGATAGCTTTTACTATTTATCTTAGAAATATGAAATTTTAATAGTAGATAGATGTTACTGAATATAAGATCCTGTTGATATTGATAAAAATTGGACCGATAGAGGATTCCAAACCATAAGAGTCTTCTTAAGGTGTGGTTATCATTATAAACAAGCACTAATTACTTTAGAAAAGCTGACGGTTGTTGGTAAGTTTCTACAATCGCTAAAAAGTGTTTTAGATCTTGCCAAATGAGTATTGGAAAGTTGACACACCAATTATAACTTGTAACAAAGGTCTTCAGTGACGAATTAATATAAGAAATTAGTTTAGAACAGTTATAGCGGTTATTATGTTAACTAATTTTGTATGTAATTAACGTTGATGCAATGCATTTCAATGTGCTTTATCCAACAGTGCTTTGATGAGACACTTCCATTTTGTTTATTTATTTATATTTTTAGGTTTTATTTCTAGTAATAATTATTCTCAATACCCTCTCTTCCCTTGTCAGACTTTTTTTAGTTTTTCGAGAGATTACCGATGTGTCTTTAGGAAATCGAATAATTTGAATTTCATATCCCTGAACAATAGAATGGCTCATGTTTAGAATAAGTTTTAATTTTCATCCCCTTAAAGCAGGAAATGGAAATAAAAAATCCTTGCTTTTTTCATACAATTTTTTTTAGGAAAGCTTAAAATGTTTTGTGAAATAAAAGAAAAAAAAATGGTAAAAGATTTTAAAATTTCCATGTTTAAGACTTCCAAAATTCTCAACAAATGAAGCGGGATTAGAGGCAGTTCGTTATTTCCAAGAAAAATTAATTTACAACTGAGTTTCTCATAAATGATATTGCATTTATTTATTGGTTCTCTTTAATTATTGGGTAAAATTAGAATCAGGAGAATAATAGAAATAACTTTTATCTGCCTTTAACCTGGAAGGGCAGGTAAGTTTCTACCCTTTACTTATCGTTTTAGTGATCCTTGGGAACAAAGAGAGGAAAATATTAAAAAATCATTCTTGTTTTTGAAAAAAAAATAAACCAACAGGACCGAAACTTTTGAAGAGAGTTTATGAAGAACTGGAAAAACATGAAGGAAATCTATAGTTAGATAAAAACAAGACCAACACACATATATGTGTTATAAACAGTTTAAGGAAATTGTAACTATTGTGATTTCTACTATCTCTTCCCATACTTGTAGTAAAGTCGTATGAATTTTGATGAAAGTTTGTCTAAAGTTGTAAATGAAAGAATATTATTTTAGTTCTTCTAGTTTTTTAATTTTAAAGAAGGAATTTTCTGTATCTACCTCTTTATTTATTTTCATCAAGTAGATTTTTGAGAAACTTCCGGTGATTGTAGGAGAAGTATAAGATATTTTATGTTCTGTACTGTAAATCTGAGATCATCTTTTTTTTTCCTGAGAAAACTACCTTGAACTGATAAATTAAGAAGTAAATATTTTTCATGTTATGAAGGAATTTGCTTTATTATATCCGTTTAACTTATTTTCAATTAGAAATTAATTTGGTTTTGTTTTCTTTTTCACAGTAACGACCATTACTTAATATAGAGTTTGAAATTTAAACTATCGTAATACTGCCTTATAATTCAAAAGTTGGGTTTAGAGAAACTGACTTCATTTGTTAGATTTCCTCATCAATTTATATGTTAATCCTAAATAGATGAAACACAGGATTTTGTTCTTGCAGTTCTTTAAGTTGCCTGCAACAGACAGCCTCTTACATTTCATCATTAGTTCTGATGCAAATTATGAAAGTAAGGATTAACTTATTTCTCCCTACAACCTGGAAAAATAATAGAAGTAAGAAGCTATGACAGTGAATTTGTCTCAATGGTCTAATGGTTTCCATTTCATCTTAAAAATTTCGCTGTTGATAGGAAAAAAAAAACCCCAAAACCTATGAAACATTTTATACTGAAGAACTGAGCTAGCAAATATGTCTGTATTAAGATAAAACTGGTTGTCAAACCATCAGATCCGCTCAGTTTTTAACTAATTAGAGATCTTTAACGATTTCATATTAGATGTTCCATGTTAAATCAAGAAAGGAATTTGCTTGTAGGTTAAACAAATTATTGTTGATTAAAGGAATAATACTAACACTATTGCGTATTATTGAGCAAATAATAGTAATAGTAATAAATTAAGTAATATTTATTGAATTCTGATGAGAAAAACCCGTTAGAAGTTTCTCACTTTCTATCAACAGGTATAGAGTCCATACATACATACTTATAAAGAAGGTTGTATAATAAACATAAATTAAGTTTAAAAAAAAAACTAAAACGAAATCGAATGAATAAGCCTCTAAACAGAAGAAGAATTAGTATAATTATAGCCAGATATATAATAATTATGAATACATAATAAAGACATTTTCAGCTTTTCTTGATATTTTAAGTTATTAAAGCTCTTTCCATTTCTAATCTCTAATTTTTATAAAACCTAATAAATAATATGTACCGGTATTAGTATATCAACAAAACAAAACTAAACATTATAGATATCACAAAACATTTTGGACAAATAGAATAAAGCAAATATAGTTGATCTCCTAATAAGAAATTCATTTTTTTAATCATAAATTTGGATTTTGTAAAGGGGACTTTAAATCTATTTTCAAAGAAATTGAAATTACAAATAAATTTCGTATTTTCTTGCAAAAGGAGAAAAATGGACTTCTTGATATGTTTACATCTCATGAGAATGTCAATAAGATCTTTTCCTTATTGTAATAATGGATTTGGAAATAGTTTTTCATTATTATAGTGACAGAAGTAAAACCCACATCTGTTCTAAATTGACTTAATTAGAAAATACCTTTAAACTGTTAAGAATCAAAGTAATTAGGAATTAAATAACTCAAAACATCATTACCTTAAGGGAAATCCACTTGGTTAGCAGTGAAGATGGGTCAAAACTTGCCAAAGAAACTTAGCCTTAGTCAGTTTGTGAGAGATTAATGAACTACGAGATATTTGTGATGGCGATGGGAGAAAAAGCAGACGATCAGATAAAGACGAACTCATCGGAAAACTGTATGACGAGGCTACGTCAACATCATAGTTTGACTTTTCTTCTCGGCTGCTGTAACTGACAGAGGGGCAGGGCAATTGGCGCCCCCTCCCACCCCGTCCCTCGCTGATCCGTACAATTGGTCCTAAGTGACAGACGAGCACGGCGCTGATCGGGAGTCCCCCGATGACACTCGGGCTGCTGCCATTGGTGGCGCCGGTGGAGAAGGGCTTGGAAGGGGGCGGGAACTCATCGAAAATTCATAACCCAATCGATTGCGCTGGTCACAGGGAGACCCAACACCTACACCAACAACGATTTACTCTTAATTACATGGATGAGGTTATCAGTGCCATCGGATCATTAAGCGACAGCGGAGGATCAATGAAGGCTACCAAGTGAAGAGAATTTGGAATCGTTTAGTTCGGACAAACAATTACATATGAAACTTGTAAAATCAGAAATACTTACGCAAAAAAACACTCAGAGACTCCTTTTTATTAATAAGATTAATAAAGAGAAAAATTATTCAAAAAAAGAAAATTCAAGGATTTGTAAGCCTACTTATTAAAATTTAAACATTTTATCTGTGATCATTTTTTTTTTTTTTTTTTTGAATGAGTGCTTTTTTTTTTTTACTTTTTTAAATAAAAAAAATTCAGCTGTTCATATTGTCTTAAAAGTTTTTAAACTTAAATTAAGATCCAAAATTTCTTACTCTCAAAGGTTTCACTTTTTAGCCTTCCTTCCTGAAGAAAAAGAATACAAACGTATATTTGTATCTATCCCTAATAACTTTTGAATTAGCGAATCGATCCTCTTGAAATTCAGCATGCCCATTTATCGACAAAGATGTTTGAATTTAAAAAGTTCGCAGAAATCCATTTCCTATCAAACAATTTGTGTCTGACAATGACAGAAATCGCTATAGAAGAGAATATAAAACGAAATAATTGATTCCCAATGAATTTCTTTCGAAGTCAATAAGTAAAGTGGAATTCTTTTTAATTTGGGAGTGTTTTGATGAGATTAAAATTAACGGATTTCATCAAATTTTACCAAATGGAACATTTCTTAGTAGATTGCATTGAGATTTATAATAATTTAATAATGTGAAGATTTTACAATATTGCAAGATTTAAAATTTAATAATAAAAAGAATGAAATTTTTTTTTTATGGAAAGTATGTTTCCAGTTCTTTTAAATACTTCGGTTTGAGTTTTGGAGTTTCATAAAAAAAATGTTGCGCTCTTTTATATTCATACAAAAACACAGAGAACTGAATAAGTTTTTCTAAACATAAAATAGAATGATATTAAAACTGTAGGCCTAATAAATGAATAGCGATAGACTATAAATTCATTACATTGATAAAGTAATTAATGATAAGTCTAAATCAGTATTATTATTAGAGTAAAACATTTTCGAAATCTTTAATCATCTGTTAAACGTATCATGAAGTCATTTTTCATCCTTTTGTAAAGAAATAAAAACTTTGCAAGAACTTTGAATATTAAAAAAACGAAATTTTGAAAATCTACTTCAAAGTTAAACTTAATGATTTCAAAGTTTTATTTTTAAATTTTTACATTAAAAAAAAGATTTCTTATTTTTAGACGATAAAAAGACACCTACATAAATCAATCAATCAATCAATCAATCAATAAATAAATAAATAAATAAATATTTTTTGATGTTGAATTAATATAAATAACATAAATGAAGTTTTGATTTTAAAATGCATTTAGTACTAAGATGGTAGTTCCGCCATTAGCTTAAATGTTAGAAATGAAAAGAGAGAGAGAAAAAAAGTTGTTTTTTTTCTCTTAAATCTTTTTTTTCCAATGCCCGCATTTTTTTTTTCTTATTTTTCTAACTTTTTTTTATTTTTTTTCCTAACTTTTTTTATTTTTTTCCTAACTTTTTTTTTAATATTTTTCCTTACGTTATTGTAGGCCGCGCGGTTGGCGATGTCGCTAAGACACTGGCATCTCGCCTCTGAGTCCCGGGTTCGGTTCTCATGTGGGTTTCGTTGATGGTGGCGATCCGCGCTGGGCAGGTTTTCCCGGGGTTCTCCCATTTCCCCTGCATTTCTCACACCATCCTTTCTCAGTCTTTCTTTCCTAAAGATCTTTCAGGTCGACGTGCTCGGCAGTCATGCCACCACTTTCAATTAATCTAACCTAATCTATTATTATACTTCTTTTTTTTATTCTTATGGGTAGCCCTTAAATTTATGCTTTAGCCCAAAATTATATTCACTTGTTTATTAGTTATTTAATTTTTATAGATACGATCTTTTTAAGTTCTTTGAAATCACAATCATAACTTTAATTGCTAAATTATAACTTAAAATAAAACAAAACTAAACAAAACGATTTCTAAAAATGGACAACCGGGACTCCTAAGTTTCACCCAGTCTTGATAAAGCTTGAGATTGATTGCTAGATTTTCAGTGATCTATGTAACAAGTCAAAGTTTGTGGTGTAGTAATCTTCTATATGAGCAGTGAAATGTAAGGACAGATAGACTGACAGAACGAATTTGATAATTGTTATACTCTTGTCCGATAAACACAAGGAATTATCAAGATATTTTTGTTTATAGAGGTTATACTTTGTATCTATAAAATTTTTCTTTTCAGTAAGAATTTTATAAAAAGTGATAAGCTAAAAATTTATATTTTTTATCAATTTTATTACTTGTCTTGCAGGAAAAGCAAGTTGTTATTTTAAAATTCTAATTCTTACATCTTAATAGACTTTTAACTTTCTTTTTGCAAAATAAATAGTGTTTTACTTATTAAATTACTTATTTATTTTATTTGTTATTATTAATTAATGACAAAGTAAAACCTACAATTAAAATAATATCACAGAAGGCCGATAACTTAAATTGTCATCATATGCCAAACATCGCATATTTTAACACTTTTTATCAATCACGTCGAATTTTTTCCTGTTCAAAAATTAATGGTTTTGTTGACCTGGATTAGTTGTGATAAGATAAGGCTGACCCTGTTATCAGATAAGAATCTTTCCCTTACGTAAAAGATAATAAAAGTATTCAAATACACTCTTCACTACAAAGACAAATGAATCGAAGTCAGTCAGAGACCATTTGATTAATAGACACACATCAGCCAATCAAACAAGTTTATAGTGAGGCACAGTGATATATTTCTAATATATTATTCCAATTGTTTGTATACAAATAAGAGTTCAATACATTTCAAAAGCCTGATGAAGTATCTGGACAGTAACAAGTTACCGAAGATTGCGATCAATACATCTTCTTCGTTCATTCCATATTGGCATTTCCATGTCACTTTTTTGGTCGCTGAATGATCATTGGCACAGCATTTTTTTTTGTCACATTTTTAAATGCATTAAATACTTTAGTTTCATCAAAAGCGCTTGGTAAACAATTTGGTTTCACCCATTGTTGTTTACCTTAGTTTCATTTAGAAATTTTTGAATAATCACTTTCTAATGATGTTTTCAAACTTGGGGATAGGGTTTTAAAAATTTGTTTTGATGAATTAAGGCACTCTTTACCAGAATGTTACTAACGTATTAGCATATTTTGTACAATATTGGTGAAAGCATTGATAATGTTAGTTTATGTGAAAATTTGTTGTAATCCATCTGTAACTAAAGTAAAAAAATAAGATTATGATTTAAGAGCTCTCCTAACAGGCCATGTTGAGTTCAGGCTAATATTCACCCGCTTCTAACTTGGAAAAGAAGCCCAGTTCTCATTTAAACAGAAGATTGGATGAAACTTATGATTTGAATAACCTCCGTCGGAGATTCAATCTTCTCCAGACCACGGAACCAATCACCACTCTCTTCCCCACCAAAAAAATAAAAATAAAAGACAAATTTGTTGAAAACTTTAATACACAAATAAGGATTCTTTACGTGAACAAAATTATAAGCTACAATGGGTGAGACCAAATTGTTGTTTATTAGTAATTCAATGCGCAGATTGAATTTTTATGCTTTAAAAAAATTCATTGAGGCCGGCGCATTGCTGGCACATGCATTTTCTCACTAATTTTTCATTAGTGAGTTTTTTATTATTCATTTTTTCTTTCGAGGCACCACTGAGCTTCCGACGAACTTAAATTATAAGCTGTTTGAAAACTTAAAAATGAATAGCCTAAGTCTGAATAACATTGAAATTTTTAAGGCTATTTATTACTTTTGCACGAAATATCTTTAACTTTCTTTTTTTTTCCTAATAAAAGCTAACTTTCGTGCCGGCGTGGTCTGCCGTCCAGCCTGTGTACCGGTACCCGGGTTCAAATCCCGGTCGACAGCATGGATGTTTCCTCTTTCTTCTTCTATGTTTCGTCCGTTTCTCCCCTGGGACTTACTATCTCAGGGTTATTTCTGGACGGGATGTGAATCTCGTCCCTCTTCTGGAATTTCCTAGCCTCACCCTGACATTGTCAGGTAGGGCTAGCCCGTGGTCCATAGTTGGCCAAAGTCGATTACAAGAAAAGCTAACTTTAAATTAATTTTACTAAGGAGAAATTAATTAGTAAATAACAATGCATTAACAAAACATAAATAAATAAAACATAAAATAATAAAATGTAAAATGTAATAGTTTTAAACTACCTATGTTAAAATAAATGACCGGACTACACTCAGATTTTAAGAATTTACAAAAAAAAAAAAAAAAGTTACTGTTTTAATCTGAGTGCAGTCTGATCGTTTATTTTAATTTTACATCTGCTTATAAAAAGCTTCAACTAATTTACAAATTAATGTCTTGGTCATTTATATATCGAACAATAATAAATTTGAATTTCTTTTTCCTGTTTCCTGCTAATTTCTATAACTTTTTCTCTGTTTGTTCTAAAAAAAATTTCTAAGACCTATTGTAACTTTTTTAATGATAAATTATCTTCACTCGAGCAAAGTTTTGAATGCTAATAGATACATCCCCTGTCTAACTTCCCTTTGCAGCCTTGTTTCTAAGGAAATTGAGACTCTTAAAAACAATATATCGATTGTAACTCCCTAATAATTCTTTAATCAGTGATTAAATCTTCCCAAAATCTGGAATATATATTTACGGATAAGAAACTAAAAATCAACTATTTTTTTTTTTTTTTATAATGGTGCCCTTCGAGGAATTTTCGCGGGCGGATGATAAAAATTCCTGTAGAAAAAGCATGAAAAGCGAAGCAAAATTTTTTTTCATATTATTCAGTTTATTAATTCTCTGTTGTTTGCCTATGCTTTCATACTATGCTTTCGAAATGTCGAACAATTCTTTGTCAAGTCAGGACTTGACAAAGAAATGTTGGACATTTCGAAAGTATTCGTATTTTAATTGCACATAGATTTTATTTTTAATTGAGATGTGTGGTGGCCTTAAATTCCCTAATACTTCAACTTATACACGTTAATTACTTTAAATTTCATTACATTCTACAAATATTACAGTTTGCAAATAAAAGAACAAATCTTTTTTATATTATTCTCACTGGTTTAAAAAAACAAAGGGGAAAAAAAAAAAAAACCCACCCCTCAACATTTAAGGAAAATAGACATCATGTTCTTGTTCTCCTTAAGATTAGAATCTATTTACTTAGATGACAGTTGTTTATAAGATGTCTTTCAAATTAATTCTAAGATGTCTCCTCAAATTGTAAGAATTTATAAGAAAATTCATTCTAATTGTAGAAATGATATCTGCTGTATTTTTATAACTTACTAGCCGGGTACCGTCGCTTCGCTCCGGAACCCTTGCACGTATAGCATTAAAAAAAAAAAAATATTTATTTAGCAAATTAATATTGAGATCGGAGAATATACGACTTCCCAGCCCGTTGTGGCCTTCTCCACTTAACTCAGGTGTATTGCGGGTTGGCGCCACACACCTGGGGTTGCCGCCATACACTTCATCGTCGGTTTTCCAGATTATTCCCTATCCCGTAAGAATTTCGAAAAATCTGGCCTTATTCCTTGTTTACATCATAAAGGAAACCTCTGTGCAAAATTAAAGCTTTCTAGGTCCAAGAGTTTGAGGTTGACGTTGATGAGTCAGTCAGTGACTGAGTCAGGACTTTTCTCTTTATACAGGGTGTTTCAAAAATACACGGCATAATTTCAGGTATGTATTTCCCACATGTAGACAATCAAAATAGTTCATTACAACATATGTCCGGAAATGCTTCATTTCCGAGTTATGGCCTTCACAACATTGAAAATCACCGGAACGTTTTTCGTTCCGCCGGTCGTTGCCATTACAGAAGATGTTCAAAATGACCACCTCCTGCTTGAATACAGACCTCACATCGATGTCTCATTGAACGTTTTTCTTTCCGCAGGTCGTTGCCGTCAAAGGACACATTAAGAGGGCACTCTGACAGATCATTCCGAGGCGAAGGTTAAATTCAGTGGTGTGTTTGGCGTTCGACTGTGTGTCATGTACACAAATCAGGAGCTGGCAGAGATGCACTTCATGTACGGTAAGGCAGACGGCAATGCTGCGCTGGCTCGTCGTTTGTACCAGGAGAGGTACCCACAGCGACAATGTCCAGATCGGAAGACATTTGTAAGTCTCCATCACCGTCTGTGCGAGTATGGAAAATTTCACTCTCCTGGATTGGGAAGGGGACGACCAAGGTCTACAACTCCAGAAGAACAGGAGGAGATTCTGGAGACTGTGAACAGAACTCCTTCTGTCAGCACACGAAGGTTAGCGTTGCAAGTGAATGTTCCCCATACGACTGTCTGGAGACTGCTGAAAGAGCATCAATTGTATCCTTATCATTTGCAACGTGTACAGGCGCTGTCACCAGCAGATTACCCTGCACGAGTTAGGTTCTGTCAGTGGTTCTTGCAGCAGTGTGCTGCAAATCCGAACTTTCCTGCCTTAGTATTATTTACAGATGAAGCACAGTTCACACGAGATGGCATAACAAATTTCCACAATCAGCATGTATGGGCGTATGAAAACCCAAATGCAACTGTTGTATCTCATCACCAGGTGCGGTTCTCCCTCAACATGTGGGCCGGTATCATTGGTGATCGATTAGTTGGACCCCATGTACTTGTAAACAGACTTACGGGGCAGGCGTACACAAACTTCCTGGAAAACACCATACCTCATGTTTATGACGACACTCCACTGATCGATCGTCAGCACGCTCACTTCTTGCATGACGGCGCTCCTGCACACTTCAGTCGTACGGCTCGCCGGTACTTGGATCGAACGTTTCCTGATCGATGGATAGGTAGAGGTGGCCCAATTGCTTGGCCTCCACGCTCACCTGATCTGAACCCTCTCGATTTCTACTTGTGGGGCCATTTAAAATCATTGGTTTATTCGTCTCCGGTGCCTGATTTGGAATCCCTTCGGAATCGAATTGTGGCACGTTCTGAGGACATACGCAACATTCCTGGAGTGTGGGATCGTGTTCGCAGGTCATTGAGACATCGATGTGAGGTCTGTATTCAAGCAGGAGGTGGTCATTTTGAACATCTTCTGTAATGGCAACGACCGGCGGAACGAAAAACGTTCCGGTGATTTTCAATGTTGTGAAGGCCATAACTCGGAAATGAAGCATTTCCGGACATATGTTGTAATGAACTATTTTGATTGTCTACATGTGGGAATACATACCTGAAATTATGCCGTGTATTTTTGAAACACCCTGTATATGTAGATTTTCATGAATTTTGTTTTAGCATCATTGATTAGTTCTTTATAGATTATATTTGGATCTGTTATTTTCTCATTTTCAACTCTTATCCGATTCATTCTTTACATATTCCTGGTGTTTTGATATCATGTTTATTTATGAAAACATAAATTTTGTACTGCATTGTTTTTATTCATTTTGAAAATATCTATATTTACGTCGCCAATCAGTGTAGTTGGACAGTTGTTTAATATATTTTCATTTTTTATGAATAGATTCTCTATTTTAGAAACATTTTAGTAATTTGTAATTTAACATTTTGCTTACAGATTATGACAGACAGAATTACCTTTTTTATAATATACGTTTTTATAATAAATAATAATAATATCCGGGTACCGTCGCTTCGCTCCGGAACCCTTGCATCAATAGCATTAAAAAACAAACTTTATTTATTTAGCAAATTAATGTTGCGATCGTCGGAGAATATAACTTCCCAGCCCGTTGTGGCTTCTCCGAATAACTCGGATGTATTGCGGGTCGGCGTCACACACCGAAAATTCACATTTTTGCATGTATCTTGCAAACGCTGAAGCGTTTGTGAATACGTGATACATGGTTCGATAGAACTTTCAAATACCAACATTTTCTCAATATAATATTCTCTTCCATCTTTTATACTTTTCGTTTAAATTCAGAAAAAGTCAAAATTTGACCCTTTAAAAGGCGCCATCTTGGAAACCAAAAAGTGTTTTCGAAAGATTTTTGTAGCATTTTGTTTGTCTTTAAAAGATCTACATTTTATCCATGTACATGACCACTCTATCTCTTATAGTTTGGTCACAAAATTGGAAAAACGTAAAGTCTTATGACAGACAGAATAACGCTTTTATAATATAAGATTCTTATTTACCTAATAGGTTTTTACAGCTGCAGACATAATTGTAGTACATAATAACTTCAGTTTCTTGAATAAGTACTGTTCTTGGACAGTATTAGTAATTTCCTTTTTTATTCCTGAAATTTGAAGCTGTTTCAAATTAGAAAAGAAAATTATTAATGCGGTCCAAGAGAACATTACTTATTTGAAATTGAAAGATCTTCTGTTTTCTATTCTCTTCATAAGGATTCTTGTGAGTAGTCTTTATTTATTAACCTCCTCTTTAAGTTTTTGTTCTGTTAAGTTTTTTAACGGTTCCTATTTTGATGGGTTTCATTGATTTAGTTTTAAATTGTTGGCTATGTGTAGGTCTAGGATACGAATGTCATTAAAATCTTTAGATTTTAATAAACTTAGTTGAAAGGTTGCAATTTGTCATTTGTATAATAGATCTAGGCTAAATATATCTAAAAAAGTATAGAATCTTTTTCATGAGTTAAATTGATTATTTTTATTATTAAAAAAAAAATAAAAAAAAAATTTTAAGGAAAAAAAAAATCAAGATTTAGAATAGGATCTTGTTACTTCGAAATTAGTTGTCATAGAACTGAAGTCAAAATAACTGAAATTCTATCAGCAAAAAAAAATTAATTTTTTTTATCTAACATTTTGTTTCCGAAAGTATTTGTATTTTTTTAAATTAAATTATGTTAATTTTATGCAAAACATTGGTATTTTTAGAATTTAAATTAAACGAAGTTAATTTAAACAGAAACTCTTTAATTTTTCAGAAAAATAAATAAATAAATAAATAAATAAATAAATAAATAAATAAATAAATAAATAAATCTGCTTTTCTAAAAATAAGCCTTGGAATTTGTATAAAAAAAATACAGTTGATTTTATAAGATTTTTAGTAGAGATAAATCAATACCTTTTTTAATTTTAAATTATTAAGTAAATGTTACGTAGTGTGTATTATTTTATAGTGTGAAATAAAAGAATCGCAGCTCACAACATCCTGATGTTGTGAGCTGCGGTTCTCCCATGATAGATTAAGTCTAAATTACAAAATACTTAAGTATGAAAGCACATTTTTTTTCCAGATCTAATCATTTGAGATTTTACTTTACTGAACCTGATATTTTGTAATCCATAATAAGTGTTAGTTGTTTTTTATTCCTTCTAATCTTCAGCTTCAGGTAAGAACTTCTTAAATCAGTTGAAAACTTATCTTATTAAATGTATCAAAAGCTGGTGATTTTATTTTTTGTTTGTCCTTTATTTGTATGTTGGACTTGAAGAATATTAAAGCTTTTATCTTTTTGATGTTTGCATCAAAAAGATAAAGCTAAGTCACAGCTAAGTCACAGGGTATTAATTGAGGAGCTTTGTTTGAAAACCCGCTATCTCCCAAAAAAATTTTTTCAGAAAATAGAGGTTTGTTAATGCATTCGCATTGGACAAGGCGGGCTTTGAAACATCACTCGTATCGAAATCGTATCGCAATACATTGTTTTTGAAGATAAACTGTATGCAAACGGCGGATTTTGATTTGAACTTAGCAAAAACTCCATTGGCTCGGAATTTGCAATTTTTGGAGATGGTGGGTTTTGAAACTAAGCTCCTCAATTAATGTGATCTAACATTTGTATCTGCACTTAATTTGCATTAAGTGGAACATGGTCAGGGAACAAATTTAAACAGTTTTAGATTCAATTTCAATTTGGAAGACATCTGTATATTTAATATCAAAATAATCCATAAACTTATTTACCCTAGATTTGGAAACTTCAGTTACAGATTTAGGTTCTTACAAGAAAGATCGCAGGGTTTTAGTACTTATTGGGCTCATAGGTAAGAAGCTAAGGAACTAAATCGCCAAAATTTTTTGCAGACATTACCAAGTCTCAGAATTTGCAGTTCATTTATGTAGTTCTCTTAAAATTACAGGAAAAATAGTTTTGAATTAATTCATCGTAATCGGAAGAATGGACGCTGATATTTTGACGTGCATCCAGTTTGGTTCTAAGATGTTGTTTCTGTCCGATGTTTATGAAAATGATTACAAACTTTAAACCAAACCTGTAGCACATTGTATTAGCCAGCAATCATGTGGTATAAAAAAGTTAAAATGAGAATAGAAGGTATCTGTTATCACTTTCCTTAACATGGTTCTCCTTTTTTTAAGAATTTATATTTTTCATCTATATTTCCTAGGCGGTCTGCCGTGCGGGCAATGTGTCGGCACCCGGGTTCGTTTTCCGGACGGGGCTTAGCTGTTTCAATTTCCTTTTCTGTGTTTATCAGCCTCTTCTTCACTTTCTCTTCGGTCTGAAGCCTTGCCGTAATGGCTTAAGGCGCAGGAAAACCACCTCAGTATCTTTCCCAGGCGGTTCTGCGAGTTCTACTGAATTCCGTAGAATGTGGACCTGTCTCCGGACAGACGGACTATGGATGGATGGATTTCCTGCATATTCTAACAATGAAATCTCAGTGTAACATCTTTTTCTCAAACATCTCAGAAGAGTTGCTGTTTCGTGGCTATTCATCGACTTTAAGTTATTTGTTAATGCTATCATATCTCTCTTACTTAAATGCTTTTTCTTCGGGTAGTTCTTGAATTACTATAACTGTTAAATTGTAGATGATAAATTCCTCAGAATTTCAATAGTTGCATTGATACTCAACGGAATGCATCTAGAAAATATTGCCTCAAGTTAGTAAAGGTTTCGCCACTTTAAAGATTACGAAGATCATTTATCAGAATGTTAATAAATAAGGATTAACTTGAGAATAAATTGACAATTTAGATATGACGTCATTGTAAATGCATCATCATCAAAGCGTTATTGGGTTCCCGAAAAGTTCCAGCGATCGTGCTCGCGAGAAGTTGCTGTTTCGTTCCTATAGATTAAGTAAATGTCAGTGAAGTGCGGGAATCGGGACATCACATTTTTTTGTGGAGATAATAATCAAGTTACAGTATCTTCGTTACATTTGTCAAAATAATTCGGAATTACGACTAAGAATTGCAAATAGTTCAAAATAATTTTTTAATCATTTCTCCCCTACTCTTATTTGTAAATAATATAAGAAGAATGAAAATTTGACAACAACATTTCTTCGTAGTGTAAGAAGTTTTCTTCCTTTTTCTGTTCTGTAAGTACTTTCTAATTAAATTGTGAGATCTTTTTCTCAGAGAATAATTAATTTTAACTATTTTAAACTATCTCGTATCTATTTTTTCTTCTTTACTTTTGATGTGTTTAATTTATCATTTCCATCTGACTCGATCCTCAAACAGAACACACTCAAGATTTCATTAATTATTTTAAACTTTATAATTATTATTTAAGGCTTACTTAATTTTATTTCATTTTTATTGTTAGCATTTCTTTGATGTTATCTTATTAATTACCATTGTATATAAAATTGACATTTTTACTCTGTTCTTTTGTTTTTTTTTTTTGTTTCCTAAGGGAGCAGTAGAGGGAGTGGTTTGGGTTCTCCCTGGCTTCTCGGGTTCCGTCGGCGTGAGAGTCGACCAGGTGGAATAGAAACTGGTGATAAACGCGACAGTCACCTACGCCGACGAGAACCGGATCAGCGCTTGTTAGCGATAATGGTCTTGTCTTGTTCAAAGATACTGCCCTGAAAAAAAAAAAAAAAAAAAATGCGCCAAGCCTCTTGAGTGACGGACGCCTTCGATACGTCCATCACTAGACCTAATCAGTTCCAATTGACATCAAAGAGTAAATTTTATTCTAATAAATTTATCAGTTTATTATATTGTTATTGCTAGTTTAGAAATATTAGATTATACTCATTTTCATTTTCGAACTTTACTTTATACTTATTTATTTTTTTATTTTTGATATGATTTTTTCCTCAAACATAACTTATTAGAATTTATTAAAAACTTCCAATAACATTTGAAATTGTTAGAATTTTGAAATTATAATACAATGAAATAATTTGAAAAAAAAAATAAGAAGTCATTCTGGATAAGAAAAAAAAATGTAGTTTGTAATTATTGGTAAAATTTTATTTCAAATTGTAATATTTAATAAAATAAATTGATATAAGTTTTGAATTTAAATATTAGAATAATACATCCAGGATTTTGGAATTGGAGGGGTTATGATGGTAATTCAACAAGAAAAAGAAAAGTCCTTTTCCGAAAACAAGCTGGTAAACTTTCCAACCAAAAAAAAAAAAGCTCCAAAATTCTACATTTTGCCTTTTTTGGATGCAGGCGGTGGGGGTGGGAGTTACAGTCATTACCAACACCCCTTTAGCACGCCAATATTACCGGTAATAAAAAAAAACAGAATTAAGTATTAGTGATAGTAAATTAAAAAGTGCATTATAAAAAGATAAATTGAACAACAAATAAAAAATATCGCACACACTTACAAAATAACAAAAAACATATTACCACAAGCCAGGACGTTTCGATCTGCGGAAAACTGCGTGATCATCTTCAGTTGAAAAACTGTCAAACAAAGAGCTGAAGATGATCATGCAGGTTTCCGCAGATCGAAACGGAAAATATAGTTTTCTTTCCTGTAGCTGCTGCTTGCATCTGAGCGTCTCATTCCGGCTCTAGAAATTAAATGAATCGTAGTGCCGCCTCAAAAGCAAATAACAAGAGTAAACAACTCATTAATAGAATCTTAGTGAGAAAATTCATGTGCCAGCAGTCCGCCGGTTTCAATGAATTTTTTTAATGCATTGAATTATGAATAAACAACAATGGGTGAGACCAGGGTTTACTAAGTGACATCTTAGAACAGCTGTTTCACGCTCTTTGGCGATCATCAGCCTCGAGCGGTCACCAATAAACAGCGAGGTCTCTTGAAGTCTCAAGTACTCTCTGAATTTGATTGAGAAGCTACCGACAATCGAGGACTTGTTTATTTTAAGAGAGAAACAACAAAAAGCAGTTTTGTTTTCTTCTGATTTGTTTTACTATTTTCTGCAAAGTATTGCTGAACTGCGAATGATTAAAATTACTTGTAGTCGTCTCCTCTATAGTTTAACTAGTTTTAATTCGCTCATCTTTTAGGTACTTGCCTAAATATGCGGACTCCATTTTCGATATTTTTCGACTTCATCTAACAAAGTTAACCATTTTAGAAGTTAAATAACGTTTTATCACTTTTCTATTTATCTTTGAGGCAGAGACATAGTTGCAATAAGTAAAGAAAGAGTAATTAGCATTTTTTGTTTTAATTGCTCGCTAAGAAGAATGATAAATAATGCTTATATTTATTTTTCTGTTTTGGTTAGATAATTTGAATGCATAGACATAAGGCATCCCAGACGGACCTAACTGGCCCTTGCGGTGGCAGGAGGTAAGGCTTCCAGCGTTCGCTGACCATAGGAACTAACTTGTAAGTTGAGATCTGGAGTCAGTTCAACGCCTTTCCGCTTTAACCCACTGAAAGAAACCCCGCATTCATTCATTATGAGGCTGGGTGAATATTTGGACCGTCTGGTGGAGAAATCAACGTGTAAAAATCCCCAATCCTGTAGACGTAGTCGTATGCCCTGGATGAATAACGGAATCACTTCCGCTTTCTATCCAATTGTAGATTCGCGCTCATCTGAAAAGTTTAGAGAAATGCTTTCATGCCTGTTGTAAAGATGAAGTGGAAAACTATTTAGCTCTTTATATCACTGAAATTGTAAACCGCTAAATATTAATCAACGGAACACTTATTTAATTTTTAATAAGAAACGTAAAGTACATACAATTATAAATTGTAAAAATTTGTAGTTTCGGCAAAGATTAATCAATCTTAGCCAAGGATAGCGAAAGTTAAAGGATGAATATTTCGACCCACTGATCTACAGATTGCATAATATTTATAGTAGCTCTGAAAGGAATAAACATTTAAGAATTACGCAGATCGAAGGTTTACAAAGTTTACGTATGAAAAGCAAACCTTGATTGGAAAAACATGAGAAGGTGCCTTAAAAATGATATAGATACACTATTATTCTTGTATCGCTATTATTGAGGCACATTTGTCACAACTTTTGATCAATTTCAGGGCCCTGACTTTTGTGCACTGTTACCATCACAGTCGCATAAAAGTCAGGGCCATGCTATTGTAGCCACTTTGAATCTTGTCGGACTTCTTCATTGCAAGTGAAGCGTCGACCTGACATTGCACTTTAAAGCAGGAAAGAGATGAAAATTACTGGATGCCAAATCCGCACTGTATGGTGGATGTTCTAAATTCCCCAGTGGAAACCCGTGCAGAAGTTCTGTGTATTCCGTAAAACATGTGGTCGGGCATTGTCATGAAAGGAGGATCACACTGTCCAGTCGTTCAGAAGACCAGAACATTTCTTTCTGATGCCGTTGTGCAAAAGGAGACCAATTATCCAAGCGGCGTAGCCATTCTGAAATGACAGGGCGCACCTCCAATGACACACACAAGAACGACCATGCGGCACTGAGCAGTACAGCCCTCTGTCGGCTATTCCAACAACTAACGGCATTATGGCAAACTCATAAATTTAATTTCTAGTGGTTGTAAACTTTTTTTCTGATCGACACTCGTAAAAAAAAATCAGTATCTCATGTAGCCACCTTGGGCAGCAATAACTTCTGTTATATGGCACTGCATAGAGAGGAAGAGACGTTGGATACGAGACCATGTGGTTTCAACACAGTGCCAAAGTTCATCTGCTGTAGCCGCGGGATCATTATTTGCATATGTGCTGCTCTTCTAATCATTTACACGTGCTTCTATGATCTATGCATCATGCATATTTCTGGTCGATCGGATGCGTTCTTCTTGATGTTGCACTTTTAATAGTCAGCATTGTATATTTAAAAAAAAAAAAAAAAAAGTCTGAAACTACATTTTATAAAATTTTACCAATTTTATTTCAATGATTCACAACATAAACATAGTAGTCAAATGATTACATTCTTTATAAAGAAAAGTTTAACTGAAATATTTGATTTATACAACTTGAATAAAAAAAAAATACTTCCTACAAATTGAAATGTATAAACATAAATACAAACTTTTCATAAGGAATATTTTCATTAAAATTCTACTTTTCCTTACAATAAATATTTATAAAAGATAAAATAAAATTATAGGAACTTGAAAAAAAAAAAAAAAAGCAATTGAAATTTCCCGATTTGTGTGAATTAATTGTACTTAAAAATCAATATCACAGATTTTTTATTAGTAATGTAAAAGAGAAATAAAAATTAAATTATGATAAATTACAATTCTGAAGAACATATTTAACAAGCTTAATAATAGTTTCGTAGTATTTAAATGTAAGGCCAAGATTGTAAATTTCATAGTAAAGTTGTATAGTAGAAGTAGGCATCTTTAATTCAGTAAATTTGTATCTCGGTAAATATTCCTGCTCCTCTAAAAGTATTAAAGGTTTGTATCACAGGCTTAAAAACATCTTAAGTGGAATATAGCCACGATCCTTGCAATTCTACAAATCTACATTTATAGGCAACTTATATACAATAAAGAAAGTACTCAGATACGAAAAAATTCATTTTTCTATAAATTGTAGATAAAGACCACATCAACCTAAAATTTTTTCGCGAAGATGGAGGTATTCTTTTCCCTGAATGGCATAATTTCAAAAAGTTCGTGCCAGCGACAGATACAGCTTAGATCTATAACTCGGACTCAGTATTTAGAGGAATGATTTTACATTTTTCTCTATTTTCGATAGAAATTCATGAGATACACAAGATCATTATTATAAATGATAATAATTAATTATTACTAATAATAAATCATTATTAGTCCGGATCGAAATATGTTGCGTACTTCTAAGAGTTTATGCTTCTTGTATAAACGTTGTAAACTTATATACAACAAAGAAAGAATGTTGAAAATTACAATTCTTTTACGAATATATTTTGCTCTATCTCATAGAAATGCTTTATAACACTTAACCTCTAAGGAACTTAAGCAGCTTGTAACTAACATTGTGAAATAATTTTGGACTGATAAATTAACTTTAAATATTAATTTAATAAAAGTAATTAAATAAAATTGAAGAATTACCCTGTAATTCTAAAAAGAACACCTAAAAAGAAAAAAAAAAAGTCTTACGTATATATTTTCAACCCCAGCTTACTTAATATTTTTTAAAAAATAATAGTTAAAACCCACTTATTTCAAGTCCTACTTACAATATCAACCAAATTTAAAATAACATCTTTCTTTTTCATTCTCATTTCATTATTTATAAGCGATCTTTTATTTTTTTTTATAAAATGTAACTGAAATAAATATATGTATATATATATTTCAATTAAAATATATAACTGAAATATATTAATATGCAATGTCCGAAAAACTATCAATCATCCATGTCTAACAATAGGCCATTTATTTTACTGCGCAGGTAGACCAACACCATCAAGCATAAATACATTTATATTACATAACTTTGAAATAAAATGTTACATAAGTTAACAGAAAAAATCTTAAAAAAAAAAACACATTTTACAACAAATAACATAATGTAGCATCTACAAGAGTAAAAATAATGGATGATTCTTTCTATTTCACCAGCTTATTTGAAAAAACAAATGAAGTCGCCTTCTCTTTGGATTAGTAAATTTTCGGACATCGCTTCTCTACAGAGCTATTGTGTCCAAGAGAATTTTAACATAAAAATAACAAACATGATTCCTTATTTACTTTTAAGCTGGACGCGCATTTGTTAACGTCAGCGCTGCGGAACTGACTTGTGCGGTTTCCGGTGTTTTTCGAATAGCGCGCATATATTTCCGTTGTCACCGCTCTCAAACCGTGGCCGTCGTGCATATTTTGGGAATGGTAACATAACGTATTAACAGTAAACATCTTTATTTTTAATAGATCAGTGTAGTCCAATGAAAAGAGTTCATTACAAATTAAACAAAGAATAAATGCAATATAGAAGTAGAATGTACTTTAGAAATCGTAGATAGTGATTTTTCGATCATTTCGGCGAGAAACGAACCGACAACCTCACTTCCAGTTCTTTGTTTTCTTTCTTTATTTTTATTTATCAATGGAAATCTCTTAAGCTTATCTTACCTTTCCTTTCACATGCTTACTAAATATCTGTATTCCGATAATTAAACGCTTTTTGATCTTCAATCAGAAATTAAAAAAAGAAAATATAAATCGAGCGACAAAATGGCTGCCGATTCCTCTATCTCTATCTACTTCCAAAGAAAGTGTTTCGTAATTGGCTGTCTGAAAAGTTTGTTCCCGCCATTCTCATACGACAACGTGATTGGTCTGCTGCTGATCTTTAAAGGCTGCGAACTTCGGCAACAATGGACTTCGGCAGACTTTGACGTCACAAGCTGCTCCAGAAGTCTTCCGTAGCTAATGCGCGCCGGGCTTTACAGTGAAGTAGAATCTCTCTGGAAAGTTAGGGTTAAATAACTCAAATGATAAAAAAAAAAAAAAAAAAAAGATTTTTGATGTTTATTTTTTCTAAGCTCGTTGAATGAAAACTATTTTTTACATTTTAAAATGTAAAATTAGAAGTAACTTAAATAACTTAAATATCCTTTTAGTAATTGATTCCTATTTACAGTTCGTACTGGCCTTCGATCTGTTCAAAGTCTTTCTGTCTAACTCCTGTGATTTCCTTTGATTCACTTTTTTTAAGTGAAGCAAAACTTAGAAAAAGGCTCGACTTAAAGGCCTAAGCCATTTTCAAGAAATAGTAATTGGAAGATCTGCGTGAATATAGTGAAAATGAATATTTTTTGTTTGTTTTCTAAGAAATAATATTATTGAATAGGTTATTATTGAGTAAACTTTTGAATGTCCAACTGTAATATTGTCCTTTTGATTCTCGCAATTTATTCACTCATTTAATCTTAAGATTTTTCAAACAGGACTTGTTTTCAGGATTAAGTCTCCACCCACTTTCTCGTTCTTTTCATTGTCTTTCTCTTCATCCTTGAAAGCAGCGTTCTCTTGACCAAGTGTGTCCATATTCCTCACACCATTCGTCTTTATTTCCTATAAATAGTAAAAGAAAAACAACACAGTAAGAAAACATCTCCTTCAAAAATGATGACATCACATTACTACAGTCGAGCCAAAGAACCTATTTAAAACCTATTTAAACCTATATGTATATAGGTTCTTTGATCGAGCAGTGATCTCACAATCTGCCCATCCTCCGTTGCCCAGGCATTGCATTTCAATGGCAGATATTGAACTTTTATTGAAATTCAATTTGCATGTTTTCATATATAAAGTAAAAACAAAACTTATAATTTTATAGCAACTCATAGAACTGAAAACCAATTATCCTTTTTTGTTCCAGTTCCTGCATTTGGAAGACTGGATCTTTCCATTTGCTTGAATAAGAAGCTTTCGAAACTCACAGCACGACAATAACTAACAATAATAGTTCGAATTTAGTTGAAATTAACCCAAATGGTAAATGAGGATTTTTAAGCTTTATTATTATCATTAATATTGTCTTGAAATAATTTTATATTAATTCTTAATAAATTAGTTGATACCGCAGGAACGCATATTAACAATAACCTTGTTTAAGTAAGGTTAATGAAAGATTAATAATCATACAAAGCATTCAAAATATTTCTGGTTCCTTGTTCGTCTTAATTCTCCAATGAGCAACTCAACAAAGTTAAAAAAAAAAAGTTAAAGCTATCCCCAAACAGGCCATACAGGCCCACGGGTGCTCCCACGGGTTTTATGACCAACGGGACTAGAATGAGATCGGCTGGACAGCCCGACGCCCGCCCGCCTTTAACTCCCGGTACCCATTCTACAGAGGGCTGGGTTTAGGGTCTAGGACCCGTTTGGAGGAGAATGAAGCGTGGAATAATTCCCGCCCTCCGCCGAGGCCGGGAATCGAACCCGCTACCTCCAACCCTCAGCCAAGCGCCCTTACCCACTCGGCCACCGGACCCACAACTCAACAAAGTAACTGCTCAATGACTTCAACATGGTAAAAATTCTGTATAAAATCTCATATTAATAAGCTGTCCTTGTTAATTTTTTGCTTATTAATAATTAAGAGCAAGATCACTATATTCGAAAAATAAAATAATCTCTCACAATTCCTATATTTTTCATTTTTGTTTGTACAGGGTGGCCGGGAAGTTCCCGTTGTCTCTACTATGTTTTTATTATATAATTATATTATACATATTTTATACATATTTAGATTATGATGCTTCTCTTTATATAGTTAGTGGCCTGTATATCACTTGAATATATCTGTATGGGAAAGTTTGACTCTTGGTAAGGTGCATCTAATACATACAGGAACCGCTTTTTCTTTCATGAAATCGCTTCCGTAGTTTCTTTACTTCAAATCTTAAAAGGTTTTAATTCCTTAAAGATTTATCGTTAAGATCAAAAGCTAACAGAAAAAAAGTTATCATCATCGCATTCTTAATGCATTTGTAACATAGACTATCTTCATCAGAAAATGCGTCTGAACTAAAGAGGTAAATTCATCTGTTTGGATTCTGTTTTAGTCTCAATGTCGTTCGTGATAAGAATAAAGGAGTTTTAAAGAGATTCACTATCAACAGTTACTTAAAATATAATAAAAACATAATAGGAAATTCCCGCTTCTGTATATTATTAATTTTTAAATTTTTTTGATTAATATCAGTCAGGAAGCAATCACTTAACTTTTTAGTTTGTCGTCGGATTTTGATGTCCTTTACATTAGCAATACGTTACTAAGTACATTTTAGATTAAATATCTAATTTTGTATTCTAAGAATTAAATTGATGGAATTTCATTTTTAGAGAATAATACTAATAATCGAATCTTGTAAAGAGGAATAATTTAAGGAAAACATTTTTTAACTCACAGTTTCTGAAGTGAAATTGCATTTCAATGCTTTCTGGAGTTTTCTTGGCATTACTCCGATGATGTATCTAGTTAAAGGATTCAACAATTTAACATCAAACTCTTCTGGTTTGGGGCAACCTGAAAAGATAAATTTGAGAAAGTTATTAGCGATGAACTAAACCGCATTTATAACTTTTTCCAATTTAATAAGGAAGAAGAAAGGTTCGAGTCTTTCTGAGAGGACTACTGACAGTAACAAAGAATTCTGCATTGCAGAAAAGAACAAGAAAATTATAGTAATAGTGTCACTGTTATGTTTCCTAACATCGAACAGTTCCGATTATTAAAAGAAAGTAACATATAAAGACTATTTCTACCATTTCCTAAGCAATCTCTTGCTTGATGTAATATATCTTCCAGAAATATGATATATTACACCAAGAAAGAGACTGTGTTGAATAGATCTTTTAAAATTTCCAGAGCCAATGAAATGATTCTTTAGACAAAAGCAGAGATAACACATCAAATTTAATACATGAAATTGGCAGCAACTCATTGTTTTTTTTCTTAATCTATTCTTGAGAAAGGAATTGATTTATCTACAATTAAAACAAACATTATTTTAATCCGGTGATCGTGTAGGCCAAGTACTTCTCTAACTCAGGCTGTTTATTTCT
Organism: Thereuonema tuberculata; assembly: GCA_023159025.1. Taxonomy (NCBI): domain Eukaryota; kingdom Metazoa; phylum Arthropoda; class Chilopoda; order Scutigeromorpha; family Scutigeridae; genus Thereuonema; species Thereuonema tuberculata. The sequence continues at coordinate 35,244,489 of JAFIDM010004315.1, read as the reverse complement.
TCTAATTTCAGGACAAATGCTGAGTAAAATATGATTAAAAAAAAAAAACTTTTAATTTGGCATCATTTATTCTATTTCAATGAAAATAGTAATACTTAAAAAGGGAAATGAAACAAAAATGAATTAATAACTCTGTTACTTACGAGTAAACAGCAAGAAAGTGAACTGCACAAAGCAACAAATTTTAAATGTAAAGTTTCTATACAATTAATGTAATGCCTTTCGATAACTGGAAGGAAAAAACTGAATCAAATGTCATTATGAAAAATTAGTTTTTGTAGAAATTACGGTGAAAAATGACAAAGTAAATTTTAACACAGTAAATTAAAATTAATGAAATTCCAATTTTGAAATAAAAATTTGAACTTTTCATAGTAAAAAGAACACCTATTGAAGTATTTAAATGTAATCTTATTACGTTAGAAAATAACAATTTGAATCAACATATATGAATATCAAAGAGTATACATTTGAAAATTGAAATTTTCTTACCTGTTGCAAAACTGACCAGTAGGCCTACAATGATAAGAGTTCCACAAGCTACCAAAGAATACCAATGGTAAGACAGCTTATAAATGCCTAGCACTTCCCTGTAAGAATTAACAAAAAAAATCTATTTTCAGGTTTTTATTAGAAATATGCATTTCTTTTGTGCTTAAGACCTTTTGTAGAACTAACCAGAAAATATGTAAAAAAAATCCATATTATATAAAGTTTAATTATATAAATAAATTAAGAACCACAAAATATAAATGAGTTAGCTAATTTAGATTAAAAGATCTAGTTCAGCAGAATAAGAAATCATAGATACTTACATATATAGATCTATAAATTATACATACAGATATCTGCAACTGTGATATTTCTTTTGAGCATTTATAGCTACATTTCTTATTTTGAGGAATACTGTGTGGTTTCTGATGCAGACACAGGATCAAATACTTTCGAAATTGAGATACAATATTTGTTCTGCGGGTATGAACATTAATGAGAACCCAAAATCCAAGACTCACAAAAACCCAAACACGCTTTCTGATGGCTCTAACTGCTTGAAAATTAACATAATTTACCGAATTTTACATTTTGTTTCCTTTTACAACTGCAAGAAACATTCAATTGAGGCGAAACATTTGGATTCTTAAGCAGCTACAAGAAAAATGGAGGGAAAGAAGATGAATTAAAATAGAACTATTTCTATACTTGTGAGAGGCAGTGATTGTTTTGACTGTAGACGTTGCTGCATTGATCACTGTGTAGTTTAGCGCAGAAGAAGAATTGACTCCCCCGAGCAGAGACAGAACTGTTTCGCCAGTTACTGAGCATCCGGCGGTGGTTACTGGCAACTTTGGACTGAAGGGTCTGGCTATTTGAGTTCCGATTCCAATCCAAAGAACCAATGCCAGACTGGAGATTAATCCAGCAATTGCACCCTGAAATAAGACAAAAGAATATATATAACTAAGTAATAAATCAATCACGTGATATCTGAATGCAGTTACCTTATTTACTTAGCTGAAACTAAAGGTGGATGCCCAAACGGTGTTTATAGAGGAGTTGGCGGCGAATTCTGTCCATAGAAACAAACCTATGTTAAAAACACCAACTTCTAAATCCAATTTTATCTTTATTTCTTAAATAGCAACAATAAATAAATTATATGCTTTTATTCTATAAATATGTATACAATTTTTTCAACAATTTTTTCATTTCAACAAAGCAAAAGTTTATCAAAATAAATTATTTATTTTTAGGCATGAAAATGCCGATCAGATGTAAACAATGATAATGAACTCTAAAGAAAAACATTTTTTTTTTATAACTAGTCGGCTACCCGTCGCTTCGCTCCGGAAGCCTCCGCATATGTAACGGAAAACAAATTTTTATTTATTAAAAACACATACACACACACAATCACATTAATGCCCGGTTGCACCAAAGTAGCGTTTAACTACGGTTTCCATGAACCGAGTTCTGCTTGAACCTCAAATTGAAGTTCAGCCTTGTTGCACCAAGCTACAACAGTCACAACTGAACTGAGGTTCTGTGATCTGCGTTCATGGCGGCGGAAGTACGTCATGCGTTCAAAGCTGATTCCTGATTGGTTACAAGATTCGTCTTTCGTTGCGGGAAATCAACCCAATGGATTGTTTTCAATAGTTGTCCTTTGTTTCAGCAGTCAACAATCTCATTACGAAAATGGAGTTCAGGAATTAAAAAACTGAATTCTGCCGAGTCCCTATTTACACAGAGACGAAAAAAAAAAATCCTTTTAATTGATATAATTGAATCGTACATAACACGTTTTAGAATGTAAAAAAAACCGATGCGGAATATTACTAATCGTGGAGTTTAGCGTCCCAAATTAAATAACAATAAAAAACCTACAACAGTAAATAACACACAGTCCTAAAATGTGAAATTTCATCACACTTTGGTGGGTGGCTGGCTGTAAGTGTCCCACCCCCGACCGAGAACGGGCACTCGTAAACTCTGTTTTCGTGCCACCGCGTTCTGGAGTCCGGCGTTCTGCGCCGGTCTCCTCCGGGTCAGGGCGATCCATCGGCGGCAGAGATGGGACCAACAGCGGCCAACTTCGGTGCCGAGAAAAAAGGCCCGGTGTCGATGGGGGGTGGGACACTTAGGTATCCGTGCAGACTTGGGTGAAATTTCACATTTTATCACTGTCATTTACTGTTGTAGGTTTTTTATTGTTATTTAATTTGGGACGCTAAACTCCACGATTACCCTAATATATACTGATCGCGAAATAGTCTGCCTTTTGGTTACAAATGATGCAACTCTGTTAACAACTGAAATTCCTCTTCACAGTCACTGTCCAACGAATTAAATAAATGTAAAGTTGTCATTTTTAAAAGTTATTTCTGATAGTTGAGAGAAAACATGCTTTGGTCTCAATTCGCAAGCGAATATCAGTAAAGGCCGAACGCCGAACAGCGGTTTTGAACCGAGTTCAGCGCGTTGAACGGCCGAAATCGGCAGTTCAAGTTGACGACGCTTTTGAACCGAGATTATCACAAAACGTTGTTGGCGCAATAGGTTTAAGAATGATCTCCGTTCATCTAGCAGTTTGAACTTGGTTCAGCTACTGAACTTCAATGGTGCAACCGGGCATAAGACGTGTAACTTCGGAGCAGATGGTTGCATGTTCGATTACCATAGTGAATTTGTAGAAATTATTTCTATTTTCACAAATTACAACAATTGCACCAAACAGACAGAGAAATAAAAGCTTTTAGTAATATAGATATACTTTTCAGTGGTTTTTGAGTTACAAAGACCATTGGTTTTTAAGTTACAAATAGTGATTTTTCAGTATTCTATCTTATAGAAATAGTGCTTCTTTCTTTCTTGAATCTCTTTTCTTAATTACCACCATTACCCGTGTGCAAATTGATTGATATAGATATTTGAAGAAGAGATATGTTGAGATGGATATTTGTTAATATAGATGATGAGTGAAGATCGTACCTTAATTACGAAATTCTTGGCGACGAATTGATTGTGACTATTCTTTCTAGTGAAGATAACCAAATTCTGACGATTTGTGACTCAAAGGCATATAGTTGTGCGTGAGTGAAGACAACGTTCTCCAAATACATGGCAATTTTATTAGAGTCTGTCCTTGAGCTTTATTGATAAAAATCGTGTAAGAAGGCCTGATCGGAAATTGCTTTCTTGTGAAAGTGAATAGAAGTAGATTATCGTTTAGTTTCATACACTTCCTATGGATGAAAACAAAATCTCCTTTGTGAGTTGCTGTTATAATTTCGGCTTCTATGAGATCATTATCGAATGAACGGCATTTAAGTTGAGTTCCGTAGCAGTGTCCAAACTTGGGATTGATTTTTTGCAACAACATTATTGGAGATCCAATCTTCAATCACAAACGATGTTGAGGAATACCCGCTGAGATTCAATGAGTTCAGATATTCAGGCAGAAACAGATGTTCGTATTGTGGATTATCAGAAGTATCAATCTTATTCTCACTTAAATACTCTCTAGTCTCACCTTGTATTCTTTGACTTATCACTCGATTGATGTTATCGACAATCTCGTTCTTTGGTAAGTTCTTAACTTTGACGTGATGCCAGGTATTTGAGTTACGAATAGTGTTTTTCAGTAATCTATCTCATAAAAAGGGTGCTTCTTTCTGTCTTGACTCTGTTTTCTTTACTCCAACATCTGCAGTGTACACGCGCTTATTTTACAAAATCACTTAGAATTTGGAAGGAAGAATACTTAAAATATTGCAACATTTCGGCAATTATAGTTCTAATTGTCAGTTTCCAATTACAAATATTAAACTGACGGATGGGAAATAAATAAACAATCTTGAGATTCAAAAAAAAAAGGTTGAAATATTCCTTATTGATGGGGGAAGGGGAAGGAGAGATAAGTCAAAAAGCAATATAAAAAAGACGTCGGACTTCGGATCAGAAGATTGCAGGTTCGATTCCTGTAGCGGATGTTTCATTGTAAACATTATTTCTATTTTCTATTCTCACAGAAAATTGCTACGGACATACCGACAGACAGACAGACAGAGAAATAAAAGATTTTAGTAATATACTGTAGATAGTTACTTTTCAGTGGTTTCTGAGTTACAATAGTGTTTTTTCAGTATTCTAGCTAATAAAAGTACTGCTTCTTTCATTTTTGGCTCTCATTTTTATAGTAATTGCCACTTTTCAGTGACGTAGCTGCAAATAGTGATTTTATCGGTATTCCACCTCAAAAAAAGAGTGCTTCTTTCTTTCTTGATTCTGTTTTGTTTACTCCAACATCTGCCGTGTACACGCACATATTTTTCAATATCACATAGAATTTGGTAAAGTAAGAATATTTAAAATATTGCAACGTTTCAGCAATTATAGTTCTAATAGTTAGTTTCGAATTACAAATAAACTGACGGATGGGAAATAAATAAACAATCTTGAGATTAAAAAAAAAGATTGAATACATTCTTAATTGATGGGGGAAAGGAAAGGTGATATAAGTAAAAAAAAATATGAAGAGAGTTGTAGTCCCTATGGCCTAATGGATAAGACATCTGACTTCGGATCAAACGGTTGCTGGTTCGATTCCTATCACGGGTGTTTCATTGAAAAAATTATTTCTATTTTCCATTCTCACAGAAAATTGCGCCGGACAGACAGACAAATAAAAGATTTTAGTAATATAGATTATATTTCTTTTATTAATCGAAATCTGAAGTCTTATTTTTCTGTAGCTTTTAATTAATATTTTAAGTTCTGCATTATATTTTAAAACTTTTATTATATTAAAAGTATTAAAAAATGAAGGAAATTATTATTATTATTATCTCTAGACTGCTCACCCTTTTTTGAACATCAGTAATGCTCACCTGGGGTGCGATGTCACCCCATGGCTTTTATCTTCCCCCTTTCCTCCCCGCCAATATAGATCATTGAAACTATTGATGTCTTTGGATTGTCCAAGCTATTGCTTGATTTAATCAATTATAATATTTCAAAATAATATAAATGAAGAGAAAGTAAAAAATTTAATATAATTTATGTAATTTTACATTTTTATTGATATTCAATTGGAATCATATTAACCAGTGAAAACATTATACAAATGAGTAAACCCTGAATTTTCATTATGAATTATGTTTCTAGGTTTCTGTTAAAGTCTGCAAGAAGCAAAGAAAAGAATAACAATATAGAATGCACTCTTATTTAGTCAAAACAAACAATCTCTGAAAGATATTTTCTTCTGTATCACATTATATAAGGAGGATACACTTTTCTACAAACTGAATAAGCCCTAGTTCGTATATCTAACATGTGTTTCACATAAAATAAAGTGCATCATAAACAGTACAATATAGTGATAGTACAGTTCATAAATCATGTAAAAACACTAATTCTTTCTTACTCATGCATTGCAAATGTCTTTCCTATGATCCGCACATAATTAATCAGGATCACACTCGACATTATCTTCTTCAGAATATTCATTATTGTCACTATCATATTCTGAAAGGCTTTCATTGAAAGCAATGGTAATGAAATCTTCAAAACGTGCATCATTTACATGCATAGAAGTAGCCATGGTGTACAGAATTTAACATACACTAATGCTCATCGGGGTGTCTTGTCACCCCCAACGGCCTCACAGAATGACACGTACTTCTCGAACAATGCTCACTCATAGACTGAGGTGTAGAATGGTCGTTGATTAGAGAATACATGGAAGGGGAAGGAGCTGTGCGCATGCGTGAAAAAATTGTAGAATGAAATAGAGTCACCTGGGGTGATATGTCACCCCGGTGAGCATTCTAGGGTTATACATGTGTTTATCTCAGACAAAGTCCGGAAGCCTTGTAGGCGGAGAAATTCATCTCAAGCCATCTGTTGTAGAAACCTGCGGGTGATATGACATGTTTGTAATAATATACTTTTCTGGATATTTTTGATAAGATTTTGTTGCAGTCCAATTTTTTCTAAATTATCAATGAAATTCTTTGAAACAATTCCGGTTGCCGATATCACCAATGGTACTATTTGAATTTGTCGCTGCTTCCATATTCGCTGTATTTCGAAAATCGCCAGATATTCATATTTTGTAGATTTTTTCAATTTCAGTTTTGGGAATGTTTTGGGACAGTGGGACAGAAATGTTAACTATTGAAGTTTGTTTCTTCACTTTATCAACCAAAACAATATCCGGACGATTGAAGTCAACAGATTTGTCAGTAACAATCGGTTTATCCCAGTAGAGGAGATACCGCTCCGTTTCAAGAACTGGATCCGGCTCGTACTTATAGTATGGCGGGGCAGAAGTTAAAATTCCAAATTTCAGAGCTAATTGCTGGTGAATAATTTTAGCAAATTGGTTGTGTCTATTCAAATAATATGAATTTGCCAGCGTCGGGCAGCCTCCAATTATGTGATCTATATAGTTAAAATCACAAGATAAAAACCTCGGTTTTTATTTATTATAAATACGGTATTTACAGTAGGATTGACCTCGAAGTTGAGGAAAGTCTAGGTACTTGTACATCTGATCTTCCGTTAGGCATTCGTTGTTAATGTCGTCTGTCTGCATCAATTTCCCTCTCTTCAGATGCATCTTTTTATATTTCTGCAGTCCAAATTCCAAACAGGCAGAAGTAGAAAACTTTCGGGTGAGGTCCAGCAGCTTGTGAAGTTGTTCTTCTGAGTTGGCGTAGATTTTCAAGCCATCCATATATAGTAAATGGCTGAGTATGTAACTTTCAGTTTTGGAGGCTTTGATGTTAAATCCATACTGGATATTACTCAGTAGATGACTCAGTGGTTTAAGGCAGATGCAGAACAGTGCACTGAGTGCATCAGTTTAGAAAATCCCCCTTTGTATGTTGGTGGTCCTTGAGTTTGCGTGGATGCATCATTGTTATCTTGGAGTGCGGTGAACCACATTCCCATGGCCTGTTCGAGTTTAGGGTGTATTTTGTAAGTTCTTAGAATGTCGAGAAGATAACTATGTGGCACTGAGTCAGTAGCCTTTTTGTAGTCGATGTAGGTTACACTTAGGTTTCTCTTCCTCTTTATAGCTTGTCTCATACAGATCTCGTCGATAATTATTATAATATTTATTATTATTATTATTATTATGTTTGTATGTTTCAAACCTTGGGTTTCCCCAGCAAAAACAATATGCCGGGTCAAGGACCAAAGCACATATTGCCAAGTGTAAAGACGTGTGCAAGAATGATTAGGGATGTGTGGTTGTGTCCATAAATTTCCTAACTATGCGTGTTGTGTTGAGTACCACAGCCTTCTGCAGTTGTGCAAAAGTGTTTTTGTGAAGTCCTAGTGTGCTGAGACTGTGGTGAAATGTGTGAGGTACCAGACCAGTGGCGGACAAGACGATGGGTACAACACGTACCCGATCCTGCCTCCACTGCTTCTGGAGTTTGAGTGCTAGATCGGTGTATTTACTGATCTTGTCTGCGTGAGTTTTCTGCATGTTCTTGCTGATAGGCACTGCAATATCAATGAGATA
>JAFIDM010004315.1:35212483-35231454 GCA_023159025.1 Thereuonema tuberculata | reverse complement strand
TCCTGAAATGCAAATGGTATTGAGCTCACTGGAGGTAATTTAGGACAACAAGTGTCATGGCGTTACTCCCTTCTGAAAACATTCCGTGAGCTTCAAACTGCTCTGAGGGAGGAAGAATAGTCTCCTACTGAGCTTCTGAATCACTCAATGTGTGAGGGTTCGCTATGAAAAGTTAAAAAGACCGAAGGTGTTTCCGAAATACTAATATCTAAACTTGGATATTTACTTGCAACATGTGCTTGCAACAGTGCTTGCAACATTCATCATGATTAAAATGCATAATTTGATTTTTGCTTTAAATTCTATTTTAGGTTTCGTTATGTTTATGTCTTCCTTACTGGATTTCTACAGTCAGTATTTAGAAAAATTATAAGTGATTTTATCATAATTTATCATATAAGTTATATGTGCTCAGTTCAATTCATTTCAATTCAATTATTAAATATCTAGCGTAATTATTATTGTCATGTTTTTTAATCTGAAACCTTTTTAACTAAGTTAATGCAAAGACATCTATTTTGTTCATTATTTAATATTTGTGTTGATCTCGCAGCTGAAAAACTTGTAAAATTTAGTCATATTATCAATTCACATGAAATTGAGATGCATTGCAAAATAATCAAAAACAGTTTTCTTATTTATCTCTCCATTACTTTGAGTCATTTATTCACATCTTGCAATTACGTTTAAAGTATGTTTGGATAATTTTTAAAATAGAATCAATTTATCACTTTCCAAAACGATGGTGTTTGGCTCTAGATGCTTGTAAGAACTTGTGTCTGTTTGAAGATTTTTTCGTCATTTGCTCGTCATATTCTTAGGCAGGCAGTATCTTAAAATCTTATATTAATTTGAGATGATGATTTAAATTCTCTTTTCTTTTAGCAGAGCGAAATATCTTTAACGCATCTACTTACATAACAGCTATTTGTTTTGTTTTGCATTTCCTGTATTGTTTTTAGGATTGAAATTTTCTCTTACCGTTGAGTTGGCCCAAGGAAAGAACATCCCTAAAGTAAAAACTCCTAACAAAGGTCCTCCTATCATTCCAAACACAGATAAAGCAGCCTAAGAGATAAGCAAATAAATAAATGAATAAATAAATAAATAAATAAATAAATAAATAAATATTAACATTTTAAGTTCATTAGAAGCTTTACGTGTACTGATATACGTTAGAATCATTGATAAAGCCGTACACCTGCTTAAAATTATGAATACAATTTTAATAACTGAACAAATTACACGACTAGTTTCGCCAAGCTCGAGAGAGGGCATTTACAAGTGAAATACGTAACAGATTACATGATATACAACATTTATACAATTTATACGTTTGTGAAAATTTCCCAGAAGACTACAGTTTCCTGTTGCATTTTTTGTATAAACTTTCATGTAATCTGTTGCGTATTTCACTTGTAAATGCCCTCTCTCGAGTTTCGCGAAACTAGTCGTATAATTTGTTCATTTATTAAAATTGTATTCATAATTTTAATCAGGTGTACGGCTTTATCAATGATCCTAATTAATATTTTAATTTTCATGGATTCCAAAAGATAAGAATATCATCATCATCATCACCTGAAGGATATTTCCTAATTGTTCTGCAACTGCTACAAGTGCAAGAGACACAGCTCCAAATCCTAAAGCTAAAAGAATAAAAAACAAGTATGTTTATAGTTTGCAGTAACCATGAAAACAAAGCAAATATTAAAAAAAAGCAGAATATATAAAGAGAACAGAAAATTACTGCGTGATTTTTCATTATTTCCTTTTGTTACGAGATTTTATTTAATACGAGAAATGGAAGTTATATTTTATCAAATTCACAGCAAAAACTTATCTTCCCATTAATATCTTTAATAAAAATTTGAGTTAAAATTAAATGAAAGCTATTCTAAAAAATCTTTAAAATCGTTAGCATTCATTTAATATCAGATTAGGATAATTTCCGAAAAAAGAAATACATTTTCGATTGAACATTGAACTAATAATTTGCCATTCCGTGTCTCAAGAGAAATTCCTTAAGAAAAAGATGTGCAATGAACCTCGAACCGAAAAAATACAGTAGAATAATCTCATTTAAATAAATTCCAATCTGAATTCATCATCTCTCCTTTTTTTTTAACCAAGAAAAACCAGATAAATTACATAAAAGACATGTTTAACAAATAAACTAATTCTTAATTAGAATTTTTAATAGAAATATGAAAGATTTACATTTAAAGAATTTCAAAACCTATAAATTTTAATGTTTGAAATTCTAAATTCAAAATCCACTCACCTGTTCGAATCAGAAGGCTTAGAATAAGGTAAAAGAAAAGGATTGAAACCAAAAAAAATATTTTAATATGATAAAAAAGTTTAAAAATTTAAAGTATTAACTTCTGTTTTTTGTTTTTTTATTTTGTGTCACCCATTAAATGATTTCTTAAAGAAATTATAATTATTAATTATAATTAGAATTATAGTTATTAGGTTGTGAATGCTGTCGTTAAAATGTGATAAAGAAACTAAATATATTAAAAAACTTGATTTTACAAATATCGCTGTAATTTTTTTTTTAAATTTAAAAATTTGAGTTTTAAGATAATTTAATGTTTGTTAATTTTAAAATTCTTTTTTTCAAAATAAGGAATTACAAGCATTTTATTTGATATTTTAAATTATAGTAAAGTTTCTTACCATTTTTTCACCCTACATTATTTAGTCTATATTATTTCAATAATTTTATCAAATGAAAGGCATTAAATTTTAGGCAGAGTAACGTATGAAAGTATATTTTATTTTCAAAATTGTGTCATATTTTATTTAAAATTATTCTTTCATTAGTCAATAGTCATGCCTTCATTTTTCATCCTTTTTAAATTAATTATAAATAATTTTATTTTGAAAGTAAGGTATTATTTATAAATTAAGTTATCAACGAAGAGGATGCATACTATTCTCATGTTGGTCTGTAAGTTTGTCAGAACTTTTTAAATAATTTATTCATTACTCAGTAGATGGCGCTAATAGTCCTATTAATTCTAAGACATTTTAATGTGGAAAATAGAAGAACATCGATTTTAGAATTTAATTCATCTGTTAAGTTTAGAGAAGGCGCTGATGAAACCAGACCATAGAATGACGTCAATTAACAGATAACCATCAGCTTGCAATTATAAAATATCAAATAGAAATTACAATTTCTATTGTAATTGGGTCAAAATAAACTAAAGTACTTCCGTTTTATACTTACTATTATAAAAATTATAAAAACTGTTTAATATGGGTAAATAATAACTCAATTAGGAAATGTCTTTTTTTTCAGGCTAATGAAATTTTTATTATCACGCCATGTCCGGTTTTATTTCTGAAATGTTTTGAATTATTTCTTAGATAATGATTTATTTAAACTGACTACAAGTGATTTGATCACGTCGGATAGGTAGACACTAACAATTGGTATATAATCCAATTCCTAACATCGTCATTCCTATTTATGCTAATTCAAAGCGTGATAAGCAAAAATATGCCATTTTCATGTAGTAAACTTCCTTAGCAGTTGACTCTTTCTGGAACATCTTGTTGGTTACTGGAAGCGAAACTCCTTATATCCATTATATATTTTTTAGATGAAATGCTGTCTTTCTAAACCCTGTGGTTCGATCGAGATGATTTTGATTTTTGCAATTGGGTATTGAGGTTGATCAATTTATATATATTGTCGTTGAGGACTAATCACAGAAAAACGAATATTTGTATCATCTTCAGCAATATTGAACTATACAGTTTCAAAGACTTGCACTAGATGGCGACACTTACATTTATTGATTGTATTTCAATGGAAAAATTGAAATCTTCTGCGAGAAATGGAGATAACAATTAAAAATAACAAAACGCAGTCGTAATTGACTGGTTAATTGGTTAATTGTTCATTTAACCAACTATAATCATGAGCTCCGGTTTGTGTTTTTTTTGTCAAATATTTAAATTAAGTTAATATCAATAAAAGTTTTCTAAAGCAGTATGCAAAACTATTCAAATAATAATAAAAAAAAGTAATTCAGTAAAACTTTCTCGTGATGCTTTTAGATAACAATCATTACAACAAACTTGGAGTGTTTCTACAATTGATCTTGTAGGAACACAAATGCCAGATTATAAAATCTGAAGGAAACTAAGAGGAACAAATTGCTAAGATATTACACCTGTGTATTATACCCTCATTGTGAACAAAAGTTAAATTAATGTTTGATCAGCAAATGTTATGAAGAACTTGATCAATATCTAATATTAAATGCTTGAATTATCGTCGATTGGATCTCAAGTCAATATTTCTTGTGCTGCTTACATACTTAAATCAAATGGGGCGATTTAATCAGGAATCCAGAGTGATTTTGTTCGTCATTTTTTTTTTAGTTACAATCAAATGGCCCAAATGGCCCTGTATACAGTTTACAATGATCCTCTAGGCTACACACTTTTGAGTATAATACTTTCAAGAATATATTTTTCCTCAAAAAAGTTTGATTCGATTATCTGGCAAGGTCAGAATTCTGTAATATTCTGGATTGAGTGGTAATTGAAAAATAACATCTCACCTAATGATTATTGTATCCTTAGCATAACCTAAGAATTCGTTTATATTTCATGATTGATGACTATCTTGTTTTAATGAACAATTACATTAACAGTTGTAGTTTCATTAAGCTTTTAAATAGAAAGAGAAATGTTTGAAGAATTTACCTAGAAATTTCGAGACAGTTCCTGCTCTTTCTTCTGATAAATTCTGGAAGCAAGTTGGTTTGATGAAATCTTCGAGGGCCACTGCAGCCAGAGAATTCAAACCAGACGACAAAGTACTGGAATTATTAACAAAAAGATCCTGTTAGCAATTGGGTTGTTTAAAAGATTTTCAAATTAATTTGCAATATTTCGATGACTAATTTACTTTTTTTCCACAAATATTCAAAAAATTCATGATTTACCTGAGTGATCCACTAAATATCCCAGCGACAAAGAATCCTGGAAGTCCAGGAAGATCTCCCATGATTTCCATAACAAATAACGGTAAGATCTACGAAAATCAAAGTTGTATAATATTTACAAGATAACATGAATGTTGATATCACTAACAAGGAGGGGACACGTGTTGTATAACACGGATTTTTAATGTCCTTTTGTGAGATGAAAGTACTCATGAAGTACTTTAAAATTTATACCGGAGTTTGGTGTCCAATAATCTGCAGTTTTCGAGATATTTGATGTTTTTATGGAGTGTTTTTCCCATGTTAGCTTAATAGCTTCCTGTGTCGACTAAATTAATAATATTAATAATAATAAAAAAGGAAAAAAAGGACAGCTCTATTGTTACTGGAAAAGAAAATACAAAAGAGAATACAAGAAAAAAATTAAATATATAGATACGTAGGTTTTATTTTTCTAAATTAAAAGCAATTTTAATAAAAAAATTAGAGAGATTTATATATTGTATTTTTATTACTACCTAAGCAAAAAAAAAAATAGTAATAAAGAAGCAGAAATATAAAGAAGGGCAAAAAAGAAATAAAACAAAAATTAAGAAACTGCATTAACATAAAAGAAAAGGTAGTTAAAAGTAAAGAAACAGAAGAAAAACAAAAGCTGCCTGACAGCAGACTCGAACTCGTGACCTTCTGCTTAGTAGTCTATCCACTGGCCAACACCGCACTTGTTCGTTTAGTCGACACAGGAAGCTATTAAGCTAACATGGGAAAAGCATCAAAAATCTCGAAAACGGCAGGTTGTTGGATCTCAAACCCAGATGTATGTTTGAAGTACTTCATGAATACTTTCATCTCACAAAAGGGCATTAAAATCCGTTTTGTACAATCCGAGGTCTCTCCTTGTAAGTTATTCAAATGAAATGAAATGTTATTCAAAGACAGCTCAAGTTGTGAGAAAAAAAAAAGCTTGTTCTTTTTGTTTTCATTCCTTACCTGGTCAGAGGTCGTGACTATGCCTTTACTGACTGGATCACAGGAAGCATAGCGGGCGTAAAGAACCAGGCCAGTGAAGCTGCACAGGGACAGTGCTATTGCAAGACCAGGCAGATTGAACCATAAGGCACTGGAAAAATAGAAGGTTAGACTGTGTTAGAGTTCTGAATTTTCATTAAACAATCTTCATTTAGAATTTGAAGTTTCAATGAATTATCTGTATAACTACTACTTTTTAAATCCCATTGTTTTTAAAAAGAAGCTTTTAGTGTAAATATCCTCTACCATCACTTGTGAGGAAAGTCTAGTTTTTGGAAGGTTTCACGAAATCAAAGCCTTTCATTTTTCTATCAAAGAAAATAGGCTTAATTTTGGGGTTTATGGTAAAGATGTTATATATGAATTGAAAACCTGTAAATTTATTTTTTGGTTTATAGAAAACTCAACAATAAGTTATTATTTCATCTTTCTCGGCTGTCGTTTCAAAAAATCCCAAAATTCAAATCAACATTGAGGCAGGAAAACAAATGCTTTAATGTATTTATTATTATAGTCTTATCCAACATTGGGTAGATGCTTCGGTCATTAGTTTTCATATCCCTCGAGGTGACAGACTTCAGACTTCAGTTGAAGAAGAGAAATATCGAAGAAAGAAACATCCAATACTCTGGCCGGGACAGGCACGTAGTCAGGATTTCTTTCAGGGGGAGGGGGGTTCATTCCTTGAAAAAGTGAAATGTAGTGTTGAAATATCGTAGTAAGAAATAGCATCACTCCTGTCTTCCCGTGGCTGTCGTACGAGGTGACAATTTTATATTGATACAACTAGTTCCTTTGATTTCTTTTGTTTAGATTTCGGGAGGGGCTTTAGCCCCTCGAGCACCCCTCTTGGCTACGTGCCAAGACTAGAACCTAGGTTCAGAAGTAAAGCCTCTTTGACTGGCCGTCGCCTTGATCACAAAACTTATCCTAAAGGCGAGTTTTTAAATTATTTTCGGAAATCCAATTATATTTAAAACTACATTATCCTACACTTTTGGCATTATTCTACACTTTCTTTATTCAAAATAAAAGCAGATTTAATCCTGATTATGCTAGGTTTTTTTTTTTTGTATGATTCAAGAATAGTAGTTTCATTGAAATCAACCTAGGAGTGTATTATAATCTTAAAAAATAATCCTCATCGTAACTTTAGGATATTAACCTCCTCCCCCTACCATGAAAATCTAATGCAGACTATTCTTAAATTCTTCATAACAAAAAGTGATCTTAGTTTATGAACAAAAAATCAATTACAGAGAAATGTCAATATTTCAATACGGTTTTCATCAATAATTATTCAACATCAATAATAGTTCTTTAAAGAAATACTTTTTTACCTGCGAAACTTTCGGATATTTCTTTTTCAATGATGAACCTGAAATCTCTTCTTAAGCATAAAATTGTGAAATAATTTGGCACTTTCATTAGTATTTTGGTTAGCTATTTCTTTAAATTTCAATGTATTGTAATCCATGTAATAACCACGAATGTTTGTTTGTTTGTGTGTTTGACATTCCCCTCAATAGATCTTTACCAAATTTAGCAGCAAGTTTCAAATACATCATAAATAACTATAACCGGGATCCGGAATAAGGGGTGTAAACCGGTGGGGGTGGGGGGGAAACCTTCTTGAAGGATACGTATCTCTCTGAAACCGCTTTAATTGGAAACGAAATTTGATATGAGTGTTCTTTGTCAAAATCTAAAATGTACGTATGCGACGAATTTTCGATATTCGGATCCTTCGGGTGGTAAACAGGAGAGCAAACATTCTCAAGAGAGCAAACATTCTCAAGAGAGCAAACATTCTTGCATATCTCGTAGTAAATTCTTAAAAACAATTAAATCACACAAGTAAAACGTGGAAATTCGTGATCACGAAACTAAACATACATATGAAACTAACTATAAAATATCTTTTTCTGAACTCCCTAAATGTTCAAAGAAATCACAGTATTGAAGTAATAGTGAATGTTTTTATATTGATGCGTGGTGCATAGTTCAAGAGATTAAGGGATTATCTAGCATCGTGGGGATTAAGACTGTTCCTGAAATCGAGGTCTCACCTGACTGGTCCTCAGAACAGGAGGACCGAGGAGATATAGGATTTTTGGCTCTGAGAATCCAAAGCCCTTGTATAAATGCCTAAGTTGTAAAATAAATACCTACATTATAATTAAAGTCAGAAGTTAGTGAGTCAGTAAAGTTAGTAGTTATCTGTTAATCTGTCTCTGCCCATTGTTATATGCATTTTTTTTTTATTGTCTTGTGTAATATTTTATAGATTCAAGTTTTAATTAATTTTTTTTTATTTCCAACTTCAATTTATTTGGTTTCCATTGTTTTTAAGAGTATAGTTCTTAATATTTCACAATAGGTGATAGCAGACAAGAAATAACAAACACATCTTTCCAGAATAACTTATGAAAAAGGAGAAATTCCGAAATTAAACATTATTTGGGATAGGATATTTAAGAAGTTTTTTAACAGAAACATCCTGGAAGGGCATAATAAAATTTAGGCAATGAGTCAACATAAGAATAATTTGGTAAAATTTTGGAAAAATATCACAGAATCCTTGAGAAGTTATTGGCAAATTATTTTCATAGTTTGGTTCAAAATGTAATCTACGAATTACTTAAAATGAAGAAATTGTTATGTATGATTGACAGGGCAACTTACGTTTGAGCTGTTTTTTTATTAGGAGCAGTCAGGTAACGCTGCACCTGGGCTTGATTCACTCCATAGATGGCCGTCCATGTTATGGCAGCTCCAACTGTTAAACCCCAAAACGTATGACGTACAAGTGGATTTGGATCAAAGCTAATAAATAAAATGGGAAACGATCAATAAATAAGAATTATAAATTGAAACTAGCTTAAAAATGATGAAATGAATCTTTGAATCCCCTTTTAAGAGTAAATTTTCTTCATTTATTAAACTAACTTCAACCGATTCGAATTAAGAAAGATAAAAAAATAGAATAGAGAAAATAAACATTTAATTAAATATTAAATTGTATTAAATACAACTTAAAATTCCTACACTAAGGTCCTTGACGTTAGACAAGAAATTTGATGTCTTTCAGAGATCAACAATTTGAATTCTTCCTTTGTATACATAGATAGAAAATTTAATTTCGAAAAAAAATCAAATATAAGAATGAATTCCTCCAAATAGAATGCAGAAATTTATTCGACTTTAGGTTATAAGATCAGAATTAATGTAGTCCTATTTAACACTTCGTCAGGTTTTACAGTGGGTCGGGGTAGCCGAATGGGTAAGGCAGATTTGAAGTAGCGGATTCGATTTTTCCTCGCTTTATTCTCCTCCCAAACAGATCCTAGGGTCTACCTAGACCTCTGTTGAATGGATACCGGGTTTCTTTCCCGAGGGTTAACGGCATTGGGCCTCGGGCTGACCACCCAACCCCAACTTAGTTCCGTTGGTCACGGAACGCCGAGAGCCTTACCTTCCGCGACCCCAAGGGTCACTTATGCCGGTAGTAGGACACTTTAATAAGTTTTATTGCGCAAATAAAACGTCAATAAACAAAGGAAAACAAGAAGATTTAAGAAAACTGATAAGAGTTGGTCATTATTTTTATAAAGAATTAGTCATTATTTGCAACGACAAAATAAAAACATTGTTATTGAAGAAGAGAAACATAAGGTAACAACAACAAAATAAGAAACAAATATTCTTCGTTAATGAAGCAATATAGGTGGGAAAGTATCTAACTTCAAGAGCAGTATCTTCGCTTTATAAAGCTGATAAACGTGCCGGACTATTGCAGTATTTTTATTACGTAAGAATTTTTATGCTTAATAGTCATGAGGTGAACTAAAAAATTCCTGCATTTCGAGACAAAACCGTAAAATGCTGCCTAAAATATCTGCTTAGCCTGAATCAGTGAAAGCATTGGGGGGCACTACGTTCCGCATTTCTAATGAAAAGATAGGTTTCTTCTCTTCAAATTCCACTGTTAATATCTTCCAGAATACATCTTTACTGATTCTCTCTAGGCACAGGGCTAATCTATGAACTTAAATCAACTCTTTCGAATACCTAATAAACTAACATTATTAGGTATTTATATACCGGTGTATATATAAACCACATTGTTTTACTCTACTACCTAATTAGATGCAATGTGGAATTCTTTAATTGTTGAGTAATGCATCAAATTAAAATTCTGCTGCAAGAAAATTAATTTTTGAGGATGTTTCCTCAGTATAGTCCTTTGCTATAAAATTTAAAAAAATATATAAAAAAGTTAATAAAAAAAATTATTCGTTACATTAAAAGAACATCTTGAGGATTTCTGTTTAAATAATTAATCTGTCATGTGATTGAAATTATTCGATGTAAAGCGAGTCTAACTTATTGAAACTAAATAAGTTATAAATTTAAAATGGAATTCAAGTCTAACGAGTTAAGAGGACGGGTGTGGCTCAAGGACTAAAAGGAGGAGAAAATTTCATAGATTAAAATCAGTTTCAAAACTAATAACAAATACAAGCTGAAATAACAGCTTTGAATCTTCCTGCAAGCTCTTAAAAAAATCGAAATGTTGTGAAATTGCAATAAAAAAAATAACTTCAGTTATAACAAATGATGCATTCTATTATATAATATAAGAAATTATTTAAGTATTAAATGTAGGACACATACAACTTTAAGATTAGAGAAATATAAGAAATACGAGGGTTGAGGCTAAAGTCATGGCAACTATTTTTTATCTGCCAAACCTGCGGCACCACTGCAATTCCAGAATACACCTTTGTTGGATGTGCTTCTGATTGGGACCACTAACGTGGTCTGGGTCAGTGTAGGAACTTCATGGGGGCAAGTAGAAAACAAGTATTTGGAAATCATCGTTTCAAAAGGCAATGCAGTATAGTCAACGAAGAAAAAGGAACATAGGAATGCTCAATACACATTGCTAACACCCCTTCAAGTACTCTCCAAGATTATCCAGACCTCGTTAGTGGTGCTAATCAGAAGCACGTCCAACAAGTTTTCAAGCGTGTATTCTGGAATTGCAGTGGTGCCGCATGTTTGGCAGATGAAAAATCGTTGCCATGACTTAAGCTCCAATCCTCGTATATCACTCTATGCATATTTACATTTAAGTACTAAATTCATTGTAATCTACAAGAGAAATTTATATTTCAAATCATTTTAGAGATACTTAAAGTTAAGGATTACAAGGAGAGACCATATCTTGTATCCCACGGATTTTGACGTCTTTTTGGGAGATGTACAGTTGGAGTACTTCAAAAAAGTATATAAGATGGTTCTGAAATAGTTACCTAATTAGTAAAATAACGAAAAAGCACATGAGAACACGGGTGCGGAAATACTTTATTCAGATGCTTCAGAATGATTAACACATACATAGGCTATAGTGTAACCACTGCAAGATAATGTGTTCGAAGTGACCTCCACCAGCAGCATTACATTTCTCACACCATCGTTGTGAGGATTGGAACACCCTCAAAATTGCCAGGGGTACCC
The DNA here is from genome assembly GCA_023159025.1 of Thereuonema tuberculata. Lineage (NCBI taxonomy): Eukaryota > Metazoa > Arthropoda > Chilopoda > Scutigeromorpha > Scutigeridae > Thereuonema > Thereuonema tuberculata. The sequence continues at coordinate 35,219,929 of JAFIDM010004315.1, read as the reverse complement.
TGAATCGTTATACACCATGCGCAGTGCGGTCACGTTTTGGTTGTACACCGGGAACCGTTTTATCGTACATCTAACAGCTACATCCTGTCGTGTTTGAGCATGTCTTACAATACTCACGACGATAGTGTGAGGTAAACGTTACGGCTTGTGGAGGCCATTTCAAAGGCCTCATCTAACTGTGGCTAAAGCATAGCCTATGCACGTCTTAATCATTCTCTAACATCTGAATAAAGCATTTTCGCACCCATCTTCATCTGGACTTTTTTCGTTATTTTGCTATGTTGTGCCAGGCCTTCAAGTGTGGCCAACCACTTCAGGATCATCCTGTATGTAAGTTTGGGGGCCAAACCTCCACGGATTTCGAGATATTTGACGCTTTCATCGGATTTCCTGTAATAGTTCATAGTAGAATAACTATGGAAAGGAAAGTACAGTATACAATATTATAGGTTCATTCTGTACTGTACCATTACATTCGTGTCATCGCAATTGCTTTGTACTGCATACAAGAGACATTAGATACACATGTTGTGTGCGGAAGCTGTTGTTTTTGTACGTCCGGTTATGTCCGTTGTACGTATGGGACGTTCTCCGATCGGGATTTCTGTTATAACCATATGGGACCAGGGACATATAGTACTTGCGATCGGATGTTGTTCGCACGGACATTATGTGGCACACACCTGTATACATACTTATAAATCATACAGCGGATTCGATCCCAGAAGGTCGGAATGTTATCATCTGAGCTATCATCGGCAACAATAACGGAACTATCGCATTTCTAATATTTCAGTTATCACAAGAAATCCAATGAAAATAACGTAAAATATCTCGAAATCCGTGGAAGGTTGGCCCCAAACCTACATACAATTTTTAAGTGTTCATGCATCCTTTCATCTCTCAAAAGGGTATCAAAATCCATGATATACAGGATATGTCGTCTCCTTGTTAGTGAAAGGATTACTTATTTTACTTAATAATACCCCAAAGTACATGCACAGAATTTTTAATAAATTTTGAATTTACAATAATGTAAGCTGAAAACAAATATGCAATTATTGCAACAAAATCTAATAGAGTTAGCATAGAATATCTAATGTAACAAGTCTCAGACAGATAAATCCGATTAATGACCTATTTCTTAAGATATGTGAATTGCTAAAGGTAAAGTGGCAATTTAAATTAGATCCTTGAAGAAACCTGAGTATTTCTCTAATAAAAGATTACAAGATTGCTTAGTTCATATAATTTAAATGAATAACTTTTCAAATTACTTTGAATTTCAACCTAGTTTTCAATTAATATTCGAATATAAAATTAAAAGTAAGTAACTTATGTTTTTACCTGTTAATTTTGAATAAGAATTTCGTTAAAATTAATGATTTCGTTCATTCATTAAAAATACATCATATCTTAGAAAAATTAGATAAATGCTACAAAAGACTTATTTGTAACAATGTCTTAATTCTGGGTTCCCTGTCTTAGTATCTTACACAAGTGTCTAACAAATCTTAAACGATATACTTAAAGAAATCGATCCTTCCTCCTTCTAAGGCTTTGTTCCAAACTCCTTCGAATCCTCCTAGTGTTGTTAATCCACGGATGATGACAGCCAACATTGCTGTAACCATTACACCAATCTGAAGAGCATCTGTCCACATCACTGCTTTCATTCCCCCCTGAAAAACAGTAGATCAAAATTAGAAATAGAAAGACTTTATCAAAAAAAAAAAAAAAATATAGCTTTACTTTTTTTTTTTTAGATTTTGATTTTATAATTTTTTTTTCAATCAAGGTTAGAAATCATTAGACGTACACAAACGTAGAGTTATCAGGACAAACTACATGATTTAACATCGAAATATATTGTTACTCTTATTTAAAAAAAAATGTACAAAACAAAATATATGTGTTTGTCCGCAAAGCTGCAGAAATAAATTTCAGACAATTTAATTCTTAATTTTCTTATTCTCATAAGAAATATCACTTCCATATAAGAAAGAATTTTTTATTATATAAAATCGTAATGCTATTAAGCATAACACTGATAAGCATTTTTTACCTTTCAGTCTGCTTCACGAGAAAAAAACAACTGATTTTAGTAAACTCCTGAATCCGAATCTATATTCAGAATTTTTGTATCAGGTCTAGTTTTTCTTTTGTAATTTACACCTTAAACTAAAAAAAAACAAGAAATTTGGCGAACTTCATAATTAAAACAAAAAATAATAAATGGGATAATCTGAGTTATGAAAGTGTCAAGACAAGTAAAAAAGCTTAACTAACTAGTATAAAAAAACTTATATTGATTCTGCTGATGTAAGATTGTTAGTTGTTTCGAAATCTTTCGTTTTGATGCTCTGCGGTGACTTTCAGAAGACTCCCTTTTTATGCAACAACAATAATCCGCAACATAGATTTATTCACTTGCCCTGATATCTCGTTTCCAATGTTTTGATATCTTGATGAAACCTTTCACCCTGCTCCTCAGTCATAGCACCAAGATTTTCAGGGAAATAATTGATGTTGTAATAGTTTTTTACGTGGTTAAAACTGTTTGAATAAAAATACACACATATTTAAAAAAAAATAAAAAACTTCTATTTAAAACATTAAAACACAATTAATTTCGACAGAATGACCATCTGTCTTTGTCAACACTTGAGTACACTTGACAAAGACAGATGGTCATACTGTCGAAATTAATTGTGTTTTAATGTTTTAAATATAAGTTTTTTAATTTTTTTTTTAAATATATGTGTTTTTTTATTCAAACAAATAATTGATGTGGCTGTGTAGAAAATGAAGTTTAACGCTCATTTTGGAACCCAGTGTTTTGAAGTTTGTTAACATTTCATCAACAACTTCTTCGTAATTTTCATCTTTTTTGTTTCTAGGAAGTTTTCAGTCAAGCACTTAAAACACAACCTTGCAGATTTTTCTGTTTCATTCATGACGGTCGTGAAATTTGAATATTTCATCAGATCGCGTATCTGTGGTCCTTCGAATATACAAGCTTTAATTTTTGCCTAGGTCCTTCTAGGAAGTTTCCGTTTTAGATAAGGAATTATGTTGCTTTCATTGCCAAGACTGGTAACAAATTGCTTTATGATTCCAAGTTTAATATGAAGTGGGCGTAAAAGGACTTTTTAAAAGTAATAATGTCATTAATTAAAATATCGAAATAAAAATACATTATTTTTACATATTTTGGGTACTAAGTACAAAAAAGCCACATGCAGTTATATGAATGTAAATTTTATATTTTATTATAATATTTTATAGTTCAGTATTGCCAAAAATTATAATTGTAGTTTAATTATGTACGTATATATGTAGTGAATTTTGTCATCAATAAGCATTTCAAGATATTCCGTAAAATCATAATTTCTCAAAAACTGGACCTGATGAAACAAAACTAAATATGACTTTACCCATAGTGTGGAACTGAAAAATATAAATAGTTTCTCTGAAGCAAAATGGTTGCATATCAGTGTAATAAGAAGTTGTGCTATCTTGAGGCATTATTATTATAATATAATGTTGACATCCAATTGTTGAGTAAAAAAATTCCAATTCTTTCAAGAAACTGTAAAGAAACATTTAGGCTTATTGATTCCTAAAATATCTTTTCAATCAGTGATATTTTTTTTTTTCAAATTGTTAGTCAACCCTGTTCGGTATATCTTTAAAGAACAAATAAATGACTTTCGCTATCTTAATAGAATTCCCATTGTTTTAATGATTTCTATTCCACTGTAACGTTTTTTTTTCCATCTTATAGTTTTCTTTGTAGCTTTGTTCAATTTAGCGATTATGTCTAGTCTCGTTTGCAGTAACTTCGCCCACAGTCACATTAGGACTACATATCTAGGAAATATTAGTATCTTATTAATAAACAGCATGATATGTCAGAACAGATGTTTCGTTGTTATCGCTGCTCATCATTTTAATGCCGCATTAGACAGGATTGAAAATACCATTCAAAACAAATCATTGATTACATCATTAAATACTCAACATCTTACTCTTGACTACGAATGAATTTAAGTATTAAATTACCGTATAGATGTGATTCAGGGCATTCATAAAATTTAAGTCAGTAATTACATAGACTTTTTATTGAACTACTACGTAGCAAGCGTTTTATAAACAAACACGTAACGAATAAAGAGGTGAAGCGCTTTTGCAAGAGGCTAGAGGAGCTGCTTTTGATATCAGCCCTTTATTAAATGCATATAAGGTATTCTTGCAGGAATAATGTTAGGTGAGAGTCAGAACGGCATTTGGTTCGTTTCATCACGTATTTTATAATTCACTACCCTTACAGCCTGTGAAGCCCAGAAAAAAATGCGTCATTTTAAAGTGAATGTAAATGAACAAGCGCAATATTCTGTAAAAAGGTGTGTTAATATTCTATAGTAATTCCTGTTCATGAGTAAAGAGAAAATTATACGAAAACTTCAAAAAAATTATAAAGCATTGTAATGAAAAATTATTGTTTCCTAAAAAAAAAGTAATAACAACAGTGAAAATTATTGAATTTATATTCTTTTCCTTAATTTTTATAATCTTATTAAAAACGAATAATCAAAAAGGTTCTATACCACTGTTGTATAGAAGGTGCAGACAATTCCAATGGCTGCTACGGAGCCCCACACATGGAGTCCAGTCACTGAAAGAAATAATACATTATTAGTGTTTACTCTGAAGAATATTCAAAAATGTTCAGAAGGGCAGTTTTCAATTTTTCTGTTGCAATTTAAGAGATTTTTAGTTCTACTTACCTTGGCTTAATGCTAAAGCAGGAGCATAAGTGACCATTGCCATGTACATAGTCTAGAAAGAGTAAAAGAAGAAGAAAGAAATTTGTAAATAAATACTGCCTCAATAAACTGTAGATTAGCATTTCATTTGACTGTAATGAAGCAGAATAGTTCAGAATGGTGCATGACTAATGTTTGTTAGTTGAACGAAGTAGATAGCGGTTACTATAAAACAAAGTAAGCATTTTACAAAATCTTTAATAAAAAAAAGATGTAACGATAGCTTTGGTTTATGTGATGGCCAAACCCATGTGATGGCCAAACTATATGAAATTACTAAATTAGAAAGTTATTAAGAATGAACTCAGGCAAACAAAACGCATTTTTTTCACAAGATCTCACTTAATTCTCACAATAACAGATAATATGGTATTTTAATTAGGATTGAGATCTGGCAAAATTATCAGTCAGGTCATTCGTTGTAGATCTTCCATTTCTAACAACTATTATTTCAGTTTTTTCCTTTTGTTTTTTATTTTAAGGACCTTGGGTATATCATACCCCTGCAGCCTCTATTAGTATCTTATACAAGGCCTGTTAAAAAACAATGACTATAGACAGCCAGAAGGAGAGAAAGAGTAGAAGAATAAGACAAACAAATCCATAGTTACGGAATTCGAACTTAGATTCAAGCATATACCGCGAAGTTAGTAGCGCACCACTTAGATCGCTAGACTATCTTGAATTCTTGTCTATTGTATTCAAGTGCTCTAAAAAGTCTTACATGCGGATCATGGATCCTTGGTTTTTAATTTCCAATTACAATTGGTGCTTGAATTGAAATACAGCCATTGACACATGCTTCTAAAACTTTCAATTTTTTTCTCAGAGATGGTATTGCAATTTCGTTTCTCCAAATATTAAGCCTAATCTTGAATGTCGCTGACTGTAAAATCAAGGCTTGTCAGTAGACATTATCCCATATACATAGTTCTAACTGACGTAGTCGTAGCATCCCTTTGGTGAACTTGAAATAAGTCTGAGATATTTTGGTGTCTAGGGTTTGCGTGTCGAGAAAATATTGTCGTCTCCTATTCGTTTTTCTTGTGAGTTTAATCTTGGTGGACGATCCACGCTGGGCAGGTTTTCTCGGGCTTCTCCCGTTTCCTCTGCACTTCTTCATCATTCTCTCCGCATGTCATTCGTTCCTCATATAACACAATAGATCTGAGATGCAGTGTTCGGTTTTCTTACCATCCTTATTTTACATATCAATTATATCTAATTTAATCCTACATTCTCACATTCTCGACGTTTTCATTAAGCCATCATATTTTTTTTTTCGAAATTCTATTGAAAGCGGTTGCGGAAATTCTTAGTGATAGTTGACGCAATCTACTGTTCCAGAAATTAAAGAAACGTAACGATTTATATCCGAGATGCAGTCAGACCGGAAAGAGCTCTTCGATTCCTTCCCTTGAATTTCACTTTATCACCTTTCTTCATATCCTCATTATTCAGTTTCAACTATTCCATCAGCCCGCGGATACGGTAGTAGATGGATAAACAACAAAGGTTAATCAAACCCCTATCACCTCTGGACCAACCCATCTACTTCCTATGATTAGAATCCGTAAGAGATGATGGACTCCATCCAACGGGGATACGTACAATGGTAGTTAAAATTTTATCTCTGCTATCACCAACTTTGTGTGTGGGGAAAAAAACTGGAAAACGCTATAATACAAGAAATCATTATATAATTCTGTTAAAGAGGTTAAATAGCAAAACTAACATTTATTATTGAATTAATATAAATAAAATATTTTAATATAATACGATTTTAAAACAATATGTATTTAAAATAAAACAACTCTCTAATGATTAACTCCAAATTTACTGAAATTAAGAGCTCTCTTATACCTGAAACAATCTATCAAGTTAATCTATCAAATCTTATTTTGCAGTAAGAATTACAAAGTTCTATAATAGATTAGTTCGCTCTTAAAGAAAACAGTCACTCTCAAGACGTCAATTCTAGATGTTACAGATTCCTAGATGTCACCACTTTACGATCCACCGTTTCAATCAATTCAGATGACTTACTCCATCTAATGATTTCTAATAGTATCCCTGACTGATAGTTAACTCGAGTGCTACTAATCAACATCACCTTAATCCTTTGGTAATCCGACAGATATGACAAACATACCACAAAGTTTCTTGGATGTGAAAATTAACTTAGAGTCGATCAAATCATTCTCATCAAATTTCTTCGAATTAAATAACATAGAAAACAGCACGACTTGAAGTTAGGAAACTCGACCTATCATGTTGAAGTCGGACGTTCATACATATCATCATCTAAATTAGTTCACTTTGTCCTTCAGACTTTTCGATCTCCTTGCAGAGTTCACTAAGCTAGAGGGAGAGATAATCTGTTGACAGAACTTCGAAATTATCCGAATATCTACTAATCATCCGAATGTAACTCTTCTTGTGTGTCATTGGACGTTCTGAATCTCTATTACTCGGTATCGTGGGCTCTATTATCTCTATTACTCTATATAGTGGACTCTATTATCTCTGTATCATGGGCTGTATTTATCTCTATTATCTCTGTATCTTGGGCTATATTATCTCTATTATCTCTGTATCGTGGGCTCTATTATCTCTA
>JAFIDM010004315.1:35141467-35212473 GCA_023159025.1 Thereuonema tuberculata | reverse complement strand
TATATTATCTCTATTATCTCTGTATCGTGGGCTCTATTATCTCTATTACTCTGTACCGTGGCTCTATTATCTTTACTACTCGGTATTGTGGGCTCCATTATCTCTATTACTTTGTATCGTGAGCTTTATTATCTCTGTATCGTGGGCTCTATTATCTCTATCACTCTATCTTGGGCTCCATTATCTCTATCAATCTGTAACGTGGGCTTCATTATTTCTATTACTCTATAACATGGGCTCTAGTATATCTATTATTCTATATCGTGAGCATATTACCTCTATTACTCTGTATCGTGAGCTCTATTATCTCCTTTACTCTGTATTGTGAGCTCTACTATCTCTATCACTCTGTAATGTGGGCTCTATTATCTCTATCAATCTGTATCGTGGACTCTATTATCTCTATTATTCCGTAACGTGGCCTCTATTGTCGCTATTAGTCTATATTGTGGGTTCCATTATCTCTGTATCGTGGAGGATACAGCCTTCACCTAAACACCACTAATCACTGGCTGCTAAACTGTTGAGTTTTCGTCTTACCTACTGTCTTACCGAAGGTATGTATGGGGTGGGGGGGGGGGAACCCCTTCCCCCATTGCATCTAAAGATGGAAGACACCTAGGATTTTGGACCTTTTTTGTTTTGTTTTGTTAGAAAGTTCATCGATTTGTCTTTAACCAACTGAGAAAGGAATGGGCGTGGTTAATTGAACGACTCTGATCATCATAACCCCTTCCATTCCAAAATCTTACGTAAGTCAATGTTCATACCTAATTGATTTTCTAGAGTTTATGAACTTCTTCTTATAACATCTTAATGTTTATTCTTAATGCTTAATCCTATCAATTTATCAGCTTGCGCCCTTTTTCCATCCGTTATATTCGGAAGAGGGAACAGACGAAGTAACACCTCTTTACTAAATCGTGACGGAGCCTCTTCTACTTTCTTTTCATTCATTAAAACTTATCGGAATGTGTTAACCAGCGAGGTCTAACTTAACACCAAACCCTATTGGCTAGAATCAGAACATTACGAGATACTATGTCATTAGGTTCTGTCTAACTCTCAATGTTTACAGCAATTTTCTTTCCGAGCATAAAAAATTAAATTGTTGAGTCAGAAAAAGAACGTAAAACACTAGGCCTAAATTTATAGTTAATACACAGTTAAAAATGGATTATAACAGCAGATAAAATTAAAACAAATTAAAATTAAAAACTTCCACAAATTTATATATTAAATATTGAAATTTGAAATAAATAAATATTAGTAGATTAATACGCGTGAGTTTTAAATAAATAATTTAAAAATAGATAAATTTGAATAAATACATAATTTTTATCTTTATTATATATTTACTCATGTTTATCGATTGTAAATTTTTATCTTTATTTAATCTGAAAATTCGTCAAAACATTAAAACATATTAACTTAGACTGGGATTCGAATGTTACACCGTCTCTGCAAGAAGATTTTGCTGCATCTATTAATACAATACTAATAATGTTCGTTGAAGTAAGATAGTGTAATTACTTAGTGACCAATGGTATGCCTAACATTATTGATATTATTAATTTTAATATTGGGAAAAGTGTGGGTTTCAAGATCAAGTTAGATTAGTTTTCAAAATACTCTTTATTTTGAGCATATATTTACTTTAGAACAATTGAGAATCCTACATTATCAATGGAAAACACTTGATATCCTTCAGTTTATCAATCAGTTTATTTGCTAAGAATAGAAAAGTTTCCTTAATTTTAATATTAATATTAACTAATGAAATAATTACTTACCATTTGGGTTATAAATATAAGAGAGCCACACATCCTAACTGGTTTATTAAATCTTCGTTCAAGATACTAAAAGAGAAAGAAGTAAAGAAAAATAATTAGAATATATTACATATTTTATATTTCTATCTGGAACAAAACATAATATTAGGTAAGTTAGGTGTTTTTTTCCCTATTGTTGGTTCATTGGAACTCTGAAGGTATAGGTTCCGACTTTTCTGTATCAATGAAAACAATGGAGAGAGGATGATTAGCCCAAAGCTCGCCCGCCTTTACTTCGCAAAAAACCTGAGAAAAAATCCCCACCTCCACAGGGGATCGAACCTCCATCTCTCACTTCAGTATCTAAACCACTCAATTACTTGACCCATTTTAGCTAAGCATTAATAATAAAAAGAAAAAAAAAAGAATTTAGGGTAATATTATGTGAGAAGATGATTATTATTTTGTTAATTCAAACGAGTGTTATTAGAATCTGCGCCCTCGACACTTTACAGCCGCAAACCTCACAATAAAATCTGAAATTTTTCAAATATCTTACAGCTTTTAGTGTAATGCAGTAAAAAACCAAAACAAAACAAAAAAACAAAACCTATGTATTGAGTTTGGTTTTGATTCAAAATAGATTAAATCTTTAATTCCTAAGGGAAATGATCCAATCAATTTTAAACACTTTTTCCGATGATTATCTAACTATGCCTTCTGAAAAAAAAAGTAATTGTCTCCAGATAAAAATTGGAAAGGATAATTTCTTTATGATTATCCAATTCAATGTTCTAAAAGAAACAGCGAGGAATAAATCTAGGGCTTGTTGTTATCGGCTATTCTCTCTAGTCGATAAAATTGACCCAAAGTTTAGTTATAACTTTAATCAAAAGCCATACACATATCAACAACGGACTTTTCATTAAAATATAAGTAATGACTTTTAATGAATTTCCCATTATAAAGCGTCAGTCTAAATCAAAACGCCTGCTCTTCCAGTTCTATCGCGGTGCCACAAAAATCGCCTGACTTGATGAAAAGAAAATCTAACAGAAAGCTAGTTAAAAGCATGAAATTAAATGTTTACTATTAAAATACTCCAACCACTACAGCACATATTCAATTAAAATTAATCAATGAAAATAAAACGTACGTATTCGAACCCCCTTCGATTGGGGTTCATTGTCAAGTTCTCCTTGAATTAAAAAACGCGTATCTCCTGCAGTCTCTTTTGCGACTTTGAAGCCAAAACACCATTTATACTTTCAATTATTGAAAACAAAGCTCTGTATTCTTAAAATCTGCTTCTGTTACCAGTAATCTCATTTCCATCCAAAGTTTGCCGCCTCCTGAAGGATTTACCATTCTGGGCCATGGCCCTGTAGAAATATACGCCTGATTTTCTGATCTGTGCTTGTTTCTTTCCAAATTTTTCAAAGTCTTTATTCCCGCAGCTTCTGAATTTCTAAATCTTAATAATCACTTAAGGGAGTAATTGTTATCTAACCTTCTGCAGTGTCTAAGTTATTTACTGAAACCTTATTATTATTTTTTATTATTAAGGTTTTATTCTCATGATTAATCAACCTTGGTTAAGCCTTTTCACGCCGTCACTCTGAAACAGGAAATGTAAATGCTACATAATAATGGGATTACTTAGCTGCTGGCCTTCAGTTGGTATAAGGACGAGTTGCAATGGATTTGTTAAGATATACAGACCTCTGGCTGCCGATTTATCATTCCAAAAATCATTTCAAATTTAATTGCATTCTATTTTCATTTTCTAATAAACAAGTTCGATACTGCGACTTCTCACATATTTATATAACATGCATTCATCATATTCACTATATTTTTCTAGAATTTGAATTATAATCAAAATACAGCCATTCTGTGAGAATGTGGGTTTGGTAGCTCAAAGGATAAATCTGTGCCCTGATGGAGCCGGATTCAATTCATGTATTTGTGCCTGGCTATTTCTTCTCCAGACATCGAAGGGTTCACCCCTCGTTCTTTGCGGGACAAGGAGTAACGCGGCAAGCGTCGGAATGGCCGTCGACCTCCATTTCGACCCGTTCAGCTTGTGATCACTGTATCTCCTGCTATGCTTATTCTCAAAGAATCCTTGCATTCAACTTAGCCTTGCGTTGTTGTTGCTGGAACCTTTAGTTCTTAGTTCAATCTTTGAGAAGTAGCAGAAAATGTTGTGAAATCTTATAAATGTTTAGTAATTATAAATTTATTATATGATTTATTTCAGAAGCTTTGAAGGCTTTTTTTGATTAATAGTTAATGATAAGTTTTAATCTGATTTATCTGATTTTTGCAACTTTGATGATAAACTAAAAGGAATTTATTTTGAAATTTCGTAATTGGTTTCTTTTCATTTTTTTCATCTGCTACTTTTTTTATTTGATTTTAAAGATTGAATTAGGATTTTAGGCGAAATGTCCTTTAGCTGTATGTCATCGTATCCACTTCTATTGTGTTAATTAAATACTTGAAGTCTATCAGTGGCGCATCCAGGATTAAGGTTTGGGGGGGTGCTAAGAATCTAGATGAAAGTCCATTCAGATATAGACCTATTTAAAAATTAGTTGTTTCAAAGATCACTTTCCAAAAATAATAAGATACACGTCAGTGCTTTAATATTTTTTTTTCTCGTTTCTAGCGGCCTCTAGGTTACACCTTGCCTGTAAAAGATAGGGAACCGCTCTTGCTTTTATGCTTGCTGGATGTCACACTCTGTAGTGGCCAAACGGTTAGAGATATTAGAATGAAACCTTCACCATTGTGTTCAGCATCAAAAAGACCACATCAAAAAAATCAGACCTCTAGGTCCACTCCCTGACCGGAAGTTGGGGGGGCTAAAAGTGGTCGCTTCCGATAAAGAGGAATACGGCGATAGACGTCCCCCCAATATCGACTCTTCTGAACACATTTTGTTTATAAAATTTGCATACTATGGGGCCGCTTTTGCTTTTGACACTGTCTAAAAGCATTAATTTATCTTGTTTCTTTAGTTCTTTCTTTTTTTCTTTCCTTTTTCTTTCTTTATTTTTAGGTTGGGGGAAGGGGGAACTTCAGCCCCCTTAGTTCCCCCCCAAGGGTGCGCTATTTTTACGTATTCTTCCAATTCTTTAGCTTTGATTTTCATTTTAAGTTCTTTTTCCCCCCATTCACGGGTGAACAATAAAACTTTCAAGAAAAAATAAAGTTAAAGTGTTTCACTACAAGACTATGTCGCCCTTGGGGTCCTGGTGGTAAGGCTCACGGCGTTTCGTTATCAATGGGGAAATAAGGTGGGGTCGGGGGGTCAGCCCCACGCCCACCCGCCTTTAACCCCCGGGAAAGAAACCCGGTACCCATTCAAAAGAGAATTGGTAGATCCTACGACCTGTTTGGAGGAGAATGGAGCATGGAAAAATCGAACTCGCCACCTCCAGCCCGCAGCCAAGTGCATTACTACTCGGTTACCGGGTCTACGAAACTTCATGATTCAAGCTAACAATTCTTTCGATGTTCATCTCAGGATTAAACGGAAAAGTCAGAAAGGAAAGATGGATCATCTCTATTTCGTCGCTATGCAAAGCAAGTTTCGATTTCGCAATAATATTGATATCGCAATGTTCAAAACTTTACTTTACTAAATCAATTTTGGTCTACCACCAAATTTGAAAGTTAGAAACTTCTCAATAATTCCGTTTTATAAAAAAAATAGTACTATTGATTCTTGCCTTACTTTTATAATTAAACTCCTTTGATTCTTTCAGTGAAAGGACAAGGGTTTTATGCTGTAAATTTGAGTTTTATTTTTTATTTTGTTGTTTTGATGTTGATGCCACTGCCGGAAGCGGAAGTGACGTCCATAGCCTTTCGCACAGTCTGAGCCTATCATCAAGGGTAAAATCATGCTGATGATTCCTAATAAGGATGAAACAGCTGTCCAAAGATTCCCGTTGATGATGGCTCAGTGTGTGAAAGCATATTTTCTGTCCACTAACGGGATTTTTGGTTTAAAGATTCCGATTTAGTTTGATTTATTACAGAAGACGATTGCTTTATTCTCACCAAAATCTGTTTTGAACTAAAAGCATTATAGTTACTTGAAATAGTAAGTTACAATTAGTTAGTTAAATGTCGAATTGTGCTACCTTAATGTTTGAATTAAACAATAAGCAACGGAGGTATTCGTCCTCTCATGAAGGAGTTCGTAAAGAAGTCTTAAGGGATATGGAAAAAAAAAAAAAAATTGGTAACGGCGGATAGTTACAACTTTAAAAAAGATAAAAAAAAAATATGACAATAGTTTCATGAATTTGTATAAAAAAAAAAAATTCTTGTCTTCTTAATAAAAGAATAAATTTACTATAAAATTCAATGATGAAATTCGTGAAAATTTCTTTATTTTGAATGATCAAGCATTAATTCGTTTTTTTTTTTTTTTTTTTTTAAAGTGAGTAAGTTGCAAGTTAAGACATTGGCCTGTCACCTCTGAGTACTGAGTTTCGTGATGGTAGACGATCCGCGCTGGGCAGGTTTTCTCGGGGTTTTCCTGTTTCCCCTGCATTTCTCCCACAATAATTTCTCAGTCTTTCTCTCCATATGTCGTTACTTCTGTGGGTTAGTACAATTCACCTTCCGTCGCGGTGCTTGGCTGCTCTGCCACCCTCCCAAACAATCAATCACAATCAATCAATTAATCAATCAATCAATCAATCAATGAAGTTGCAAGTTTAACAGCAATATTTTTCTAGAAGATTAAAGCACAGTTCCTTTCATATACCGTATATGTTCCAATAGAGGACCCCGGCGTTTATTTGCAAAACTAGTCTCGGCTCCCGGCGCTTAATAGAGACCGGCTGCTATTAGAGGCCGGCCATTATTAACAAAAACCTTCACAATGCAATATTTTTACATATAAATACCGACTAATATTATAAACAGCTACTTTATATATAATTTCACATGCTACATAAGACTGTTAAAGATAAATGGCAATGTCTTTCTGTACCTTTCGCTGCAATTCGTCGTCCGAATCCGCAATGACGGGCGGCCGCCTCACCGGAAGTTTCTTTCGCGTATTCCACCGCGCGAATCTTAAAGGCAATGTCAAATGACCGTTTCGGCGGCATTTTGTAAGGCAATGTGCAGAAAGGTATTACACACGATTATAAAGATACGGAAGCTTACACTAGTATCGGTAGGCAAATATCAAAGACCCGGCTACTATTAGAGACAGGCTACCATTTGGCCGCGTCCCCTCTGCAGCCCGGCGCTTATTAGAGACCGGCGACAATAAGAGCCTCGGCGTTTATTGGAGCATGTACGGTACTTAATTTTCAGAAGAATTTGTATCTACCATTTCCGTAGAATTATTCATTGCGGTTACAATGTAGAAATGTTTCGCCAAAGTTTTAATAATCACCTCGATATCAATAACTGATGGTACATGACAAATCTAAATAAAAACAAAAAGATGTAATCAATCTCCAAATAGTTGAAGCATAGAAATATGGAAACGTGACAAGAAATAACAATCTAAGAAATAATTTCTGAATGAAAATTTTAATCAAATTCAAAAAAAATAAAAATGATACGTTATCCCACTAGTCTTTTAGACTGAAATTTTTTTTTTTTTTCTCTTGAATCAAACTTATGATTTCCTTTCAGAATCGAAATTAACTGTTAGTCATCGATTCTTCTAGAAATATCATTTATTTGTCTTACAATTTTTGCAGGACTTCTTAGATTGCTAAGAAAGTGAGGTTTAGACTCACTTCAGAATCAGTTTATGTGAGTTTGTAAATCTCATCCCCTGATAAATTCTGAATGTTTGAGTGAATCGTCTTTTACTGAATACATCAATAATTTTACATCTAAGTAATCAGTCTGTATGAAAAGAAGGAAATTATTATTATTAATTTATTATTATTATTCTGTTATCGTAAAGAACTTCCTGAAAGAACTTGAAGCCTACTTTCCTTAAAATAATAATAACTTTATTATTATTTAATTTTTTTCCTAATTGACTTATCAAAAACTTTTATTTCAGTGTTTCCTTCAAATTACCTCATTAATTCTATCGAGTAGATATTAAAAATTAATCACGGAAGCCTTTGTCACAAAAGGAAAAAAAAAATAATAGTTTGTTTATTTTATTGTTAAGTGACTCTTACTTTTGTTTACAGTTTAGAATTTCACAGTTCACGTGGAAAAAAAGAAAGTAATTGTTTGACAATGACTTGAATTACACACTTGTAGTATTACATTACCAATATTGACATTTATATTTATATTTCCAATCATTTCTTTCAATTTACGTATTAAACTTAATTAGAAAGTTAGACATTCTAATGAAAGCAACGAAATTAGAGATTAAACAGCTTTTACAGATTAAACGAAAATAAACTAGTGATTGGATGACATTTAATCCTTAAAATATGCGTTGACATTGAAATATATTGTTAATGTGAAATCGTTTTCACTGTTTTCACTATTGTTTTCGACATAAAAATTTGAAAATGATTTTAAAAAAGCAATTATTTTATTTGATCTACTAAGTAGGCCTAATTTACGATGTAATACGCTTATATGACTATTTATTTTTTGAGCTTACTCTTTCGCTTTCAGAGTTTGGTTATTACATGAAGAAGGATGAACTGCCTTTTTTTTTTAACCACATTTAAGATGGAATAACTGCTAAGTAGAAGATATTAAGTCGCGTAAGCGGATATTTCTCAGTTGAATTCAACTTTCTTTCTCTTAACATGTACTGCCATGATTTTAATTTTTCTGAAGTAATGCAAAATATCATGGCGCCAATTTTCTGATCACGTACATTTTTTTACATTTTTTTTTCTTGTCTCTCTAAGAATATATCTACCACCAAAATTTTAGTTTTGGAATCCAGAACTGTTCTATGGTATAATGTATTTATAGTTTTTTATTTTTATTTAAGTGTGTTTTGGATAATAACTTAACTTTCATTTCTTTCAAATATTATATAAATTAATGATTGTTTCGCAAATTAAAAACCTTAATTAAAGTAACAAAACGCTCGTACTTTTAAAAATAGAAAAATTGTAGATTAAGAATTTTATATATTTTAGATACCTTTACTATTTTAAATATTCGTGTTAAGAGTTGTAGCTCATGGATGTGATAGGTCTTATTATTTTTAGCATCTTTTAATTAGAGAAGAAATAAAAGTAGTTAGAACTTAAAAAAAAATGCAGTAATTAGGAGATTGCTTTTGTCCACAAGTTATCAAGGCAGATCAAAGTACGGATTCTAGGAAACTGAAGCTTAGAGAAGCTATCAAATGCCTATAATTTGAAAAGTATTAGACCAATAAATAAAGGGGAATGTAATTATCGCTGTAAACGAAGACATTGTAAGATTTTATTATAATCATGATATCTTAAGCCCCCTAAAATATCGTAATTATAATAAAAAAGAAAATAACTTTGAAAACTGACGTTTCAAGATAGATTGATAGCATTAGTATGATTTCAGTATTAAAATGATCTTAGTTCTTTGGATCTATAGATAAACACTCTTGTCAAAATCCATTTTTACTTACTACCCTTGAAGACCGTACCAGGATAAGTGGTAACCAATTAGGCTTATCCTGTAATGGTAGAAATTTAATGTTTTAACTTTATATATGTTCCCCGTCTGTTTAAACAATTATTTTTGGGTTTTAAAAATCAAAGTATCCCACTATATCCTATGTGAGCCTTGGATCTGCCTTTGGTTCCCTGAGTTTCCTGATTAACGGGTTTTAGATGGTTTCAGATGCTCAACCCGATGACCACCTGCCTTTTAACTCCCGGAAAAGAAACCCAGTACCTATTCTTCAGAGGGCTAGATGGACCCTAGGACCAGTCTGGAGAAGAATTTAGTGTGGTAAATCCTCGACCTCCGCCTGGGATTGAATCCAGCTCCTTCAGCCTTCAGTCAAGCGTATTACCATTTGGTTACAGAGGCCACTTTTTTTACTTTTACCTTACACATATTTAGATGTAAGTGATCCAATTACATTTTAAGCACTTTTTTAGTGTGTGGATATTGGTTTTTTTGAATAAAAGGCCAATACACAAAATATTAAAAAACAAACAAACATATAATTAGAAATTAATTACGTTTCTGCCCGAACTTGTAAATGGCCCGCTGGTTCGGGCCGAAACGTAATTAGTATTTAATTATGTGTTTTTAAAAAATATTTTATGTATTGGCCAAAATATTCACTTAAAAAAAATGAACCAATTACATGTTTCCGTTTTGTTTTGGTCAAACTGTAGATCACTTATTTTAGTCTCACATTTCATTAAAAGTTATAGTTAGGTTCTACAGTATTTCGATCTGTGCCAGCGTCCTTGCAAACTGATCAAAACATAGAGGTAAATTTATGTGATTCTTTATTTGATTCAATTCAAAATGACGTTAAGTTTACGAGAACGTGCGTTACTTGGGAAATTGTTTTACCAAAACAGGAATTCTGCACCAGCACCTTTGCAGAGGTTTAGGTCGTTAAAAGCTCTTCGACAAAGTCCAATGACTGCGAAGGGGTTACGAAAAATGATCCTCAAATTTGAAGAATGTGAAAGCCGGAAGAGGACGAAAGCCTGTTGCCGGGCAGTCAGTTGACGATATAGTGACTAAAGTAGAAGAGGAAGGATATCAAAGTCAGGGCCAGCATCAGTATTCGATGCGTTGCACATTCTTTGGGCCACCTGTTGCCACTGTCCACAAAATTGTTCGGAACATTACGCGCTATTATCCTTACAAAGTTTCTCACGTTAACAACTGCTGTCTCCTGATAATCGTCAACGAGAGACCTTCGGACTACAGTTCTCAGCTCGGATCAAGGTTGACCAGGAATGGCCCTGGAACATTCTCTGGACGGATGAGGCACATTTCCATCTGCATGGTGCATAATTGTCGCATTTCGGCGAGAGAAAAATCCCATGTCTGGAAATTCCTTTACATTCCCCAAAGGTGACAGTTTTGTGTGGGTTTACGTCAACATTCATTGTTGGACCGTTTTTCTTCGAAGAGTGTACGGCACAGGTCCTACTCCATGTTCCATTACTGGCAATCACTATCCATCATTATTAACAACTTCAGAGATTCCAGCATTTCAACAACCTTAGTGTCTTGATTCAATAGTGTTCATGCAATATGGTGCCCCTCCACACTTCGTCAATTGTATTAAACAGATGCTCCGCAACCATTTCACTGATGACCGAGTCATCACAGCCGGCACTTCAGTACTGCTTGTCATCGGATCTCACCCCTTGCGAAGTTGTGAGGGCATCTTAAAGATCTGGTTTATCTTGACAACGTAGCAACCTTGGAAGATCTTAAAGCAAGCACATCACATCACGTGCTCAATATTTCCAGGGACACCTTACTTTGAACAGTTGAACATGCGACTCTGCGATTTCAGATGGCAGCAGATAGGCCTAATGGTGGTCAACGGATTGAACTTGTTGTGATGTGACTGTACCATATCAGTACTGTACTGCATTGTCATGGTCAGCGTACATGCCTATAAACGCACCCTGGTGGTAATTTTTTGGAACTAATTTTTTTTTTTCAATGAATATCCTTCCCATGGCGTCATTACGATTGGTGCCATCCCAATAAGTATTTTTGCTGTAGAGTGGGTGGAGTAGGTGGAATAGGAATAGGTAACTTTTTTATTATTTAGTCTGGAGATTTACCAGAAAATTCCTAATGAATTTCGCAGCTGGAGATATCTCCTTGTTAATAAAAATCTTACACATTATAATACTTTTTTCCTCACGAAATTATTACACAAACAAAATGTATTCACATTTATAAAGCTTAGAATATCCTGGGAGTGGACAGGAAAAGCAGCCAGAGGAAAAAGAACTGTAAAACGTAATAAAAAAATAAGAGGCTCTTAAATTTCAAATATATAAAACTAAAATATAATGTTCTATTATTTAATAATCAATATGCATTTACATCAATTTTTTTTTTAATTTGATCATCCATAACTTTAATGATTTTTCTAATATTCAATTTGATTGTTTTAAGATGTCTAACAGATGGATGTTGACGATCCCGTATTTTCGTGATTTCACGTAATTTACGCGAGAATAGTCTCTACCCATGTCTTCTCACAAAATATTGAAACATTTAAATGAATTATAATACGGGGAAATGCATCAGACTTTTACTACATTTTAATATAATTTTAATAAATTGAAAACAGTCAATAAACAAACAATAAATTCATTATGTAGCATTTTCCTAGTGACAGACTTTAAAAATACTAAATTCCTTGAGACCTGCTGAAGAGGCTAATGGCGAGATATCGTGATTTTCGTAATTCTCGCGCAAACGTGATCGTGAACATCCATCTGTTAGACATTAACAGTACTTCATATCATTCTAAACTTATTTGGCTTTACCATTTCAGGATTGAAAAACAACAAATTTAATTTTTTAAAACTTTAAAGTAAACATTAGTTTTATATATATTTATAATTACATATTTCAATAAAACTAATTGCCATACTTTCAGTATTGTTGGTTTTCCTTCGTATTTTAATTTATAAAAATCTGCATAAATATTTACTTCAACAGCGATTGTTCATTTCAAGGAGAGCAATTGTCCACTACTTGTTTTCTCTCTCTACTACTTGAGAGTACAGACATTTTAATTTTTAGAGTAAATTACACATCTCAGAAAAAAAAAATCTAAAAATAAAAATATTTTCTCAAATTGAAGGTTATTTTCCTCCCTTTTAATGAACACTCAAATGATTTATGTGAATTTATTTATTGTTTCTTCAGGATTGATGGTTTTCAGTTGGTTCGAAAAAAATGAAGAAAAAAATATAAAGACAAACCTACATTACACTTGAATACAAAGGTGTATTCGGTTCTTGGTAAGTCACCAACTGCTTTTAAATGCTTTCTTTCAAGGAAATCTTTGTCATAAAAAAATAGACACATTTCCACGAAAATTATCAGGAAGACAAGGATCTTTACAAGTGACACATATTGTAGAAATGGGGAAATGGACACTTGTAGTAGATTCATGTTCATTACTTTTGTCGCAAAGAAAAAAATAAAATAGCCTTAAGAAAAACTTCAGTCTAACAACACTTTTGCAGAAACCAAGATCTTTTCAATAGAAATTTTCCTTATTAACTCTTTCACGTTGTTGAACTAAATTTAAAACTTAACAACTTGTTTCATTTATGCCTTTAATAGGAGTTTTTAATTTCATTGCTGAAATACGTTTGGAAATTTGTTGACCTTAATTAAATATTAATAACTCTAAATCACCTTTGTTTTCGAGTTTTCAGAACTACCTTGATTAGTTCTAATAACAAGGTCAGAACCTTCTGATTTATTTCTGTTCAAAGCAGACTGTAACTGATTAATTACTTATATGATGAACTTCGTTCCGAGTTTAAAGAGAGAAAAATAGGTTTCAATGAGACTTCCTTGTAATAATATTAGTTCTTTGATTTTATTTATCAAAACATATTTTTTTTAAATATATGTTCATGATAAGGACATGTGTCAGAGATGTTATACATTCGTACTACATTTGTGAAACTCTTTAAATAAAAAGGAAAAGAAATAGATTAAAAAAAAAAAGAAGATTAGATTAATGAAGTTGCATTTGAAACTTCTTTGGCCTAATCCTTTCTTTTTAATCTAGTTCTATATCTTTTTAAAGTCTAAATGTACCTGTCTGTCCATCAGTCCGTCTGTGACAAAGATAACTGAAAATTCACATCTTCTATAAATATAAACACAAAACCATCTTTATCATCAATATTTCGTTCTTGTCACCCAAGAACTTTATCAAGGCTCCGTAACTCATAAAAATATACAAATATAAAGAAAAGAAAGAAAATATATACAAAGAAAAGAAATCATCTTTTCTCACACAATTCAAAATCTTTAACAAATAATAATAAACATGACACTCTTCAAAATAAACAAATAATGAACGTGACACTCTTCAAAATAAACGAGAAACAATAAATAACTGATTACTTTAACCTAAGGAGCTGAAAATTTAACAGTGGAATTAGTTATTGATCCTATTTATTTGGTAAATATTTCGACTTTTAATAAGGAGCCAAGGGCAAAAACCGCCAAAGAATACATTTTAAATACCACAAAAAGGACTGTTGGTGGTCCAATGCTGAAGCTCTGGAGGACCCCAGTTCAATTCCCGGTGGAGGGCGGGATTCCTCTGGTTGTTTCTCCTCAGACGGATCCTAAGATTCACCTAACCCTAGTAGGTTTCCTTCCCGGTTTAGGGCATCAGAGCGTCAGACCCGACTCCAACTTCAACCCTATGATATCGGAATTGTTGGAGCCTGTACCTCCAACGCCCTCAGAAGGGACCGATTTGGTCTATAAAACGGGATTCTTTAACTTCAACTTTTCAAAAGATCAACAATAATGATACGGGGATAAGTAATCTTAGAAACTG
Organism: Thereuonema tuberculata; assembly: GCA_023159025.1. Classification (NCBI taxonomy): domain Eukaryota; kingdom Metazoa; phylum Arthropoda; class Chilopoda; order Scutigeromorpha; family Scutigeridae; genus Thereuonema; species Thereuonema tuberculata. Next base: position 35,198,199 of record JAFIDM010004315.1, on the reverse strand, counting down.
CAGTTGTAAAGTAGGCTAATGGTACTGACTTGAGTTTGTTCAAATAGAGACCAAAGATGAGAAGATTAGAGCCCGAAATAACACTAGAAGAATCGCCTTGATGCGCTGTTGTTACAATGAAAATACTAAAAGATTACTCATCTATTTAGACCATCCACTTCATTTTTAAATAATTATTTTATAATCTTCGAAAGTTGGCATAAACTAAAAGTATAAAAATACTCTAACTAAAAGAATAAAAGATACGTTTATTTTTTTTATTGTAGTACCTTGTAAATTAATTTTCTTTGGTGTAAAACTGACATGATAATAATTTACTTCATTTTCACAATGACTTTCTTTTTCTTAATTTTTTCTTGAGACGCAAAATCTGCTTTTCCATTAAATAAAACAACATCATTTGTTCTTTTTCACATCCAAATAGTAAGACAATAGTCCTAAGTCCAAACAGTAAGACAATATACATTTAGCCAAATCAAGGATGTAATTAAAAATGCAAAATTCCGATAAGCTGTTGCCCTTCTGATTTTTTTTTTAATAAAAATCAAACTCTTATGTTTGTGGCCTCTAACACTTTCAATGCTTTCTTCTTTTTTATTTTTTACCCCGGGACAAAGTATAGCAAGGCCAGTCTCTACATTACGATTTGTTTAAAATAAATATATCGTTTTAATCTATTTCATTTTCATAATTGTGTTTCTTTGAGAATTAGGCACTTTGAACCAAACAGGCTGATTACTTTATTTTCTCAACTGCATTTCCAAAAGTGCTTATTATCAAATAACAGCAGCTGATGAAGCATAATAAGCAAATCTGCATCTGCTTATAGGTAAGTATTTATCCTAACCTTAATAGTTGGATCAATATTGTATAATGCGATCCTAAAGTTAATGGTCAAACCTTTCTTCAAAAAATATACTATTCATCCGCGTCTTTATTTGGGCCTAAATAAAAGGATTTAAAATGTGCTTTCTACTAATATGTTAATCTTGTATTTATTTTAGATTTCGTTTAGAAATTATCTCGCTAACAAACTTAAATTGAAGTAGTAGATTTACTGTGATTTACTAACCGGTTTAGTTAATTAATTAATCAAGATAATTGTTAATAATCTGATAGAACACGATTCTTTAAGCCTCAAAAACCACTTTAAAATAGATTTATGATGATATAAATCTTTCTTGTTCCACTTTCTCTTAAGTTATTTCCAGGATTCTCCCTGAGGCAATTGTGGTTTGTTGTTTTTTTTCTGTTGATTTCGTCACGCATCTGAAACAACGAGTTCACCAAAGGTCATGTAATACTTCTCAGAAACTAATGAAAAAATTTTTGACCAAAGCTAGTTATCTGTTTCAAATTATAATGCAGAGAACATAAAAGTATTAAAGTAGAACACACAGTAGCTGCGATTCTTTAGTTCATTGTCTGAATTTCATGATAAAATCTATGTAAGAATGAATCAAGTTTCTGTATCATGTAATTAATAACAGCTATAGGAAAATGAGAAAAATTATACTTTAGAAAAATCTGTTCAACGGAATTCCGAATTCAGATCTCTATTAGAACCTTGACTCTGACAAATAACAAAATAACAATAATAAAAATTATTATTATTGTCATCGTTATGTAATTTGTTATGTTGCTTAAGCTGAAGTACAGAGCATCTCAATTGGAATCTTCTACACTAATGTCTGCAGAGTTCGAACAATGCAGTTTTTGGTTATACGTGGTTAAACATTGCATGATAAGCATCTTTCCCAATTCTATTCTCTGAACATCTCAGGAAAAAAAAATGCCACCAAATCTTAAATGTCTTAATTTTAAACTGGAATAGCATCTGAGTAACCTACCACTGAATGCTGATATGGTTATGTACATAAGCAGAGATCAACTAGGATTATCTGAATTCCCAGCAAAATCCCGGTGGGCCGGAGATCTCCAGGCTGTAACGTTATGACGATCATTAATAACCAATTGTGAGCATTTATTTGGTCTGTTTATGCTCTTAGATCACCACTGATATAAAAATATACGAGTGCAAACTTATTTAGAATACAGACAGAAAAATAAATGTCAACATCATAATATAAAATTTTGTGTATTACAACAAATATTAAATATCAATTAATAATGATCACTAAAAATAAACTATATACAAAATATGAGAGTGAAGCTGAAAAATATGTTGAAACATTAATCGTAAACAAATCTAAATGCGATGCCAATAATGACACTTTAACAAATTTAAATTTTTTTTAAAAAAAACTAGCAACCCGGGAAAAGTGGATTCTCCCAATGTGCGACTGCTTTTAGAACCAGCGAGTGCGTCTGTGACATATTTTTATTTTTTATAGAGATTAGAGTATAGTCCCAGTGGCCTAATGGATAAGACGTCTAACTTCGGATCAGCAGGTTGTAAGTTCGATTCCTGTAGCGAACTTGTTGAAATTATTTCTGTTTTCAGAAATCACAACAATCGCGCCGGACAGAGAAATAAAAGATTTTAGCAATATATTTTTAAATTTTATTCATTTTTCTAAAATCTACAAAACAAATATAGAATTAAGAAATCCATGTAGGTTCTCAACAATTCCCCACTCCATTTTAAAAAAAATAATGAAATTTGTAATTAATCTGCTTACAAGGTAAGTTTTACATACTAAATTTGAGCGTGTGTTTTTTTTTTGTGCTGTTTTTAATATATAATTCTTAAATATTGCATGAGTAAATAAAAACACTTTCAAGAAACGTTTCATTATTTTTTTACATACAATTTTTCCATTGATAAAGAGTGACTATTTCTGGTTTTCTCTGTGTTAATAAACTAATGGGTGTCACAGCTTTTTTAAGACAGTTCCTAAACTCCTACTTCTTTTCCTTCTCAAGAACTCTTTGGTTGTCCGACCCACTTTCACCCGCAGGTTAATATCCTCCACCTGGTCGACCTTGCCTCCAGCCAGAGCGAGTTCACAGTTTATTACAAAGATAAAAAAAACTAGACAATACGGCTTTATTGCCTCTTATATCTGTCTGTAGATACATACTTCTAATAGCTCAGCAAAATAGAGATCTTTTTAAAAAAAAAAAAAAAAAAAGCAGGGTGGGAGGTGGAAGTACAATCGAGGAAATCAGAAATAATACCACGTGAAGGAATATATTTACATTTAAAGGTTTTTCCAAGAAGAGGTTTTCAAAATGCACTATTGCCACTGTTTTCTTTATTTTTTTTAATAAAGATACTACTACTACTAAAAATCTTTTACTAATGTAATTTTGCAAAATATATTGACTTAAAAAACATTTTTTTTTTTATTAAATATATTCTAATTACAAGTCAGTTCTACTAGGTTGTAGCCTACAACAACCTGTTTTGTAGGTGCTGGATAATAATTATTATACGTTAATGTACAATAAATTACAAAAATTATAAATTATAAAAATTATAATATAATTATATGAAATATTATATTATGAGATTATAATATAATACTATGAAATTGTTATTATTATATTTATAATATTATGAAATTGCTTATATAACAATTAAAAAGTGAGTTAAGAATATAATTTTAAGAAAGTATATAAAATTAAAATGTCATAATTAAAAATATTTAACTTATCAATTTCCTTATATTGGCATTATTACAATTTCTAATTATGTTTTATTTCTATATTTATTAATTTTCATTATTTATTAAAAAATTTTAAAGTGATAATCATATTTACTGTAATCTAAAAATTCCATTTTACTTTTCCATCAATTAACTTTGATATAATTTTTATTTTTAATGTTTTTATTTTATTTATCTTTAAGATATCATTAAATATATATTTTAATTAAAGTAATTAATTAAATGAAGTAAAATTACATATATATTAAATTTTAATTGTATATTTAAAATATAAAAAGAACATTTAAAATTTTCCTACACATTATGTCAGAATCATTCTTACTTCATGCTTTGAAAAGCCACTTTTTCTATTGTTAAATTTCAGTTTGTTTGTTTTTGTTTTTATTTTTAAATAAGAAGAACTATTTAAAAAAGAGAGAAAAATTCTGGAACTCTCCGTTGTTGTAAATTTCCAGTAAAACTGAGTAGAAACGAGACGCGTGATTGATATTCCAACGATGCTAAGAATTTGTTCACTGGAGTAGCGTCATACGATGCTTACCCTTCAATGAACCAATGGTCTCTAATATTTCCTTTGGTCGTTTTACAGCAAAAGCGTTCTGGCTTCAGACTCATGTAGGCATGAGACATCTTCGGCATTTTTCTTGGCATTATAAAATAGTACGATATAAAATAAAATAAATGCATTTTTAATTTACAAAAAAAAACAAAAAAAAAAAACAAAACAACAATAACAACAGTTCACATATTTGTAGGGATTTAAAGAACCAGTTATGAAGAGATCCTGGATTGTTATTTTATATTTATTCTTACTTATCAGTCAGAGATAGTCTGTGAATGAAGATCTCTGACCAATTCCCTTCTAATGAATATCAAACAGTGTAGGATGATAACTCAAGAAGTGCATTTTTCTTTTTCTTTTATCACTTGCCTACACGCCCCTTCAACAATGACGGGAGAACAATGTGACGGCTTTTAGTTGAGATAGAGTATTTTAAGTAGAAGTTTTTTCTGTGTTTAAATATGATTTTTTTATTTCTTCATGTGGAGAAATGTCTCTAACGACTCTTCAGTTCGTCACTGAGAACAAGCTTCTGCATCTAATGCTCGTCTGACCTGCGCTTGAGTAGGCGAAAAAAATGAACATTGAAATTTAAATTTTAAAATAGTAGGCTAAAATTAATGATTATATTTTTTTTTCTCTGGCTCTACTCTCATTGCGTTACACATACAGAGGGAGTGAGAAGAGATATTTAACAATACTTTGAATGTAGTCCCTGTGGCCTAATGTCTCCCTTCGTATCAGAAGGCTGCAGGTTCGATTCCTGTCGCGGACGTTTCATTGGACAAATTATTTCTATTTTCACAGGAAATTAAAATTATTTTCCAAACACAGAGGAAGTGCGTTGGACACAGACTGATCTGGAAAACTACGTAAAAGATATTTCACCTTTTGAATGTTAAATTCCATAAAACAAAAACGGAATTTTTTTTTTAAACAAGCTTCAATAAAATTCATTAAAGATTTAAAAAATGTAATCAGACTTGTGAAATTTAACAATCTACACAATTTTTATAATATTTTTTTAAATATTATATAAAAAAAAGCAACTGAAATTGCAGTTAGAAAGTATTTTTTTTTTTATTTTAACATAACGATCAAATTTTCTTAACAAATACTGGTATACAAAGTATGCTAATTAACCGATCAAATAATAAGAAATGTTAATACTTAACAGTATTTAAACAACAGTGTAAATAGAATAATCAAATGTTAAATCCAAACTTAATTTTTATAAATTTAATTAAAATATCAAAACTTTTTACACAAATAATTGCACGTAAAATATTATATATCGAATTTTTTATTATTTTATATTACTGGAATTGCTGTATTTCCTTTCGAAGTTTTTTTTTTTTGACAATACCTAAGATTTCTGTAATAGCAACATCAAATCGTGTTAACCATAGAGTAAACTGAGATATAGTATTAATTTACACTAAGGTTTTTGTGATTAAACACTTCTGTAATACAATGATGTAATTCAATACAAACTAGATTTTTTTGAAATCCTCCTAGATTTTTTTTCATAATAGTTTATATCTAGTTAATTTATCAATTTCTCAATCACTGTAATTTACCTTAATTTATTGAGTAGTCAGTGCCCTACGTCAAATTAAAATAGGTAGAATAGTTTTTTTTTTCTATTATTTCTCCTAGAGGAATCATGAATTTTAAATTAAACTGTTTTCTCGGCAATTAAAGGCAATTAAAATTGTCCCGTGATGAGAACACAGAACAAAGTCTGTTTTACTGAAAAGTAACTGATTTCTGAGCGAGCTAAGGAAAAATGTAAATTCTGTCAATTTTATTTTTATTAAATAAACACTTTATTTAACAAAACCCCTGAATCATCTAAATTAATCAGAGGGTTTAGCGAAAATATAAGAGTAGTTTACATAAAATACATACGATAAAAAAATCTGCAAAAATTACATTGCTTATTCTATTGTTTATTAAGGAAATGTTAACAAAAAATTTTCTCTCTCTAATTCATCTTTTACCCTTCCAGTAGCAAATTCTTGAATTGTAGCTTGGAATTGAATCACAGAAACTGCTCACTTTTGCATACTCTAAGTCCGTGATGTTATATCTTTTACAGGAACTTTTGGACTGATTGAGAAGTCGTTCTGTTTCTTTAATGGAAACTAGGTTTTAAAGAATATTGGGCATTGAATTCTGGGTCCTAACTTGTGACTGGTAAAGACCGCGAAACAGCTACGCCAGAATTTCCTTGAAAATGATTTTTTTGCTCGAAAGTTTCACTGACATAATGATATACATGTGAGTTTGACGATGAACAATAGAGGAGCAAACTGCGTTATCACTTTCTAATAAGATCATAAACAAGGATGTAAGAAGAGAGTCATTTCTATTTCCTTGAATGAAAAAGCAAAAATGAAGACCAAAGACTATATTTTAGTTTTCGGAAGTACTTGTTTAAAGGTCAGTTGAAGGCTTTTCGTTGTCCTCCATCGTTGCTCTGTCATCGCAGTGGGCTGAAGAAGTCTACCTTGAATCACGAACATTGGATCAAAGAAAATAGAACCTTGTGTTTGAAAACAAATCCTTGGAAATAGGAAGAGGAAGATTAATCCTTGTGCCATGTGTTTTGTTGCTTTTAATGCTACTGTTTTCCAAAGAGTTTCGGATGGATTCTTTTCAATTCTATACTAGTAAGATTCCTAACATCAGAATAGTAAGATGACATCCTAATACAGCTGTTTCATACTCACATCAATTAGGATTAACCATTTGATAAAATGTCTAATCTTCGGACAGTTTATTAAATGACGTTCCACCCTAATTGAATCGCTATCGAGTAATTAGTTTTAGTAAGATGTTACTTTTGAACGTAACCATGTCTCATCATATTAATTTAATATCTAAGATTTATTTATATAATTATTTATTTTTAATTTTATTCATTCAGGGTTATTGACAGCTGTCTTTTTTATTTAGACTTATAAATTAAAAAAAAAAGAAACTAAACAAAACTAAACTGTTCAATTAGTAGCACGAAACAGTTAATTTCTCAGTTTTTTCCTTTCTTCAGTCATTTTGAGGAATGCTTTTTTGTTCACAATCAAGTCATAATTGAAAATCTCCATAATTGAACAATCGACATTCGTATCACTACAAAAGCTAATAACATGAAGCTCGAAGTTTATTAGACGAAGTTAATATGTTCATAGAGTCAGATATTTACTTTTGTCCCTGCAACCTCCAAGGGACCATAAGCATATAATGGAAGGTGCAGCACGGAAAGTTATCCAGGAAATAATATTTTATAAGCCATACTAGCAGCAAAGCCTGTCGGACGACAGGCATAAAAAAAATCGAAAAATCATTTTATTATCAACTATCAAATTTAAAGTAAATGTAATCTAAATACTGTGCTAACTTGTGAACGAAGCTTCTACTGCAAAAATGGTTTTGAGTTTCGAAATCAGCATAAACAACTGAATAAGTATGTCAAATTTCATTAAAATGGATGCAATGGTAACAAAATTATTTGGTTTTGAACGTATGTTTTGTTAGAATTTTAGTTGTCGAGGTCAGTTCCCAAGAATAAAATTTCATGGAAATAACATGGAATGACCCAATGAACTAATATTTTCATCCAATTTGAGTACCCTTGATTTAATGGTACCATTGAGAACCGTTGGATCTATCTTAATAGCTTAATTATATCGAGTTATAGACAGACAGACAGACGAACTTAGTCAATATATATATATATATATATATATTTGATTCGATTGATGATTTGATTCAAAAATTTTTTTTTTAATATTTATCAGACCTATTTAGGTGTACTTCTTACCTGTATACCTGTAATGTACGTTCTGGGAGTTTAATCTAAAGGATCATTTTCCACCCAAAAAGAAAAACGAAATACCAACCATATCTAAAGTTTAATTTATCTAAAGAATAATTATTATTTTTTGAATCATAACGCCGAAAGGCATTTAAAACTCACCGTTGTGTAATCTAAATACTGCGCTAACTTGTGAACGAAGCTTTTACGACAAAAACGGTTTTGAGTTTCAAAATCAGCGTAAAAAACTGAGTAAGTATGCCAAATTTCATTAAAATCGGTGCAGTGGTAACAAGATTATTTGGTTTTGAAGGTATGTTTTCAGTTGTCTAGGTCAGTTTCCAAGGATAAAATTTCATGGAAACAACATGGAATGACAAAATGAACTAATATTTCATCCAATTTGAGTACCCTTGAGAACCTTGGATCTATCTTAATAGCTTAATTATATCGAGTTACGGACAGACAGACAGACAGTCAGACGAACTTAGCCAATTATATAAGTTGATTTTTGTTTGTTTGTTTTAAATTCCATCAGATTAATTTTCATTATTATAGGAAGCAGTAATAAACAGGAATAAATAATTATATTTGCCAGTGAAGCTTAAAGGAAAGTTATGATGATTTTAGATTCTTAAGAATCTAAACATTGCTAGAATCTCTGTAGTCGTGGGTTGGAGCAACTTAGAAGCTGTTAGTTTTAGAAACTGTTCTTATTTTTTTTTAAATTAAGAATATTTAAATTAAAAATCTCATCCACGTGAGGCTTAACTTTTATTGGAAAACACTAAAACTAGGAATACAAAATAGAAAATAATTTAAGAATCCTAATAGAGAAAAATATGTATCGTATATGCTCCAATAGAGGCCCCCGGCGTTTATTTGCAAAACTAGCCTCGGCTCCCGGTGCTTAATAGAGACCGGCTGCTATTAGAGGCCGGCCATTATTAACAAAAACCTTCAGAACGCAATATTTTTATATACCGGCTAATATTACAAACACCTACTTTATTTGAATTTCACATGCTACATAAGACTGTTAAAGATAAATGGCAATGGCTTTCTGTACCTTTCACTGCTAATGACGGGCGGCCGCCTCACCGGAAGTTTCTTTCACATATTCCACCGCGCGAATTTTAAAGTTAATGTCAAATGACCGTTTCGCGGTATTTTGTAAGGCAATGTACCGTAAGGTATTACGCACGGCTATAAAGATATGGACGTTTACACTAGGACCGGTAGGCAAATATCAAAGACCCGGCTACTATTGGAGACCGGCTACTATTTGGCCGTGTCCCCTATGCAGCCCGGTGCTTATTAGAGACCGGCGACAATAAGAGACTCGGCGTTTATTGGAGCATATACGGTAAGTGGATGATCTTATTGGCTGAAATTAGAAGGAATTCAGTCAGGAATTTTCTGTGGAGTAACAGAGAAGTTTCTCACCCCAATTGATGGTCAGTACTAATTTTCCTGAACTAATACTTCTTACATTTGAAATGTATGCAAAACATCAATTAGTCTTTTAATGAAAATTACGCCAAATAGGATTGAAACGCCCACATAATCGAGTCTTTTTATCTTTCAGAAAATGTTTCTCAATTCTTTTTATACGGAGCATTTTAGCAGCTGAATCAAACAATATTTCGTTCTTTTCTTAACCAATGATTTTTATTAGCACTAATCAACTCATTAGCTACACACACAATTCCCAAAATGAAGTCCCTGATACCATATGTAAATGAATGTAGTGACTGACCAACACTACGGTAAATGAATGTAGTATTGATCATTTTCATGCATTTTACATCTACTGATAAATTTCCCGTCTACTATTAGATCAATCCATCTACTCACAATTCCTACCGATTCACTTAAATTTTCATTTTTTATTTTCAAGGCCTTGAAAGAGCTTCAATTTTTAATTGAATTTCTTCTCTTGTTGAAAAGTCTTGGAATGTATTTTTCTAGTGTTTGTTATTAATTACTTTTTCGTGTGAATAAACTCAACATAAATAAACTTCAGTTATGTTATTTATTATACTACATTTTATTTGTTTATCATTTCCGCTTTATCATCAATAGCAATCTTACAGTACTTTCTAGCGGAAGTATATTTTAGCACGCTAAGTCATGTTACAGTTACTCTCGGTCAAAAACCTATCTGAGTTTCCATCAACAAATAGCATTTGTCACAAGTGACAGTGAAAACGAAATTAGGATTAAACTTGTTGTATTAAAAAAAAAATCTCTTTTTCAATTAGTTAATGCTGTTTAAATTTTTTATCATAAAAATCCCCATGAAAGCAAATGACTTATCAGATTCAAGCACAATTTTCTAAAAAAACTATACTGATAATATTGTCAACACTGTTAGAACACTGTTCTATTGAAAGTGGAATCCATGTTTCTTTTCTGTATCCCTAAAATTACTAAATGGTAAAATAATGGTTTCTTTGCGTAGAAAAACACAAACATTCAACGTAATAAGTAATTCTCTTGCGTAACGGACATTTCCGGCTTGAGTGCATCCGCTCTTTCTGTAAATACTCATTTTGTAATGGTTTCTTACGCATCGATGATAAAGCTTTATGTGCCATAGATTCCTAAATATTTGAAATGGTTACGTTGCTTTTCTCTTTCGAAAGGTGAGTGGTTGTTATTGAGCTTCATTATAAGAGGATATTCACAATAAAGAAACATTATTTTTTTTCCCTTTTCGGCAATCACAGATAATTGATTATTCCGGTTCGGCAAATTTTTAGTGATAGTAATGCATTACAAAATGCAAGACAACTAGAGAAGGAAAAACCTGGTTTTCCCGAAGAGTTTTAAGACAATGTAGACCTACAAAGCTACTTCTACAGTAAATACTGGTTGTAAAAAGAAATTTACACTAGATGCTTGTCCTGAGCAGTTGGAATTTTGAAACTGAAGAAAAAAGATTCATACAACTTCAACAGGAATTGAAAGACTACTACTTAAAACCTTTTTAAAGAATGCTGTAGTTTTTAAACGTTTATTAAGTTAAGATGTGTATTTGTTTCATTTCTGAGTATTAAAAATATCGTCTGGAACGTCAATAAGTTGTAGTCCTATACAGAGTGGAATGGGAGGTTATCGATCAATCTAAGAAATAAAAAAGTTTATATGAATGTGTCCTATTTCGAACGGCTTCCGAAATAGAGTTATTTCAATGTAAAATTGCAAAATTATTGTTAAGAAAACGATGTTTATGCAATACTTCTAAATATTTGTTGTTGAAGTGACATATTTATTACAGTTTAAAATAATTTTCAAAAGTTTCCCCGTCAACATTAATGCACTTTACAAGTCTTGTGAGAACATGGGGTGTTGCTCGTCTGACAGCATCTTGACCTTTCTTTCTGCGGGCACTAACATGCATTAAGCGATCCATTAATTCGTCTCATGTATCCACTTTTCTTCTGTACACTTCTCTCTTCATCAAACCTCATAAACAAAATTTAATGAGGTTAGGTCTGGAAATCTTGGTGGCCAGTAAATGGTACTGCTACAGTATTATGAGTAAGAGCTCCGTCATGCTGAAAATACAAATCAATCCGTGTAGTCTTTAGCAGCTTTGGTAATCCAATTCGGAGAAATTCTAGGTAATTTTGTTCCGTCACACGATCTTTTAAAATAATGGATTCACTGAATATGTCATCATTCGAATCACACCACACTTAGAGAACGAAGATGAATATTTGTTTCACTAATACCATGTGAATTTTCGAGAGACAATCAGTGAGATTACATGTGTTGTTGATTCTGCTACAGGTGAAAACCGCTTCAATCAGTCAATAGTATTAATGGAAGATTGAGATTAGAATGTAACCAATGACCAAATTCTAAATGTGTAGAACTGTCCCCTTCGTATGTTCGCCATACTCGTATTCGTAGAACGTCATCTCGTACTCGTAGTAGGGCTACTCTGTATCATTTCAAGAATGTTTTTCTGTTTCTTCCACATTTTGTTGACATGTTCGTTTAGATGAAACTTGAGTACTGAGATTAGTACGACATTTACGCAATGGCTTGAAAACCTTGGAAGACAATCCGCGATCCGGAATTCTGCACTCGGGAAATCGACGACGGTATTCTTTAACAGCAGAATACTATCGCAGAAGCCATAAACACACAGCCTATCTTCGTATTCGACATCTGTAAAATATACGGCGTTCTTAATAATAATTGTATAATGTCACCACCAACAGTAACAGTCAACTGATGAATCAAATCATTGCACGTGCTTCAGAGAATGGAGGGTAGGGTAATATTGCTCGCCAAACTCAAAATAAAAAACATTCAAATAGATCTATCTCGTTAGCAAATTTGAAATATGTTCTTTTAAACTGTTTTTCTTGAGAATGATCGATATTATGAACTCCCAGAATAACTTTCCTCCCGGGACATTCTGTATAATGACCATTACACTAAAGTGCTGAGAGGGCATGATGAGAGTTACAGCCTCTCATTGTATCGGTAAAAAAGAAACAACAAAGTAATTATAATGTCGATTTGATGGAGAGGACTCATTTTTTTTTCTATTATTCGTAACTGTCCCAGCCCTCACCATTTAAAATTTTTTGGCACGTTACTGCTACTAGGCCTAGTCCTATGCAACTTTTCCTCATTACAGTGAAGTAGATTATAATCACTACATGCTAGTCATTTGCTTTCATTATTTTGTTCTAAAGTATTCACTTCCGTGAAGATACTTATTCTTTACTGCTATTTCTAGAGACACGTTGTAAACATTGATGGATTCTCACCAACAAAGCAGTCACTCTTTCCTCCTACAACCAGTAATTTTCTCATCCACTAACAAAAATGACACTCTTTAATTAAGGCCACATCTATCAACAACTCAGTGCCTCGAAAACAGAATCGTTAACAGCTATGTTTTAATCTGGCCTTCAGGTAAAGGTTATCGTTACAAAAATAATAATAAAAAAAACAACAACTACAAATCAGGTTTGGAATAAGAACCTGACTTAAGTTGGAATTCTTTCCTCTTTAACTGATATTTATTCTGGTTAAACAAACAAAATGGAGGTCATTCCTGCCAAACAGTGTATATAACAGATATGAACGCTAGTCCTATAGAAATACTTCCCTGTAATTTTAGAAATAAATAATTAAATAGTTGACATAATGTTTGTTTTAAACTTCACTTGTATATCGTTTATTAATTAAATTAATGGGTTAGTTTTGAATTTAACACCAATGGTTAAAAGATATTAGTTCTGAAATGTTACAATTGATGGAGACCTTTCTTCTTTTTCCTCTCGTTAACTATTGAGATCAGAAGAAATTGCTTGAGATCAACACGAGACATTTTGAACAGTTAAAATTACAATAGAAAATAATAAAATATGTTTTATTAAAAGTCAACCACATTTGCACAACAACAGATTAAAAGTTTAAAAAAACAAACAAACTCTTATTTCACTACGTTTCTGGTCTCCATATTGGTCGAGATCCATTTTCAAGTAATTCCTGGAATACAGTGAGACCAGAAACGTAGGTAAGTAAATGCTTCTTGTCTTATAAACTTTTTAATCTATAAATGTTGAGCAAATATGGCTGACTTTTATTATTTATCTTCGCAAGTAACAATATTTTATAACGTTTTGTTTTATTTTGAAAACTCCATCAATTTTTATTAGTTTCGACAAAAAGACAGACTAAATTTATATGAAATTCATTGCTCTTAATGAAACGTTAACTTATCTAAAGTTCCCTTACTTTAATTTTATTTCTAAGCTGGTTGTGGTTTCTAGAAAACCGATATCTATTTCCGAAATAATAAAGGCAATTAGATCCCTCTAACGTATTAACAAAATAGGGCAATTAAAGTTTAGTTAATTGGATGAAAAAAAGCAACACTTTAAGGCAAAAAAAAAATAATATCAGTGATTCTAAAACAATTTTTTTGGGTATCCTTGAGCTTTGATTTTTTTCCTGAATCATTGTTCAGTCATTGCTGTAATGTGATGTTTGACAAAGAGTCATTTAAAAATGATGTCACACCACTTCCGTCAACTTCAGACCGTCTTCCTCTTTCCATTCGGAATATACTACGCAAGCTTATTATCACTTTTTTTAAAAAAGCTAATGATAACAGTCTGCTTTTCGGAATCAAAGTTACTTCTAAGTTACAGAGAATAAACTGTTGAATGTTTTTTTGTATTTTTATCCCACTGAGTCTCTGTAACGCAAAAGTTAACCTTTGTGACTGTTGATCGTAGTATATTCCAAACGGAAAGATGAAAACGATATGAAATTGACAGAAGTCATGTGATGTCAAACATCACATTACAGCAATGACTGAACAATGATTCACAAAACAAATCAAAGCTCACCGATAACTTATATAAACATAACTTTCTTAGAATCATTGGTATTTTTTTTAAGAATGCAATTTAATTAAAAGATAAAATTAATAAAGTTATTTGCAAACCTTAGCTTGGCAGTCATTTTCTAGATGTTTATTTTAATGATCCCACCTTCGAAATATATTAAAGTTGATTTTTGTAATTTGGCTCATTTTTTTTTTATAATGTTTTAAAATAATTTTGTTTAGTGTTGATATCAAATAACATTAGAATCTAATTTTATGCTTCTTTAAAAAGACATTAATTTGAAACTAATATCTAACAAAAAGATAAATCTGGATTTTAAAAATAGAATATTTTTTTAACTTCTTAGTTCAATTTTTTTTATTTTCATTGCAAGATTTCAAAGAGAGCGTTTTTGTAAATTTAATTTTCCTGTCTATATAAATAATATGGAAATTGAATAGGATTTTATTTTTTTATCCATTTATTTAATAGTTTATTCCTGCTTCAATAATAAAATTAATATCTAAAATATCTCAATTAGTAGACTAGTGTATTTCTCAAAATAATCATATTATTTAATTATTTGAAAGATATTGCATTGAAAAAAATATTTATTTGATAATATAACTTAGTTTTAAAAAATTAATATTAAAATATTCTCTTAAGTAAATTTGAAACTAAGCATTAAAAATATACTGGAATACAGTATTTAATTTTGTTTTGTACGAAGCATTTTTTAGTTTAAATTTAATTATGGTATTTTATTAATAATTTTTGAATAATTTAAAAACGCTAATTAGTTCATATGGAAGACAATTCTGGTAAATTAGAATGCGTATTTTTAAAGTAATTCTTATAATAAATGTTAATTTAATTTTACTTTTTTTATTAACATTTAGTAGATCAATAAAGATATAGCATTCATAAAGTGAAGAATTTTATCAGATCACTTTTATTAATCTATTTGTTTAAATTGAAAACAAATTAATTATTGATTATAATAAAACCAAAAATCAAATAGTTTAAAACATAAGAAATAGATATTTTGCTGAGTATAGCTCTTTCTCTTTGTTTTCTTTTTTGTTAGTTTTATGAATCCCTTGAACTGTGTTGAATTAAAAAAAAAAAAACCTAAAAAAAATACCACATGGAAGTTGAAAGTTGTTATTACGACTAAAAGCTAATTTGTGTTGGACGGTACTTAAGGGGTTTTATTATGTTTGAAATTCTATATGGAATTTCTTCTAACGTGACAACCAACGCACGAAATCACTCAGTTAGAAAAATGGAGAATAATTAATGGGCTTCGTGATTAGGAGCAGTCAAGTGGAATTCAATGAAAAAAAAATAAAAATAAAAAATCAACTCCTTCGAAAAAAAAAGAGGTAAAACAAATTAAACACTGCCACTCCAAAAAAAAAAAAAAAACAAAAACAAAAACAAAAAACAAAACAGCAAGTACTCAAAACGATTGACGACTTATTATTAATTCCAAATTAGTAATTGATAATGAAATCGTCAAAACTGTAATATTATTACTATGAATTTTATCAATCGCCATTTAAAACTTAGTTAAGGTAAGGAAACTAAGTTTATAGGGTTTATTTTTTTTTCATAGACAATTAGAAAAACCATAAACTTGGTTGCAAAAATTTATTTAGGAGCCAAGTAAAAGCAATTAATCAGTGAAGTTAACTGTGTTATGTCACTTCGGGTTATATTAACTCAGTCAATTTACTAAGGGCCTTATAAAGCTGAAAATTTATACGCAGATTGGATATAACATCTTTTCGCAGAAAATTATAAAAAAAAGAAAAAAAAAAAGATTTAATGACTTTGTTTTAGAAACGATAAAAAATTGATTGAAGTGCATTTATATTTACGTTTTTATAAATATTTTGCAACTCATCATTAAATATCTAAAAAATTAAGTGTCATCTCTACAATTAGCCCTCTTCGGTCGTGTCATTACCAAATTTCTCTCTCACAACAAAAAGCCGTAAAGATATCAATCAAAATATATATTTAGATCTAATTGGGAATTTTTTCGAACATTTCATAATCTTGACAGTAGTGATTGACAGAATT
This sequence comes from Thereuonema tuberculata, assembly GCA_023159025.1. NCBI lineage: Eukaryota > Metazoa > Arthropoda > Chilopoda > Scutigeromorpha > Scutigeridae > Thereuonema > Thereuonema tuberculata. Next base: position 35,181,732 of record JAFIDM010004315.1, on the reverse strand, counting down.
TGTTAGTTTTTTTTTTTCTTTTTGCAGAATTTTTTTGTTTTATATGGAATATTTCTGTGGATAAAACAACTTTTGATAAAAGAGATTCTTTTTTTTTTTTTTCTAGAATGATTATGAAATTAGTTTCACAGGTTATTAATTAATTAAGCATCATAACGTTGACAGAAGTTTGTGACTCTTATCGCCTTAGCAAGAAAACAATGAAAAAAAAAAAGATAAAATTTATAAGATATTTACTGTATCGTGTTTGAGTCTAAAATTGGATATCTTAAATCTCTGTGTTGTTTTTCAGTCAAACGATAAATCGAGAGAATAATTTTAATGTAATATTATAATGATTCACGCAACAAAATTAATTAATAATACTTTGAGTTATTGCAGAGTAATAATTATTTATAATTTGTTGTTGCAAAAAGATTAATGAATAGATTTTATCTTAATCAAATACCATTAAAATAAGACAAAAAAAGTTTTTCCTTTTAAAGATTCACATATTAAAAATGTAAATATCAATTTTTTCTTTTTTATTTTTAAACATAAATAAACATATTGGCACAGAAGTTTAGAAAATTAGGGCTTGTTTCTTAAAATAAAAATCATTGATAAGTAAGTCAAAATTTCTTGCTTTGAATATTTTTACAATGTAACGAATATCATATTCTTCATAACTTTTCGAATTATTTTGTAAATTGTAAGAAAAAGAAAAATTAAACTGGATTTATCAAAATCGAAACAAAGGTCACTTGCCAAATTTTTTCTTTACTTTAATTTTCCCTCTTGCTTTTTAATTTCAACTAATTAACTGTAATAATAAATATAATAATAAACAAAGAAATTACTATCTTACCTCGTAGGCGCTGGTTAGGTTGAGATCGTAGAACACTGGTAGATACAGATACGCAGAGACAGGCATCACAATGATGAAGCACAGGACAATGGTCCAATACGAAGTACCAAACACATACACCTCGGCTGGGATACCGAGCAGTCCGATAGCCGAGAGGAAGCTGGCTAGGAGCGATAGGGAGATGGGTAGCACACCCATACTGCGGTCAGCCATCAGGTACTCCCTGGCCGTTCTCTGACGACTACCACTGCACCCGTAGTAGAAGCCGATGCCCGCAGATACCATCAGCATCCCGATGAAAACGATGTAATCGGCGATGCCGAAGCGAGAAACTAGATCTGATTTATCCACATCCATGATTACAGGAAAGATGCTGGACTCTCAGTAGAATTTAATATAAATGTCAAATCCACTCTTGATCGGGTTTTTATACCGGAATATTTCAGCCGGAATAAATTTTATGAATGTTTCTTAATCCAGGGAATTAAATGCCGAGGAAGACACGAATTGCCGCTGAATATGGATGGAGTGACGTGCGGCGGTCTCTCACGTGGGTCCGCCCAGCTCTTCTGGTCCCGAAGGCCACTCAACTCCGAGGTCGATGCTTACAGTGAAGGCAACCCACAGAAGCTCCCGATCAGACGACAATCAAAGCTTATCTGCCACCTAGACACAAGTGTTTCTTCTTTTTCTTTTTTTTTATCTTTCTTGTCTCCCACTAATGCAGGTGTTTGTTAATGGAGCGGCGGCAATCTGACTCTTTTTTGAAGTGAATCTCAATGAACGCAATGGCTTAACATCCGCAGACCAACACAATAAGAGTGAAAGTCCGAGGATTTAACACCTTCTTGGCGGCCGAATCCTTTCATCGATAAACATGATCAGTTTCACCTTCATTGATGCATTTAACAGCCTTGATACGAAGCAGAACGGACACCTAGAGATAGAATACGTTAAGTATCATATAATGAATAAAAAACAAACAAACAATAAAATTTTTACTATCTATTAATTTAAAAACCTTTTTGCACTTATTTAAAACTTATTACAAAGCAAATGTTAATATTGTAATATTTTTAAGAAATCTAGTAAGAAACATCAGTCTCTTAAACAAAAGAAAAAGAAGGTAAATAAACAATTAAGACAAAAGAAATACGTTTCTCATTTTAATTCTCTTGGATGTGATATTTCCTTTGATTCAGTTAAAATTGATATAAAAGAAAGAGAGAAGACAAAGTTGAATTTTATAGACGTCTTGATACTAAATGAGTTGAAACTTGGGAGATATTAGATATAAAAACAGTAGAATTGAGGCCATCAAATGAAATCTTTACAATCCATAGTTAAGGATTACAAAATCAGATTAAGTAATGGAAACTTCAGGAATGAACTAATTACCTTTGCGATAAATGATAATATTGATAAATGGAAAGAAAGGAAGCGAACGTCTTGAAAGAATGGAAAAGAGTCTCACTCATTTATATATTGAAAGGAAAGATGTTTGTGCTAGCAAACACAAAAACACAAAACATTGTTTTCATTGCATTAATTGTAATGGATTGAGAATGATGAATTTGTTGATGTTTCAAACATAGGAAATGATTTCTATAATTTCAAGAAATACATTTTTATTATGAAAACGAACAGAACTTAATACAAGTAGGACTTCTAAATAATGCTGACACAGAAATTGAATAGAAATTTCCAGAAAGTTTGATCGGTAGTTGGATAAAATAAATCACATGAGGAGAAATTAAAATGCCGAATCCCTGAGGAAGACATATAATTAGATATAGCTGGAGTGTAACTTTTACTTATCAGACTGCAAAGCATTGTTTAAAAAAAATCATTAAGTAAGGAATTGTTGATTCACTTATGTTGATACTTTATTGGTCCATAGCTCTTTACCTAATAGACCGTCTTTTAAAGTTAATTTTCCTTGTAAAGTTTCAGGTTCCTCAGATATGAAGTTTTTGAGTGATCATAGTCACAGATAGATGGACATGCGTACTTCGATTAAAATTGCAATATAATTTTTTCTTTTTTAGTCTAATTTCTTTTTCTCTCCGACGCATATCATAGAAATCAAACCTACAATATTCTTGAGCTAGTAAGATAAAAATAGAAAATGACACAAACTGAACGCAAAATTCCTGAATATTTGTTAACTTTGATATACTAGTAGATATACTAAATACTCATTTACTTCAATATGTTATGGTTAAATAACTGATTACATTTATAATGCAATTTTAAGCTCTCGAAAAAGACTAATTAATTAAAAACCTTTTGCATCTTTAAGTATTAATTTTTAGAAAAGTAGAGGTTCAATTTTCTCAGGCGCTTCTTATTGTTCCTTTTTACATCCACGTGGCAGCTAGTGTCTGATTTAACGTTTGAATTAACCCTTAATATGAGTAGATTTTAAGTCTAAATAAGCCTTTCCATTTGTCCATCTGTGCTCTTGATAACTCAATAACAGTAAGGGCAAAAGTGAGCGGCGGGTGATAGTAAAAGTTTCTCATATTAGACAAAGGAATTACCAATTCTAACTATTAGCAGCTACAGTTCAGTTCATGAGCATTTGATGACGTAAGAAGCGCATTTGATGACGTAATTTCCTTATAGATTGATGTTTCCAGGACGTAACAGTGCCATCTATTGCTAAAACACGTAACGGAATCTTAGAAACATTACGAAAACATTTGGTTTTTGTATTTTCTACAGTTACGAATACATAATAATAAATAAAATTGAAATAATTAAAACGTTCCACACTACTTCCCCTTACTTGGCTATGCAAAGTTTGTCCTTTCTTGGTCACGCTTATGCGATCACAAAACGACTGTTCGGAGTTCAAGTTGATGTAGTCATGACTGGTGACGTTTGTCCCAGACAAAATCGATCGCTACGTAATGACCATACATGGCAAACCATTTTTTTTTTTGCAAACTACTATAGTTCGTCTGCTCAACAGTTGTATCCAGTACAGTCGAGTCAATTCGTACGTGAAGCACATGATAGCTAAACGGAAAATTTATTGTCAATTCCAATTCTCTATATTTGCCTTTTAAGAAAATTCTTGTGAATAATTTTATTGTCAAAAGAGAACTCTGTATAAAGTCAAAAATATAGAATCCCAAAATGCATATACGAACGAATCCAATTAATTATAATACATTTAATAAAAATAAAAGGAATAGAAAATTTTACGAATATATTAATAGCCAGCTCATCATAGAAATACGTTTTTTTATATTTAAGATGCAATGACTTTAAATTTAACAGGGAAAAAAATCCAATTAATAAGAAAAATGTTGAAATCTTATTTATTGATTCTTCATTCCTTGTAACACTTGTGTAAACTGATATTTCAGATTATTTGCACGATCTCTTTAAAAAGCACCTTCAAATATCTAATGATCGAATTGAGGAAAAACTCAAATGTGTGTAAATAGTTTCTGGACATGAGCCAATGCTGTTAGTCGATTGTAGAATAATTTTAGATTTCAGTGATAATTACAGAAAGAATGAATAACAATGGGATGATGAAATGTAGTATTTTATAGATGCGTTACTATTCTTATAAGCAGAGACAATGTTTCAATGTTTCAAGGCACAGACCATAGAATGCTTTAATTTTGTAAACTTATTGGATCATAGAAAAGGAAATTTACAGAAATCTTGTCTTCACTCCACAAATAAATATACATTGTTACACAGTTAAGTAAAATGCTATGCTGTTAGTATTTCTCATGTTAAAATATATTATTAGACCTAAAGAGGCTGCGACACTAATGGGGTTTACTCACGGTCCTATCACACAATCATAATAATAATAATAATAACTCATAATAATACACACCACAAATCGTATTAGAGTCACTCTCACATAAGCTGTACTGGGACCGCCCCATTCACACAGACAAAACCGTACATCATAACAGACCTGGCATCACACTTGTTGATAAGGTCAACAAACAGACCTATCTCATTGATGCACTAACAGTACCTATCAGCAAGAACATGCAGAAAACTCACTCAGACAAGATCAGTAAATGCACCAATCTAGTACACGAGCTGCAGAAGCAGCAGAGGCAGGACCGAGTACGTGTTGTACCCATCGTCCTGTCCCCCACTGGTCTGATCACATATTGCACCACAGCCTCACGACATTTGAGCTTCATAAAAGCACTTATGCGCAACTCCAGAAGGCTGTGGTACTCAACACAATACGCATAGTTAGGAAATTTATGGACACAACCACACATCCCTAACCATTCTTGCACATTTTTTTTTTTTACACTTGACAATATAGTGCTTTGGTCCTTGACCCGCCATGTTGTATTTGCTGGGGAAACCCAAAGTTTGAATCTTTTACATAATAATAATAAAATAATAATAATAATAATAATAATAAGAAGAAGAAGAAAAGATTATTAAACTTCAATACAATTATTTGTAAGAATAATTATTAAATACTGATTTTAATTTGGGGTTAAAAGCATTGAATGTATTACAGTATTAAGGATCCAAATAATGAAACATTCAAATTGAATATGTTATATTTATTAAGAAAAGATAATGGCAACAAAATTAGTTAATAGTTTTTAGTAATCCGAATGATGTATTATTATTGAAACTTCAGTCACCCAAATGCCAGAATATGCATTTTTTTTTAGGGCTAACTATAAAGAGATGTTTCGCAATCAAACATCTCTTATTTATAATAAATCAAAACAACTAAATAATATCAGATAATAATGCGTTACAATCTTTAGGTATGTGCAGATAAACTTTGTTTCAATAATATTTACGTGTCAAGGAAGCAGTTTATCAATTGGAATGCAGTTCTTGATTAGTATTTGTAGGAGAAACGAGAAGAAATTCATTTGAAAGACTTTAGAATCATTTAAATAGTGTTAAAAGGTTTTTCTTTTCCACACTTGGTTTTTCTTTTCCATTGGAGTTATTACTTTTTATTATTATTACTTGGGGTGAATGTGGGCGGCAGGAAAGCCAAGCATTGCGATCTGAAAGATCTATTGTGCCAACCCACGGAAAGGAGGAGAGACAGACTGAGAAAGTATGGTAGGGGACTTGCAGGGGAAACGGGAGAACCCCGAGAAAACTTGCCCACCGCGGATCGTCCACCATCACGAAACCCACATGAGAACCGAACCCAGGACTCAGAGGTGAGAGGCCAAATGTCTTAGTGACAACGCTAACCGTACGGTCTTTCCATTGGAGTAATAAAGAACATAAGCCTTGAGATTGTGAATTCGGATTAAAATTCTTCGGACTGAAGACGTCGAAAATTAATTTGAAGAATCAACATTATTTAATTTTACGTTAAATTAAGTTAGATTTAGCCCCTACAGTATGTCTCCACTGGTATAACAACAAATTTGACGTGCGTAAATCATAATGACATCACAATAAAAATATAAACCAGTGGGAGTGAAGGAAGAAAAAGTGATGGCTGGAATAATTGTTTAGATTTCAATAAGTTTTCACTGAGCTGTTATTTTTAGAATTTTTGATGATGTTAGGAAACCAGAAACAGTCTGTCCTGGATTCCCGGTATCAAAAAATACGTAAAACAGCTCAGTGAATCCTTATTTATGCGCGTGTATGTTTTTATTGTGACTTTTTTAAGTCTTTCCATGCTATCATTTAACGATTAATTTTGCAATATCTTTTTGTTTTGTTTTTTTGGTTTTTAACTTTAAAATGTAATGTTGAAGATGATCGGTAAAAGATGTGAGTGGGTGTTGAATAACTTTTGAATGGATTAACTTGATCAGTTATTGTGTTTTGAGGTTTTCTATTTCGTTCATTCAAATGAATTCCTTCGTTTATTTTTTAATGCATTCTTTTGGATTTGATGAAATTTTTATATTGAATCGTTTTACAAAAAAAAAATCAACAAAAATCTTCGATTATTTTTTTCCCCTTTCCTTAACTAAAGCATTAGTCTTTATTCTTAATAAAGTGAGGCGCTTTAAATCAATGACTATGTTTTATGACCAATGGGGCTAAGATAAGACACATTAGAAAAAAAATGGATTTCTGTAGATATCTAATCCGTTTTTTAATCTTCGTCAATCCTTTTAGAAAATTCTAGACATTTTTTTCTGCATTACACTGATATCTGCTATCAATTTCTCAGAGCTCTTGTTTTTGCACGCTACAATAATACATAAATCGTATTGCAATCTTTTTTCAATGCACTGCAGAATAAAATATATAAACGCTAATAATTGTATTGTAAAGGGTTGAAAAATATACGATAAATACAAGTTACGTCCTCACAAAAACGACTACATACCAAGAACTGTTTTTTCCCATGATTTATATATATATATATATATATATATATATATATATATATATATATATGAAATTTACATACAATATATACATATAAGAGGTCTGGGTAGTCTTAGAACCCGTTTGGAGGAGAATGGAACCTGGAAAAATCTCTGCCCTCCGCCGAGGCCGGGATCAAACCCGCCACCTCCAACCCGCAGCCAAGCGCCCTTACCACTCGGCTACCAGGCCCACTACATGCATTTGGCGAACTTAAAAAATACCAAAAATCTTCGCTGTAACGTTACAAGAATAGTTCTTTATTATCCTTTCGAAAATCAAAAGATATGCAGATTCGTATGAATCAGAAATATCGCCACGCTCTCACTAAGACTAAGTAAATGCTCATTAGTTTAAAATACTTTGCGGTAAAGCTACAAACAGTTTTATTTCTATTTTTTTGTTTTTATAGTCTCGTCTAATAGTAATAAAATGAAAATGTCAACACAAATTCAGAAGGAAACCAGATTTTTTTTTCTTTGTTTTTAGGTTTACTGATTGAACAGACATTTGAGTTTACGAAAATTGGGAGCTTCGATTGCATCGCGTTATAAGCAGAAGTGTTATCCTGAGCTATATGGAGTCAAGATTTATTAAAAATTCAGGTAATTAACGTTGAAGATCTTCCTACTTTTCTTTGAGAACTTCTTTATTTACAGTATTTCGATCGTAATTCCGATCTTCTTTAGGTTATATTTTCGAAACCTTCTTCTGACATTTTTGGAAAAATAACAAATTCAACATAGATTTAAGAGAAGATCTAATTTAACAAACTCAAACATTATGACAATGTACATGCATAGGCTGATTGTGACAATGTACACGTATGTAACAATTTTGATCATTTTCTTATATTACAAATTCTTTACCAATTTAGATATTTAAATTTCTTTCTATCTTTTACTTTTTCCTGAAATAATTTCACTGAATAATCATTAACATTTTTATCTTTTTCTTCATTGATACATTCAAAATTTCTAATTATCAAGACTTCCATTATAAACCTCTCAGTGTCATCTTGGATTTTGTACAACATGTCTGCTATTGGGTCAGGATTATGGTCTTCTTTCAAACAATGATCTGCCCAATCTGAAATTTTCCGCTTTTTCCTTCTAAACGTATTATATACGTCGTTACATACGTTTTTGTTATATACGTATACATTGCCATAATAATATGTATGTATTTGTTAAGTTAGATCTATGTTGAATTTGAAACTTATTAGTTGTTGCTTTTTACGAAAATGTAAGAAGAAGGTTTTGAAAATTATAACCTGAAGAAGATCGGAAAATAAGATTCAAATATTATTAATAAAGAAGTTCTTAAAGAAGATCTAGTTTATGAAGATCTAAAATAAGATCCTGGAAAATATATAGGTTTGACATATAAAAAAATTGAAGATATTGAATTCGGCAGATATTCAATGTACTAATGTTCAGACAAATTTACAGAAGCTTTTTCCTTTGTATTTCATTAGCGGTATTAAAAAAAAATCGAAAGAAAAATAAAATGGCGGCATTTTAAAGATTCTGGGCAATTAATTTAATTTGTTTTTTTTTGTACAAATTGAAAACGAAATAAAAAGATGAAATTTCTATTTAATAAATGGAAGATTCACATTAGATTCTAGTACATATTGAACCAGCAGATAAAAGTTAGGGACAAAAAAAAAAATCACCTCCAATAATTAATAACTCGCAATAATCATGACAACTAGAAACAGTTATCTTAAATTTTTGTAACAGATAAATATTAACTGATATTTTGATAGAAACTGGATCTACAGAAGTCTAAAACCACCAATGCCTACGACATAAATAAACATAAGTACAGAAGAAAGCTATAAATTGTCTGTAAGTTTAGATCATCACCTGTCTCTTGAACAAATAATTTGGATCATAAAACGAGATTATTCGAAAGCTGGTACAACAATTATATATATCGATAAAGTACACTTTTCAAAAACATAAAATATATTTTAATAAAATCATAATAATAAAAATAAAGTTCGATAACTAAAAGCATTTTTTCTTATTATGATGTATTACATATCAGTTGAATTTTCTGTTGGGCAACTAAATCATTCATACTTTTACTAAATAATAATAATAATTAGTTTTCAGTTAGTCCTCATCTCAAGACATTCCTTCGAACTATAAATCCTTTTTTTTTTACATCTTTTTAGAAAAAATAAATAAATAAAAAAAGAGTCGTTTCTCTGATAATTTAACCTCGATCCTGAATCTATTGAGGAACTGTTTCCTTACTTAGATTGTAATTATGTTTAAAGAGAGAAAAAAATGTAGGCCATCAGTAAAAACTCATTTGCTATTCCCTGTTTGTGCCAAAAGAAATTAAAATTTCGTATTTTGCCTCGTTTTTCTTCACTTTTCCTGAGTTAATTAAGAGTTAGAATAAAAACAAGCAACTAATGAAATCTAATTCTCATAATTCTATTCAAGAAGGTTTTGAGTTTCATTGAAAAAGATTTAATCTATTATTCAGAAAAGTAACAATGTTATATATGTGTATAAATCTTTATTTGCACATTCGTACTTTGTACAAATAAAAAAAAGTTTAAAAATTAAAAACAAAATGTGTATGATTAAGTGTTAACAGCAGCTAAGACAATAAAAAAAAATGTAGTTTTGTCTGTAAACTATAAGGTTATTTATGATAGAACGTTGGCTCCGCCGCGGAAACGATTTCTATTGGCTAGCTCAATGACGTCATCTGGATTACAGGCAAGATTGAATTGCAGAGCAAAATAGTAGTCGAGCACTTAATAACTCAAATTAAAAGTTTTTAAATTAGAAATTTTCTCCCAATTAAAAGTTTTGAAGTAAATAATTTTTTTTTCCCGGTTGAAATATTATTTTTTATCACTTATTTACGATAATTTAGAAAACAACTGGAAAGGTAATAAGATTAAAGGAAATTTTTTTTTTTTATCTCTACTGGTAGCACAAATTTACTTTCCTTAAAAAATATCTTTGTAAATACTTTCTTCGTGTAATTAAAAGAGAAAGATTTCATTGACAAGGATACACTACAGTACTACATCTTGAAACATACACGACTATAATGTAAACTATACTACTGTATCTTCAAATGTACGCCAGAATATTGTACTGAAGTTGTGTTTATAGGTTCAACAGCTGAGTTTACACCAATGAATCTACAGCACCAGTCATAGTAAGTACAAGTACTGTACAGTCGTCTCCCGTTATCCGCGGGATCATTATCCGCAGTTTCAGTTAATCGCGATTTCATAAAAAATATTAAAAATTTTATTCAAGAAATTGATCAAACTTCAAAATTAGAAATTCGTCCATTTGAATTGATAAATTTCGTGGGGGCCTGCTTGTAAGAGAGGCGTCATGAATCATCTCTCGGTCAGTCATTTCCTCGTCTTGCTCTCTGTCAGTCAGTCACGTGGTTGCTTTCATCATGATAGCATTATTTTGCGTTCACCATGATGCGCTCGAGGGTATGCCTGCTGTGAATTATTAAATGAAAATTCTATTTTATATTAATTATTTTGTTGATGACGCAATGTGTATAATTTTTAATTAAATTGTATCATACATAATATATACAGGTTTGATATTTTCGCGGTTTCAAGCATACATTTGGTGAAATGGAATTCATTATTTCTATAATCTAATTGAAGAAATATTATCGTATCCTGCACTGTTGTTATTCGCGAAAATACCACACGATTTCATACTTATTCTACAGCAGGGATGGGCAGGTGCTGTGGGACCAACTGACCCCCCTCCCTTTGTGGGGGCCCTGCATGGCACGTTTAGTGATTTTTAAGCAACAAATCACAATGTTTCATTGATAACAACGTTGGGACCGCGTTCGGAGGTTTTCATAATTTGGGACCGCCGTCGTAATTTGGGACCGCCGTTCGGAGTTTTGCCAGATCTTCTTTTAAAAAGTCTATAATCTATTTCACTTAAGTTTAGATTTTTATTTTTATTGAAAGATTTGTTAAAGGTAAATGAAGGCTTTTTTTGACTTCATTAACTCTAATAGTAATACACCTAGAAAATTCGATATTTATCGGAATTGTCTACCCTCACTTAATTTTTCACTTTCATTAGGTCAACTTTAAAATCTACTGTATTTTCGGTTTAAGAATTGAGAGCACGGAATTCCAACGTTTTATTATTGGTCTGGTTAAACTATTCTTTATCTAAATAGTTAGTTTTCGAGGTTAGTCAGTCTATCTAGCACTGTAATTTATGCAAATAACCTAATCTGAAGTCTTCGTTGTTGAAACTTCCCAATGATCGAACAGTGTTATTCTCAAATTCTTGTTCAAATGGACTATTTGGTGAGGAAAACTGAGTTATGTTCTCGAATTAAAAGTAACCTTCTGTTAAAGAAGAATTGATTTCTAAGTTATATTCCTTCAGTAGTCCTTTAAATTGTAAATGTCTGTCCTGTCAACATTAGGGTAAACATCGGTCGCGTTATTATTCCTTCATTTTAGACAGAAAAAATAAGGTAGTTAATTTAATAGGAATTTCGATTTTCTTCAGGAAGAACATACTCTTTCTTTACACTGCCTTTAAACAAGTCAAGGACATGACGAATTCCCATCAAAATACCATAGGCCTATTGAAAGTAGGTAAATAGTTTTCTTTCGAGCCTCAAGTGGCTCAAGGAAACATCGAAGGTACAACAGGCTGGGATGTTTCAATGGCCAATCGGATGGCCAATCTAACGCTCACTCACTTTAATTCCGGTACCTTAAGGCTGAGTGACCCTTAGAGTCCGTCCGGAATTCCAATCAGGAATTGAGTCCAAAATACTTTTCAACAATTTAGGTAACATATATATAATATATACATGTTATATATACAATAATGTATAACATTATATATATACAATTATATATATAGATTATATATATATACACAATATAAATTAAATAAAAACGAACATAATTTTCACTGGTAATAGGTGGATCTCCATAGGGCTGATCCCTCGGAAAATTCCTGTCCAGCCTTTCCATGAAGATAGTCTGGAATTTATTATTATTTTCTGAATTTAGATGAGAATAATTTTAACAATAGATAGATCTTACTTTGACATTACGATTCATAATTAAGATTTTAACAATTAGTCACGACATTAATTCCAAATTACGTAACAATAAAAATATAAATCCATTTACCTTGCTTAGAACGGTTATCAAACAAGTGCTGATATGAAAGACAAGTAAACAATTAAAATTCTAAAAGCGCATCTCTAAATGGGAGTTGTTCCACTTGTAATTTCGTTCAAGGTTGAATACGACGAATAACACTTATTCAGAAGCTGTACTTAATAGAAAATCACGGGCTTTGAATTGTTCGTATTGAAGATAGACGACAGAAACAATCGGAAATTGCGTTTATTGTTTTGTGACAAATTAAATAAAGCAACAAGACGTAAACCAGTGATTTACCATTCTTATTAATGAAAAATTAGCAACTTTCTAAATTTTTCATTTAGTAAACAAAGAAACAACGATTTTTTTTAAATAGTGTTAAGTAAAAGTTATGATCTCTTAATAGTAGAAGTTTTAGTTTATGAGTTTTTCCATGAGAACACCTACCTCTGGCCTCTCGCTTTGCAAAGCGAAGCGGACACAAAGATGAAGGGGGGGAAAAAAAGTGATCTTTAATAGAGGGAGGGTAAGGAATACTCACTCGGTCCTTGACTCAAAATATCCTCCGGCTATTTCAAGGACTTCGAGTTAAAAAATAAATAGAAATACAAATGAAATAAAATTTTCCAACAATGTCATTTTATCAATGTTTTCTTTGAATCCTTTTCTAATTGCCGCCCTTATTAAGAGTTTGCTGAATTTGAACATTAGGTCTCTTTAATCTTTTGTTGTTGTTCTTTTTCAGATTTCAAAAAAAGAATCACTATTGTGATTTAACCCATCCGCGATTCTATTCCCCACTGTTAAATACCACCAAGGTCGTTTGTTCTTTAGTTCATAAAAGTAAAATATGAAATCTTGGGTTTGGTTAACTTCACTCTCCTTGGATGTAGAGCTTACTTGATTATCAGCCTGACGGGATGAGCTATAGTGAATCAGTCTCTGTCTTGTTCCATTAAAAAGAAACTCGGTTCCCATTGTTTACAGGGGACTGGGTCTGGAAAAGAAAATCCACAACTCCTCTTCGAATAACTCAAAAGATTCTATTTAGTGAATCAAGTAAATCTTTTTTCTTATATTTTGTATTTTATTTCGAGATTTTTTTTTAGTAGAAACCGTTACTTTTCTATGAAATAAGTCAGAGATTGACTCTCTACCAGTTTCTTCCCTGATGACAGGGCTAAGATCGCCTAAAATATTTTAAAAGAAAATTTACCTTTATGTTAGAAGTTAGCACTTGCAAACCTCAATCTTTCTTAAATTTCTTTATACAAGGAATTAACAATCACTTGGATTGCTCTATAAGAGGACCTCTTGTATTCAATACAAAAAAAAAAAAAAAAAAAACACCATTCGATTATGCAAAATGTTTAGAAACAAGTTCATCATATTTGTGCAGGACTCCTGGCAATCAACTGTTATTTATCAATTACATTGGTTCTTCAAAGCCAAAACACATGTAAAAAGTTAAAAATAAAGGTATTTGCAATAAAAAACCACTACCGGTTTCTCGAGCTGATAAATTTGCCCGCATCGTCAGGTGATACATTCACATGCTTTATGTTCCTTAAATAAGCAATCTCACATTAAGCCACAAAGAAATCAAATCTTTATGAGCTACGGTAATGGTTTTTTTTATTGTAAATAACTTTATTTTTAGCTTTTTATTATGTCTGGTGGCTTTGAAGAACCAATGAAATACAAAAAACAAAATAAAAAACACACATTAAAGTATTGTACTTGTAATTTATTCCTTCATCTGCTGCCAGTTTTACTATTCAATCATTTTTCTTTTCTTCTAGCTAATCCTTAACAATATCTGTTTAGAAACATCGTGGGAAAATGTCCGACCTTTAATTTCATTCGGAAATTGAATTCAGTCCCTATTTCAGTTTCCACCACTAGATAACGGTATGTACACATGTCCTTCAGTGTAAGAAGAAAAATTCCATCTAATATTTTTTTGTTTTGTTTCAGTCGCCAAAAACGTATAACATCGAAGAATTAAAAGCAAAAAAAAAAAAAAAAAAAAAACCAACAAAAATACACATTAAAAATAAAATATAGAAAGTTGATGTGGCAGCCTCCGCTAGCCTAAATGAATTTTTTTATCCGCAATTAAATAAAGCGCCTAAAATATTAACACATTAAAAGGTTGAACCCCCGTGTCTTATTAGGTGACATCTCAGGATAGCTGTTTCATTCTCTTTAGCGTTCATCAGCTGAGAACAGTCACCAGTAAAACAACAGATCTCAGTACGGAGGTGTAATGTTGAGCAGCAGAAATGTGGAACCTTTTTATTTATTTTTTGTGGACGGTGTTATCATAGGAATAATCTTGTCTTTTCAGTATTGTTTACAGTAGTTGTTTTAGCGGCTTATATCTCAGTTAAAGCGATTAGTTCATAGAAAAAAGGAGGCAGAGCTGATAACATTTAGTTTAGAAAGATTTATTTTATGTTAAGGACGCCGACGCACAATTGTAGTATAAACACTTTATAAACAAAATAAAAAACAACCGGTTTCAGTTCTTTAACAAACCTTTCTCAAATGGGTAGAAATTGAAAAAACATGCATTAAATAACAAAAAATTGTACAGTTAAATTTAAATTTATGCAAAATAGCTGGACTTTCGTTATCATGGATCACGTCATTTTCGTCCATTATCATTGCGCCCACATCCAGTCTGCGAAGTTGATTGGTTCCTGATTCTAACAGTCATCACCAACTGTTCATTCAACGGTCCGGCTTCCGGTTGGCTCAAGTCCTCCAGTTATTTTGCATAAATTTAAATTTAACTGTCCGATTTCTATTATACAATACATGTTTTGTCAATTTGTACCCACTTCAGAAAGGTATAATTTAATAATAATTTAAATTCTCAATAGAAAGTAGCTTATAAGCAATTAAAAAATATGAAAGATATTGTCATATTATAAAGGACAGAAAACAGTTATAGTAATGAATTGGGAACAATATAATGATACGGTAAAGAATTATATTGATAAAACAGAAAAAGATTGTAAAAAGGGTAAAAAATAGTTGTCAGTACAATCGAAAACAAAATAAATCGTAAGATAAATGATATGATTAATAAAAAAATTGTTAGGAAAGAATCTGAATTTAATAAATAAACGTTCGAAATGAACTCGAAATGAGACCAAAAATACACAAGGACATGATGAATGGTATTATAGAGGGGAGACCGGTTATTAATTGTAGAAATGCGCCATTTAATTTTATTTTTAAGGTATTAAAAGATTGTAAAAATGAGAAAAATCAAAAATTATGGAGTAACCAATTCATATGATTTTAAAAAGAAATCGTTAGAACAATGTAAGAAAGGAAAAGAAAATTGGTTAATGTTGTCTTATGATGTGAAAAACCTATATGGCTCCTTAAACCATGAATTAATGAAAAGTGCCATAAAAGAACTTACAGATGAAGAAAAAATTTATAATAAATTCAAAATTGATTTAACCACGTTTTTAGAAATAATAGAAATGTTTTTAAGTAATCAATATTTCAAGAATGACGTAAATATTTATAAGATGGAAAAAGGTGTATTTATGGGAACATCAGGTCTATTGGCTGATTATACTACGAGTTATTTGGAAAATAAATTTATTAATGAAGCTGATAAAGAAATAATAATATATTTCAGGTAGGTGGACGATATTTTTATGGTCATAGAACAAGGCAGGGAAAAAATTATGTTTGAAAAAATTAATTGTATGGATAAACATATACAGTTTGAAGTAAAATACGAAAAAAATAATGCAATACTTTTCTTAGATTGTAATGTTATAAAAAGAAAAAAGAAAATTCAAATTGAGGTATATAGAAAGAAAACACAAGGGAGAAAGGTATTAAATATTAAAACTAATTTACCAAGGCATATAAAGATGAATAATATTTTTAATTATTTTTTAAGAGCGTTTAAGCTTTGTACCAGTAAGCAGGGAAAGAAAAAAGAAATTAAATTTATTTTCACTTTTTTGAAGAAAATGGATATGAGGTTAAAACTATTAGGAAATATTATAAAGAAAAAAAGAAATAAGATTGAAGAAAAAAATAAAAATAGAAATAAAAATTATGCTATTGTTCCATATATAGAAAATGTTAATAATGATATTAAAAGAATATTAAATTTAATATGAGTGTATTAAATAATAGTTACAGAAAGATTAATTTCCCAAAAAGCAAAAAATAAAAAAGAAATATTGGAAGAGAAAAATGTAGTTTATCAGATATGTTGCAAAAATTGTAATAAGTGGTATGTGGGTTTTACAACCCAAGAATTGGCTAGGAGAAAATATCAACATATAAAACAAGGATACCAATAGATCGTTGATTTATAAACATAAATAAATGTATAATCATGAACCAGATTTTGATAAAATTAAAATAATAAGTAAAGCAAATAGAGAGAGAGAGAGAGAGAGAGAGAGAGAGAGAGAGAGAGAGAGAGAGTGAGTCATGGTTTAGAAAAACAACACCCACTTTCAATAATGGGATATCTAAACCACGTGGTCGAACCGTATATATAACTCAGTGTCAGAATGCCACATCTGAAGAAGTCCTCGAGAAAGGACGAAACGTAGTGATATAGATTTTTTAACAAAACATTTTTAATTGTAAATTACCGACGTGTAATTGCAACATGCAATTATGAAAATATTTTATGACATGTTTTAAAGTTTTATAAGATTTCAATTTTTCAGAAAAGATCTTCCATCGGATGATTTAAACAACAAAATAAATAGGATTACCATCCAAATCTACTTTTAGTGTTTTGTCATCTATGATAGTAAGTTTTTATTACTTTACATTTAATATATTTGTCAGATAATAATTAATTAAAATAAATAGAAAAATAATAGCGTTTTTTTCACCAGATTCTTCAAGTAAAAGTTGCGTTTGACTTTAAATCAGTTTTTTTTGTTTAATTTACTGATACCTGTTAGATAGAATACGCTATTTTAAAATTTTAATAGAAATCTCGACGTCTGAAAAATCCATTTGGGAATATTCAAATAAAGCGTAGACAATCCAATGAAATTCAGCTTCGGACATTGAAACGCAGTCTTTAGAGAAACAGAAAGTAGGGTTTCTACACAATGCCCTATCTGAATTTTCCGTATCATTAAAACAATTCTCCTGCTTTATATGGAATCGTTAAATTCCGATTGAGAATCCAGTCCTTTTTATGGAAACCCGAATATGTTTCTTCATAGATGAATCGATAGAGAAATGAAGGAAATGCTTTTACCTGTGCAGTGGCTATTCCTCGTCTGAATGCATTGAACTGCGAGGAAATACCGTGAGCGTGAAAGAGAGATAGGACATGCGTTTGCTTTGACCCAGTTCCTCAACATTGTCCGACACAGCCTAATGCGGAACTCTTTCTCAAAACACTGACACCAAAACGCACTTAATAGCAATGGAATGGCTAATAATGGAAATTAATCGTCATTTAATTTTTAAATAAACTATTTCCCATTTTCTTGAATTAACTCATTAATGTAAATTAGGATCAGACAGAATTTAGAATGACTACGAATATTTCATGTTATTTCATGGAAATAGATTCAGGTAAGCTATTACTAGTCGGTATTTTAACACTAAAAGTGAAATGACGATAATACAAAATTGGAAAAGAAAAATAAACTACTTAAAATGTTTTTAAATTTGTTCGTATTATTTAGGTTTATTCGTTGATCTTAAATTAAGATTGCAGTTCGATTAGGGAAGGAAACCTTAATTCCTATCTCCCTAATGACCATAAATTCTTGCTGGTTGTAGTTAAAGACAGATCAGAATCAAAGTTGCCCACCTTAATCTCCAGGTAAGAAATCGAAACTCATTTGACAGAGGGATGAGTAAACTTTGAGAACCCTGAAGAAAAGAGATTTTTAGATAAAAGTCTCCTATTTTATAGTGAAACCGACTCTTCCAGCCGTGGATCAACGCATTACTACTTGAGCTACTATACCAAGATTGATCTTAAATATTTGCCAACAATTCGGAAACATGCTTACATTTGAATTTAGCATGTTCGCTAAATGATAAATAGCGCATAAGAACTTCTGAATCGCATTATTTTATTGTTAAAATCAAATACGGAAAGCGACAGATAAATACATAAAATTTGATGTACTTGCATTATTGTAGATTATTATTAAAAGTATGTTATTCATTAGATCAGGGTTTCCAACTTGTGTTCCGCGGAACCCTAGGGTTCTGTCGATAAAATTTAGGGTTCCACAATAAAATTATTTCTTGAGCTCTAATTAATAGCTTAAAATGCGTAGGGAAAAATTGATTTAAATAAAAATTTCAAAAATTATTAGAGTAACATAGGAAGAGACTAATAATGCTACAGCTCTGCTCAGCTTCAGTTGTACAAGATAAATCGAGGAAAAGGGAAATATTATTTGTCATTACTAAAACATCGCTAAGTCATAAAAACGTAAATACGACTCGAGTTATTTATTACTCGGACTCAGGACCACAGGAAATCCCGAGGCCTCTGATGCGTTATGCATATTATGCAGAAGATCTTACAAAATAGTTCGTTAGCAAACATCGAATTCAGGGCCAAGGTACCAAATACAGTTACGCTATCCCCCCACGTCAAAATCAAAGATTCTTAGCTAAAATTATCACGAAAGCACCACACGATTTATATTTCTCCCTTTTAAATCTGCCAAATAGTGGTTCGCATTATTTTTAGAGTCATGCTTTATAGAGATGCTTCCGCAAGAATGCCACCTAAACTTTTAATTTAACACTACAAAAACTACAAAAAAAAATTAAAAAAAAAAAACAACAACAACAGAGTTTTCCATCGGTTTCATATTAAGTAAGTACATATTTCATTCCAAAACCACCAAAATTCGTCTTAATTTCACTGGTTCTACATCCTAAACAATTTATTTACCTAAAATATCTATTATCTAAAATATTTACTTAAAAGTTAAAAAATGCAACCTAAATTGATTCTGGAAATTGATAAGCTGATTACAATATTAAATTAATCGTATTGATTATTTTGTTTCTTACAATTTCTTTAATTTATTTAAAAATTTGAATGTTTTCAATTATAAAATGTCATAAAGAAACAAGTGCTTAGGTTCAGTTGTAATGGAACTTAATGAGACCCTACAGGAAGTCGTGAATAAGATATTCTTGCACATAATCGTGAACATGACATCCATTGTTGAACACGTGTAGTAGAAGTTGACGGTTGATGATCAAATATTGTAATACAGAACTACTTTATGCGAAGATTGTAATGTAGAATAGCTCTAAGCCGACAGTTAACGCAGAAAAGTAGTTTATTTAAAAGTACTCATACATTATAAATTATTATTATTATTTTATGAGAAATCCTGTCAAGAAATTGATAATTTTAATCTCTTTTTAAATAATGTAGTTTCATGCAAAATTCATGATATGGCTGAGCATATTGAACAGGAACTTATTTTAAGACTTCACTCATGCGGTGAGTACTCTTTACAATTAGATGAGACAACAGATCTTGTAAACTATCAATTTTATGAGTTTTCGTTCGTTATTACTAAAACAATTCTATTGGAGAAGATTTGATATCTGTGAAAATTTTCAAGCCAATTCAACAGGAGACATGATATTTAAATGTATCGACGATTTCATGAAGACTCGGGAATAAGTTGAGGGAAATTTGTCGATATACAGGGTATCTATAATTAAAGTTCACCTATTCCATGCACTCTACGGCAAAAACTACCAATCGGAATGGCACCAAATTTGCAGTATGACGCCATGAAAAGACATACATTGAAAAAAAAAACTAGTTCCAAAAATCACCACCAAGGGCGTTTGTAGGCATATATGCTGACCATAACAATGCAGTACAGCGCTGATATCGGCACAGTCACGTCACAACATGTTAAATACGCTGGCCACCATTATCTACTACCATCTGAAATTGCAGAATCGCATGTTCAACTGTTGAACGCAAGGTGTCCTTGGAAATATTGAGCACTTGATGTGATATGCTGGCTTTAAGGTTGCTTCAGTGTAACGATAAACCAGATCTTTAACATAATCCCACAGCCAAACATCGCATGGAGTTAGGGTGCGGGCCATGCAGTACTGAAGTGTCGGCTGATGACCTCGGTCATCAGTGAAATGATTGCAGAGCACCTGTTTAACATAATTGGCGATGTGTGGAGGGGCACAATCCTGCATGAATATTGTGGAATCCAGACACTGAAGTTGTTGGAGTGCTGGAATCACTGATGTCGTTGGTAATGATGCACAACGATTGCCATAAAGTGCCATACACGAAGATTTAAGGAATATTCATCAGCACAACATTTGGATAGAAACGAAAATATCGGAATATGCAGCTCCCCTTTCGACGAAATGGATATTTCGGAAAAAGAAAAACACTCAAGGTGATATTGTCACATACAAAAGTCGATTAGTAGTGAATGTTTTCTTAAAAATCTGGAGTGAAATATGACAAAACGTATGCTCCTACCCCAAATCTAAATATTCTACGACTGCTATTAGACTTAGCTATCAAGTACAAACTTGTAATACATCAAAGCGACGTGAACAGCGCATATTTGAACGGGATAATAGATAGTGACATTTACCTAGAGGTACCTAAGGGTGTAAAATTGAAGGATCCCCGGAATAATGATGTCAATCTACTGAAATCGTTGAAGGGACTAAAACAAGCGGGCAGAAATTGGTACACCACGTTTAGAGAATAACTAAGCGAAGAAGGATACAGTGCTTTAAAGACAGAGCCATGTGTATTTATTAAAAAAGATAAGAGAGATCTGTATCTGTTGCTTGCTTATATCGATGACATACTAATTTTCGGCAAACATGAATCAGTTATTTCAGGTATAAAGAGTGAGTTACATCACTTATTTGGCATAAAAGATCTTGGCATAACCGTTAAATGGATTTCGTTAAAGTAAAAAGAGTCCTGAGATATTTGAAAGGCACGAAATCTTATAAGATGGAGTTCACTCATAATAGGGACGATAATAGCATATGCCGATGCAAGTTTTGCGAACAGAAGAGGGGATGAATCTACCTCTGGTTATGTTGTTTTCTTAGGAGGATGCGTCATTTCACGGTCGAGCAGAAAACAATCTATAGTTTCCCATTCTACACAAGAAACCGAGTTGATCGCTTGCTGTAATTGCAGTAAGTTCATTATGAACTGCAAAAATGTTTTATCTGAAACGAAATACGATCTTATTGCAGATAAAACTGCACAAATGTTCTGTGATAACCAACCTACATTACAAATGATACAGGATATATACAGTCAGACAAGAAGTCGTCACATCAAGCTGAAATGTCATATCATCAAGGATCTTGTAGCGTAAAATGATGTTGCATTGATTTATGTCACAACAATCGAGCCGATATTTTCACGAAAGGCCTGACATCAAAGATAGACGTTTAATTGTGTTGATGGGATTCGGACATCGAACGACCTGCGCCATTTTGGGATCAAGGGACTTTATCGTATGGATTAGATAAAAAGAATATTCCAAGGATCGAGGGCGATGTGTTTTGATCTTCTAATGAAACGGATAGAATTACAGAAGAATTAAAGTAAGTCTTATGTAGCATAAGAGATGTAACGTTTGGAAATATGAATAGATAAGTAAGGTCTTAACACACACATAACTACATAAAAAATATAAAAAATATAACAAATGCAGTGTTAATTTCGACAGCAAACCGTCTGTCATTGTCGAGTGAAGTAAAAAATAAATATGAAAAATATATCTGGTTACGTTTACATTCAGGAGAGACTTGTATACGTTATATTTTTCATACAAGGTGGCCATAAAGTAACTTTCCCTGTCTGGAGGCATCTGCAGCGAAAACTAATGAACGGAATGAAACCGAAATTCAGGTACAGTCTATTGAGGGCATGGGGAGAAGAATTCTGCAAAAAAAGAAAAAAAATAGTACCAAAAGTCGCCGATAGGAGAAAATTTGGCGCTGCTGTCACTCTAAACGTAGATTATGGAAATTTTCTAGTGCAGAAGTGACAGCAGCGCTACTCAGTCCTTTTAAAAAGGGAAGAGCGAGCGTTCAGTCAAGCAGTTCGTCGATTGACTGTTGAGTTGTACTCAATATGTGGCCTACCTTACCTCAACGTGCGTTACTTGTAAAGAGCGCAATGCAGCGACGGCTCTTAGGGACTTTTGAAGGCTTCATAACCTACGTAAAGGCCCAATGTCTGCTGTAGCACTGCGAGCTATGATTCATAAATTCGAGGAAACTGGATCGATAGGAGTGAGAGCCGGTAGAGGACGAAAATCAGTCAGACAACACAGTAACAGATTGCAGTGTTCGACGACACAGGGACTAGTAGTGGTCCAAGCGCTCGTGCAATAGCTCGCCAAACTGATATTCCTTATGGGACTGTCTGGAAAACCTTACGGAAAA
This sequence comes from Thereuonema tuberculata, assembly GCA_023159025.1. Taxonomy (NCBI): domain Eukaryota; kingdom Metazoa; phylum Arthropoda; class Chilopoda; order Scutigeromorpha; family Scutigeridae; genus Thereuonema; species Thereuonema tuberculata. Next base: position 35,158,870 of record JAFIDM010004315.1, on the reverse strand, counting down.
TGATGCATTTCTATCCGTATAAGATCAGTCGTGTGCTAGAACTAAAACCTACCGATTATGATAAGCGCCTGACTTTCGCGCTAACATTTCTTGCCCAAATGGATATCAACAATGATTGGCCTTGGAACATATTGTGGGGAGTTGAGGCTCATTTTTATCTGAATGGTCAGTCAACACTCAAAACTGCCGAATCTGGGCATATGAACGTCCCTCAGTGATTCATCAAGTGCCACTGCATTCTCCAAAAGTAATTGTGTGGTGTGGATTCATGGCAGAGTTCATATTAGGATCAATATCAGACTATGACTTCTACAGGTCCAGTTACCTGTACAATTAATGGAGAGAGATATCTGCAAATTTGCAAACGTTTGTCATTCCTGAATTGCCACAAGGACAATGCCCACACTCGACTTGTTATATGCAAGATGGGGCACGACCACTTATTGTCCATACAGTACAGAACCTGTTACGCCAGCATTTCGGGAATGAGAGGGTTATCAGTCAATGTTTTCCGATGGAATGGCCGCCTTGTTCCCCGGACATGACACAACTTTTGGTTGTGGGGGTACCTGAAATCCATTGTGTATACTGGTGGCGTTACAAATCTGCATTTGTGGAAAGATAACATACGACGGGCTGTTACAAACATCCAAACTGACACAAACTGACACAAAGCAGTAGAGAACGTCGTACACCGGATGCGATATGTTGTACACAAGAAAGGTCAGCACATTGAAAATGTTGCAAGTGTCCAGAGGACCCTAATGATTGATTAATGTCGGTAATGTTGATAAGAGATTATTAACAAACAATTGATGATTAAAGATTGTTGTTTAAAGATTATTGTTTTGTTTCAGAACGTTTTCTGTGAGTCTCCATTCATTACTGTACTGTATGTTCATAAACTTTCATAATCCTTTTTTGCGTGCGTTCATTGTAATTATTCACCAGTTTACTGGTTCCGTCAGTGCCAAATTTTCTCCTATCGGCGACTTTTGGTAGTCATTTTTTTTTTGCAGAATTCTTCTCCCCATGCCCTCAATAGATTATATCTGAATTTTGGTTTCATTCCGTTCATTAGATTTTGTTGCAGATGCCTCCAAACAGGAAAAGTTATTTTATGGCCACCCTATATTTATTTTTTTCTTCACTCAACAATGACAGTTGGTTTGCTGTCGTAATTAATAGTACATTTGTTATATTTTTTATATAGTTATGTATGTGTGTTTAAGGCCTTACTTATCTAAAGTAAGTCTTTTTAGTTCATTTATCGTAATAGAAGACGAGTTATGTTTCTCCGATGAATTACTTCAAGAACTACGTCAAGATTTATAGTTGATACAACTACAACAAGAAGAAAACATTAATAATTCAAGAATTTGTTGAAGATTAATAATTCATTTCAAGTGAATATTTTTCAGTGATATATGTGACTTTTATATTAATGAACTTTATGAGTTATAGTGGACATTATCATTAAAGAATAAAGAACTTTGAGAACTTTATATTATAAATCTTATCCATATATTTCTTTCTTGTTAACGTTATCAAATCTTCTTAGAATAAATCAAAATATGTTTGATACATCTTTTGTTGATTAAAAGTTTACATTTGTGTGTTTAATTTCTGGATACTTGCCAAACTAATTCTTCTAGTGATTTTAAAATTGTTAATCTGCATATTCAAATACGCAACTATTCATCTCTGTTAATAGATAATATGTATATGCTTTCACACGAATCATATATACATTAATAAGTTTATTGAGTTAAATTTTGTTACAATTGGTTATGGGCCCATCCCGCTTCCACTGCGACAGTTGATGTATATTGAATGCTTATTCAGAAGGAACTATCACAGTGAATAACCATAATATATTTGCTTGGCAAAGATAATTCAAGTTTCGAGATGGCAAGTCATATGCTAATGTTACATATATATATATATATATAAAAGCTATATGTTGATATTCAGTTCAGTTACAAGTTAAAAACAGAAAGAACTGAATTTGTTATTCAAATTTAATGCGTAAATATAATCTTGCAAAAAAAAAAAATGGCTTTACAGGAACAAATGTAGGTTAATTTTAATCTATATCTAATCTAAGGTACATCTAATTTGAAAAAAAAAAAGATTAAAAATAATAAGATACAATTTCGGTCAATTTTACTTGACCATCATCGGAGCAGAAAAGATAAACCTTCTCATTTTATAAATATTAATAAATGTTTAAGAAACAAGTGAATATAATTTTGTGCTAAAGCAAAATTTTAAGGGCGACCCATAAGAATAAAAAAGATTAGGTGACAACTGAAACGAGATAGTTGCATTTCTAACATTTAAGCTAATAGCAAAAATCCAAGCAAAACAATAACAAATATCTCGAAAATTGGGGGGGGGGGCATTGGCCCCTGAAAATACTCCATTCCTACGGTGTTTGGGCCTACGAATATGATGGTGAAATCCGTTTGTCCATTCGACCTTCCGTTCGGGAGTTGTTAGGGGTGGACAGACACGGAAGGACAGGATAAACGGATTTTGGTCTCTATTACAATAGTTCCCAAATGGGTCGCTAATAACATCTATGGTATAACTGAAACAAAAAATATAATACACCACCTACCGTCATATAGTTCAAACCAAACTTAAAGAACATGCTGTCCTTTAAACGGAGCTCTGATTGTTGTTTACTATTGAAACTCAGACATTTAGTTGATAAATTTCCCTAATCATAGCTACAAATTCAACATTTGTTTACATCTAAGAAGAATTTCATTAGTTATAGCTGATAATCAATGCGATTAAACAATCAAAAATTATGCTTGTATCTTATTGGTTTATCTTTTATTCCATCATAATCATAAACGTACATTCTTAAACATTTTATAACATCTATAAAATGAAATTGTTTGTCTTTCTCTGCCGCTAGTGATGATCAAATAAAATTGACCAAAACTGTTCACTGTATGTTTAATTTTAAACCTGTTTATTAATTTATTAATTTTAATCTAAGTGTGTGTCCTGAAATGCAATTTTTTTTTATAGAATGAAGCTTAAAGCAATTGCAAAGAATGGTTTATATCTTGTTTTTTTTTTTATTCTTCAAAGCAAAAAATAAATCTTTTTTTCCTCTTCTTTTTTACACACAAACTAATTGCAATTAATGATTTAAAGAAAATAAACGAATGCTAAAAGTGGACATATATGAAAGATATACATAAAAGAATAATTAATTTACCCCCGACTGTTTCGGTTTCCCACAGGAGACCATTTTCAAGGTGAGAACAGGACTCTGAACAAGGGAATCATATACACAAGTGGGAGCTGAACAATTGGAGAAGTGCATGTTGGGAATTTGAGGGATGTGATTAGACTTGTTGACTTGTTGCTTACCGGTGGCAGTTAGATAAGGATATTGAGGAGGCGGGATACTTAATTGATTAGAGTAATAGAGGGGATGATTTCGAATTATATTAGTAAGTGGATTTCAATTTCAGAAAGGATTTATTAAAAAAAAAAAAAGAAAGAGTAATAAAAAAAATTAAATTTCTTGAATTAATTCATTTAAAATTAAAAGGACATAATTAACAGGATATATGTGGAAGGTACTATATAAGAGAAATTTTGACATATATTTGAGCCGTTGATTTTGAAAGTGGGGCGTATTAAGTTATTGTTTGATAATTAATGGTTGGGTTTGAACTGATTTAAAAATATTAGTAAGCAATAATAGACTTATTTTATATTGTTTATGGTATTTTTTCATAAAAATTTCATATGCAACAATTATATCCGCATTATTTAAACAAAAAACATGTTTTTAATAGGGCCCAATGGACTTATCTCACTTTCAAAAGCAATGATTTTATGAAAATGTTAATTTCCTGATTTCGAAAATCTTTCGCTTACCCTGTTTTGACGATAAATCAATAGTTTTAAATTGTGAATCAATTATATTATGTTTCATAATGCAATTTAAACGGCGCGTTTCTTAAAACTCGTATCCAGAAGATTTTCAGCCAGTTGACAGTTTCGCCATCAATATTTTTGATTCTTTTCAAAATTGCCTCCTCCAGAGGTTTGGTTGAATAAAAGTCTTTGCTTTTCATTTCGTTTATAAAAATGGATTTTGTTTGCGACATGTTTATATTAATTTGTAATAATCCTCGGGAATGTACAGAAAATTGGTTTTTCGAATAGCCATTTCTACAACTCCAAAATCGCGATCATTTGGTAAGAATGAATGTCCAGATAATAAGAATTTATGGTCTATAATATCTATATTGTTATCGCTAGACTGAACAATTTTCATCCACATTAAAGCCAACTTTATATTTCTAGTTTGGCCAGTGCATATATTGCTATAAGCGATAACATGTTTTTGAGTTGTCACATTTTGTATTTGTTTTAAACAATAAGAAGCTACTTCTTGTGATCCTCTGTATGTAGTTGGTTGATCCTGCAATATTTTAGTTTCACCGTAGGCTTACTTACAGAATTTTAGTTTCAAAATATTTATAGAATGATAAAAGTGATTGTTAGCTCCTCCGTAACTATGAAAACTAACTAACATAGCACGCTTTTCAATTTTTATTAAAATTATTTTATTTAAAGTGGATTTGCCTCACTTTCAAAATCAACAAACAATTATTATAATATCATTGACCAAAATAAATTACTAGTAAAAATTCAGATATTATTGTAAATTAAAATTAAAAACAAAAAAGTTAATTTATAATGAAAAGTAGTTGTAACTTTTTTTTTTTTCAAACAAAATGGACTTGCCCCACTTTCAAAATCAACGGCTCATTTATTGAGAAAAAAATTAGAAATTTAATTCAAATTAGTTAAATAAAAAAGGATTTAATAACTCAGTTTTATGCTTGGAAGGAGTTCTAAACTTGTAACCTGTTCTATTTTAATTTTCTCTTTAATCTGTTTCTAATATTTTGATCAAACGGTCGCTTTATTTATTTATTACAGTTGCACGTTAATACATTCATTATTAGTGAAAAAAGTTTCCGACATTTTTGTTTCTTTTTTTAAAAACAAAAGGAGTTGATTTCTTAGAAATGATGTAGGCCTAGTGATCTTTCCATGTGAAATTGTTATTTTATTAATTGCAGGTATTGAGGATGGCAGAATAATTTCAAAGAAATAATTTCAAAGATTAAATTTATTATTTTTACTCTGAATCTTTATAACGGAATAAGATTCAAGACTTTTATTTATTCTGAATGATAAGTTTAAAAATTAGTATCCAAAATAATGATTGCCTACGATTACTATGATCGTTGTGTTGTGGCTTGCCGTCAAATGGTGGGTAAAAACCAAGCTTTGAATTTTTTTTTTGAAATGGTGAAATTTATTTAAATAATATTTAAATATTTAATAAGTGTTACAACGATAACTTGTGATATTCTTTAAATAAAGGAGCTTAGCTTTCTCTGAATTTTCAGTCGATTTCCTTTTTAAGAACTCAAGAAAATCAGAACTTGCAATAGCTGCAGATTGCTGTTTCCGTCTAAAGTTGCGTTTCACTACATAGCCACCAGGTGGAGTGTTGTGACAGTTGAATCGCTAATAGCTATCATAAACATGTCTCCAATTGCCAAGTCAGGCTCTATTCTCTATTCTGGCTTTAGTCATCGAATCGCTACATTTGCTCTTCTCTGTTGCGTTATTTAGTCAATTCCCATAAAGTAAATATTATAATAAAGATGGAGAAAGCTTTAACATGCTTAGAGTATATCAATAAAAATGATTCAGTTATTTTCTTATTTTTGATTTATCTGTATATGTTCTAGAAATGGCATTTTTGTTACTTTCGATAACTCGAATATTTTACTTCCAAATTTTGTCGATAGATGGCGTTGTCCTTCTTTAAATGTGTTTATGGAAAAATTCAAATGGAACTGTAATTTTTTTCCCCCTTTTTTTTCTCTTAATATATTCGAGAAATGAAAGCTGATGTCTTTGTGTATTTTTGTTATTCGTCAAGTTGAATAACAATTCCAAATTTTTTCGATAGATGGCATTGTCCTTTTTTTCAATGAATGTTTCAAAAGGAGCTATAATTTTTCTGTTTTTCCCATAAAGAAAATATTGCAGTAGTAGAGTGTTTTGTTATTTTATATAGGTTCTAGAAATGATATGTGATGTTTTGGAGTATTTTTAATATTTTCTTTAAGATGAATATATAATTCCAAATTTTATCGATAGATGGCATTGTTGTTTTAATGTTGTTGACGTGTAGTTCAAATGGAACTGAAAAGATATATCGTTAGCCGGCGATCAAAATCTCGCAACTCCATTCACAAGTAAAACCGCTTTTTTTTCCATTAACTGGCAACAAATAACATTGTCCGTGTTCTGCTAAAGCATTATAATTCCAAGGCAAACAATTGCTAAGTTGCTCAATTTAAAACCACATTCATTTTACTTAAAAACTCTTCATTAAAAAATAATGTTACTTCTTTCTCTTGATCGCGGCCGACGATATACTTTGTATATATTAGTATGTATCTTTGGTTATCAAACAATATATTTTGCCACGCCATGAGTCCTTAGTGTACAGTTCTGTGATTATATATTTTTGTTTTAAAGTCTATGCTATTAAAGTGCATTAGTAAGAACTGAATGTGTCTCGTCATGCTTTTAGCTGCTTCGTACACGTAAATAAAAAGGGAATCTCATAAGCTACGCGAACACCATGCAATTTTTCTGCAATTTAGTTGTGCGATTTTGACGTCACGAGTTGATATAAACTTTTGTCAAGCGCGAACACGATGCAACTCGATATGCAACTCGGACGATCAATCGACCCGTGACAACGCAGATTTTAAATACGTCACGTGTGACGTCAAGCAAAATTTGGTTAGGTCGTTTCAAACATAATATATGAGTGATTGATTTGCAACATATGATAAATATTTTTTCAAAATTATTAGCCGCTATGGAATTGAATTTCATGGTATTATTTCGAAGCAAAAGTAACAAATGACCAACAGCCAATAAGAAACCATGCTCTGTTATTGGTGATGGAAATATAACGTCATAACTTTTGCATTACCGCGTCAGCAGCCATCCCATAGTGTAATGCGTTTCCCAAACCCGCTGTGGAAAATCCGAAAAAAATCGAGGTTTTTAAACCTCTCTGATAAATTCTACCGCATACAATTACTGCGTTTCAGTATAAACTTTATTTCTGCATGAAAGAAACTCGCAATACTCTGATATTAATTGAGTATGAGCCTGTCTTGAAAACGAATCGACAGATATCGTTTTCGACACCATTTTTTCATGGGCATGATTTTACAACTGACGTGTTCCAACGCTGCCCTGTGATTGGGTAATCCCCAGTGACGTCGATGCAACTTTCAGAGTTGCAGGTGTACGAACAACTCGAATTGCATGACAAAAGTTGCAGTTAAGTTGCAAATAAACGCGCTCAAGACTGTCTATATCAACTCGTGACATCAAAATCGCACAACTAAATTGCAGAAAAATTATGGTGTTCGCGTAGCTTTAAGTTCATTCTGTCCGTGGTTCTTTTGCCACCTTCTCTATTGCCCAAACTACAGATCGGGAGTTAACCTTATTGAAATTAACCTTATTGAATCACGACTTCCGATCTTTGGGCACTTCTTGACTCGAAGGAAGTGGTCTAAAATGACACATTTACTGGTGTTCTGTGCTGAGCTTTGGAGCAGACGAAATTTGTAATAGCTCCGCTCCGACATCAAAATACTTCTTTCTTGCTCCGCTCCATATAATTTTTTTAATTCGTATTATCAAAGATCAAACAGTAAAAACAAGCGTATTTTTTTTAATCATCGTACAGTAAGTCATCTTCATTTAATATCAATTTTAAGGAGGACATCAATAGAACTACTTTAATTGCGGGTGTGGCTTTTGGTTCAACGCTCCACTCATCTAATCATTTTTGTCAGAAGGATACAGAATTTATATTAGAAACATTTGAATCGATTAAGGCAGAAAATAGTCACTCGACAGTGACTTGTGTAGTGATCATACTCGATGCAATTCGGCAGGCAGCTTGAATTCGGTATGGGTAACCCTTAATAGCTACTCGATATGGCTCCTCGGATTCAATTGTTGAGGATTCCAACCTTTCACCTTTTTTTCTCACTTCAAAACGTTTAAAAATCTTTAGTTTTTCGGACAACATCCAAAAGTCCTTCTTTGCTTTTATCGTTTATGACGAACTCAGTAAAATCTTATACCGGGGATCTACATAAACTTCAGCAAGGAAATGTGTGTTGTGGAAAGAGAGTTTCTTCACGTTTTCGCATGGAGGTCAAAATGCCCATAGCAATTTTGTCCTCTATTGTCTTGGAGAAATTTTAAAGTTTTTTGCCACTCCTTCATGTAAACTCCCGAGTATTGTCAGCTGCTTGAAGGGTAAAATTTGACTTTGCCAGAAAATCTCTTAAATTCTTAAGTTTCGTACCATTCGGCTTTATTTAATATCAATTCTCTGGCTCTAGCCGCAGCTACTTGTTCACAATAATGCTAAAAACAAGTAGACGATCAATCATTGCAAACGTTGAACCACAACCAGTCAAGTATCCAAGGGTTGAGTTAGCCCATGTAATTTTAGAAGAAATACTGCGAATGTTCAAGGTTCGTTTGACAACGACTTGTCGTATTTTCCTTAAAAATTCCTTGGCGGGTTCTTTCTTCAACTCACCCCAGATTGCCAACTGAAGTATGAATGCCATACCTCATTAATTGGACTTTCGAATTATCTTCAAGCAGCCATGTTTGCATTATAAGGCTAGGATCTTCAACCCATTGTGCAGGGACATCCAGTGTTGAGTTCTCGGCCATCATGTTTCTCAGTTTCTTCCTTCAGTGAAATAATTCCGAAAAATAATATTTTATTTATATTATCAGAATTAGAAACAGTTTCTCTGTTGCTTATTTTGTACAGAATTATTTTTTACAGCAAACGTCATGTTTGCTGCTTTGTCTACACATATACTCAAAATTTGATTAAATATTTAAAAAAAATTAAACTTTTAAATTTATACAAAATATATATAAAAAAAATCTGGAGAAGTGGAGCAGTCATAAACTTGTGCGCTCCGGCTCCTCACCAGCTCTGGTCAAATCCCATTGCTCTACTGCTCCAGCTCCGGTCTCCGCTCGAAAGCCCTGGTTCTGAACGCTAAGAAACCATTTTCTGTCTTGTAAGGCCTCGTTTTTTCAGAGATACTTTCTGTTTTTTTTTAAATCTCATGTCTCATGATTTATAATCTCCATCAAATAAATATGACAATAGTTATAAGCCTAGATTTCTGTTGTTCCTGGAGAATGAATTTTGAAGCAATTTTAGTCTCCGAAATGTGAATCGGAACTTGGACCTAATGATTCACATGGCTAATGTAATGGACATCCATTCTAAAGATGACTTTTAGTGTTGTTTTGACTGGGATTTTATTTTTACTTGAATTTTGCCAATGATTTTTTTAAAGTATTTTATGAAAAATGGAAGACTGTTCAGCTTCAGTTCTTGTTCGTTTTCTAACTATTTAACGAAGTATTTGGTGAGTCTCATCTGAAGAACACTCAACATAAACCCAATTGAACCAGCATCAGTAACTCATGTTGAAGATTGTCAAGAAAAAGAAGAAGTAGCTTTGGTCACAGTTGATCGATGTTCTAGAACCATCTACCAAAATCTTTCCCAACTTAACACAGTAGAAGTGTGGACTGTTTTAAAATAACTTAAAACTTAAATAAACCAATTTCAAGGGCCCGGATGGTGCATTTCGTCAAAATTAATTCAAATAAATCAATGGATTACTATTTACCAAAAACTTTAAGTAACTTCTTTCTCATTCAGTTCAACAACAACTAAATAATGCTGGGAAAGAAGGTCCCTACGACGAAATTGTTTTCGATAACCCTAAGTTTATTTTATATTGTGACCCATAATGTTATTTATGTAACTAAAGCCAGTTTCAGAAAAAGATCAGGAGTGACGTCATTGAACCAAGTTACACAACATCCGAGAGTTTAACGTGTGTAAAAACATTCGTAAAAAGATAAAATATAGCAGCACACATAATTAAAAAAAATTAAGACAAAGTTAAAAATATTATCGATTTAACTGCCGATCAGCAATTTTTTGCCCAATATTCTTCTGAAGAAGCTGCGCATTGCCAGTGTAATCGATAATATTTTTAACTTTGTCTTATTTTTTATTTTTAATTATGTGTGTTGCTAATTTTTATCTTTTTATTGTAATATGTGTAATCTCAAAAATTTCCAAAAATAGTTCAGTGAATCCTTTAAATGTGTGCGCTTTTATGCTTATTTTAATTGTTATATTTGTACCATGCATGTTAAATTTTGCCATCACTAATCTCTTCTTTGCTCATTGCAGATGAGGCCAATTAAGCCAAGAGCTTTAGTGCACTTGCTTTTGCAAGAATTTAGGGAATTAACGAGTCGATGCACCAAGAAAGAAGCAAGAACTGCACAGACAATTAACATTTTCTACTGGAGGAAGTAATAGTCGAGGAAGTTGACACGGTTGGATCCATAGGAGATATCTGCCTTCATCCAGAACATGACTTTGGAGATGAACACGTTGATGGAGGAAATATCTCTTCACAGGAATCCCAAACTTCGAAGGGCAGTTCAACATCATCTTACCTACTTCACCTCAGAAACGTCCGAAAGTAACTATTGAGGAATACTATTTACAGAAAGCTTACAACTACTGGATAAAAGAGGGGATAACAACAGACAAAAACAGGAGATCACTTTTCTCTGTTCAGAAAACTACAGGCGAATTAGAAGTCTGCAAATCTTGTAAAATTATGAGGCTATGCTAAATTTACGTGACGTGCTTTGCTGATGAAACATTACTACCAAAAATTGCTTCTGTCGCACTTGGGGAATACCATAGGTTGAAGAATTTAAGGAAAGGTCCAATAACAATCACAAATTTACGAAAAATGATTTTACGATTTGAAACTAAGGGATTTGAAATTAGTGAGGATTCAAACCGACATCAAACTAACAACTTGAAACAGTTGCAACTGCTGATTGGAACCAAACGATACTCATGCGTCCAGTAGAGCACGGACAATATCCAGACAATTTGACATGCCGTATGCAACGGTGTGGAAAATTATGCGTAAACTGCTCAAGTTTTTCTCGTACAGGATCAGTCACACTCAACAACTGCTTCGAGGACGATCGTCTGAAATTTCCTCTGATGTTCCTTGCTCGAATAGAAATCGAGGATGCATGGCTTTATGAAGTGCAGGCACATTTTCATCTTAATGTAATTGTAAATACACAGAATTGCAGCATTTGGGCCTTGGAAAATCCTCAAGTGTCTCAACAGATTCCTTTACACTCAGTGACAGTGCGGTATCCTTCGGTCCGTACTTTTTTGAAGAAATAACACGAAACTGTTCCGTAACTGCTCTGTCATTTCTGTGAGGTATCAACGAATGCTGCTTGATTTTGTAGTTTCCACAACTTCAACAGCGTGGAATCCTCAGATTCATCATCTTTGTGCAGTATGGAGCACCACCTCACATTGGATTGGGTCTTACGGCAGCATTTCACGGAACACAGAATAATAGTCGAGCTTTTTCTATGAGTTGGCCAGCCCGTTAGCCTGATCTCACTCCCTGTGATTTTGGTTATGGGAATATTTGAAAAGCTTGGTCTACCAAGGAGGCGTGGATAACTTAGTAATGTTGAAGGACCGAAAAAGGCTGTATGTGAGGCAAATTACTGGAGATCTGTTGTGTTCTGTTGTAGGAAATACTGTTCACAGAATACAGTTATTGGAACAGTTGCAAGAAAAACATATTGAATCGCATCTGTAAATGATGCTAAATAGAAATTACTATTGACTGTAAACTTTCTTTTTTTATTTACGCCCAATTTTTTCTACACATGTGATTCCCCCCCCCCCCCCCTTGTGACAAAATTTTGAATTTTTTTTTTATCTTTAGAAATCAAAACCCTATGGTCAGTGTTCACTCCAAATTTGATGGAGTTTGGTCCAATAGGTTTTTGATAATTTGGCTCTAAACACCAAATCTTTAATTATGGCCACCCGGTATTATTTCCAACATTTCAAAGTGTTTGTATCTATATACTCTGCTTTTCTATTATATACAGAAATTTGTATGTCTCTTGGAAACCATATGATCTTGGAGCCCAGTTTTTTGCAGGTGAGGCCAGAGAGAAGATTGTCTTTGAGGCATTCCGGTTTCATCAGCCATTCAAGGCATCCTATCTTTCCTTGTCAATTAAAGAGCCAAGTATAAATAGTTAGATCAGTAGAGAAAGAGCGGCCTTCTTACAGTATGTGAAGATGAAGGAAATGAATCAATAGAGGCTTGTTTTACCAATGTACATCTCCCAAGTACATATTCAGGAGCTGTAAATCTCCCTGAAGGCAATAAACGGAAAGATTCCATGAAATTAGAAATAAATATACTAACCAAAGAAAGTAGACTAATAGATTCCTGTGTCTAAAGTACTACCAAATAAAAATGTAGTTGATTCACCATAGGTGTATACAGTGAAATAAGATATCGGAATTAGATATCAGATTTAATCGGTTGCCAAAGGTTTTCGGCTGCACACCGAAATGATATGATTTATCATTTAGATATATACCGAAGCGCTGCCGAAAACCTTTGGCAATCAATTAAATTTATCTGTTGTCGCTATTTAGTTATTTCATTCGTTGTTGACATCTCAGTAACTGTGTCTTTTATCCTATTACGGTAGTAATACTTAAGGAGGTGTGAGATGTGTTTACTTGTAAAGACATCTTAAAGAAAAAATTTCCTTGATACCCGTCCCTGGCATGGAATTATCAGACTTAACAAAACTTTATATTTCTAATAAGCCGTCAACGATTTAACTGAACTGTACAATTATGTCGTCGGGATTTACAAAGATTCAGTCTTTGCAATTTGTTGATATAAACAAGAATTCAGCTGTTAATCTTCTTTATGTATCTATCCCTGTTTGCAGCATGAGTGTTGCAGATGAAATTCTTGAATTTTGAACTTGTCATTCTAAAATCATGAATTTGGGGTAGAATTAACAAGTTCCTAGGAAATATCATTGAATAAGATGTAGAAGTGGTTTTTGGTATCTGTGTCCTTACATTGACAAACTTATTGAAGTTTTTGAAATAAAAATGTGTATTTGCACTTACTAAACATGTTGTGTGTACTAAATATTCTGACTACATTATAAATCCACCTTTCTATAAGAAAATAAACCATAGAATATGAACAGATAGGTTTCGAAGATAAATCATTGTCATAAAAGTCTGTATCAAATATTCTGATTAAAATACTTATTATTCCAAAGAATTTATTTTATTATCACAGAGAACAACTACAGAATATGAAGTAATTTATTTAGCAGAAATCGCCATTAGAACAGCAGGCAGTAAACAGTATTCTAATGGAACTTTCATTATACCTCTGAGTTGTGGTAACACTCAAGTGGAAGGTATACAGATTACGAAGCATTTTGAAGAATAAATGTTGAAGGATAAGAAAATGTTAATCATATTTATCGACCAACTATTTTAACTTTAATAGTAAATTAGATTTTCAGTTGGTACCACCACCAATTGTTACTGTCTGAACAAGAGATAACTGTCCTATTAACAAAGAAGAAGTTGTAGCGCCAAGATCAAGACCAGAGATTGCCTTCTATCAAAGTCTTAGCTCTTTTTGCATCAAATCAAGATCCTATCCTCTGAAGATTTCTTACGCAGATTTTGCAGTACTGCATCGGAACAAAGTCTTTCAAGATTGAACTATCCACTGCAAGATCTTAACAAGTGAAATTTTTCAGACTCTAACTGGGTTCAAATATTGGAATTGGGTTCAAATATTGGATAGGAAGTCGTTTAGGATTTCAGATGCATCCGTTCCTGGCATATTATGAAACAAAAATGTATGAAGACAGAATTTCTTGGATTTTCAGTGACAATTACCAAACAAAATGGCTAAAAGGCTAGGGCCATCAAAAAACTCTTCCCGCATTCCAAATTCCTGTTTATGCCTGAGTCCACAATTGTCAATAGCATGTGAAAATAAAACACATTGACTCAATATACAAATTTTTGAGATATTATTAAAATATTGTAAGTTGTTTTATGTCTTCATAAATGATGATTTTGCTGATGTTTTTATATTACATTTATTCATGACCAATCAACTTGTAATCAATATTTATTATATTACTACTTGCATTTTTATTTTTACCTGTAATTTTCTTGTGGTAAAACGGGGTGATCTATTGCATTATTTATTGAATTTCTTCAATAAATAAAATAATAGAGCATTTTTTATTTTCATTAAATTGAATATTTTAATTCTGAATGTTATCGATAGATGGCGTTATCCTTCTTTTTCTCAATATATCAAATGTTATTTCTACAGTATATACAGACACACAAAATTAATAAAACGAATATATTACATTTCGTTAAATAATATATTCGTTTTATTATTTCGTATGTCTCTATGTGTTCTAGAAATAACATTTGCTGTATTGAGTAACAGAAGTACAACGCCATCTATCGATAACATTCAGAATTTAAATATTCAGTTGAAAATAATAAAAAAATGCTCCATTATTTTCTTTAAGTTGAATACTTTAATTCAAAATCTAGTCGATAGATGGCGTTCTCCTTCTTTTAATGTGATCAGGGACATTCATGTCTTTGCAATGTTCATGGGGCTATAGTGTTTAAGTCGATGACTTGATGCAAACAACAGAGAATCTATCAAGAAATTTTCAATTTTTTTTTACCTAGTAAAATTATAAGTTTGTACATTAGAATTCAAGGAAAGACATGTATGGAAGATTTTCTCTTTTTGAGTTTTCTTTTCTTTAATGAATGGCATCTACCATTAAGAGTTTCAGCATTTTAAACTGGTGTTATCGTAATTGTAGAACAGCAGTAATAATAATAATAATTTTATTTATAACAGAAAAAAAGCACAACACAGTTCCGTAACGATTTATGATCCTATCAAACGGGTTCTGAATTTAGTAGCAATTATATTTTATTCCCCATTTCTCTCTCTTTTTTTTCTTTATTACATTATAAATATGTTTGGATATCTATTGTAAAAAAATAACAATAGTTGCTTACATATATTGCTTCACCAAATATTATTAAAAGTAATTTAACATGTGAACATAGTTTATGAATAAAAAATTGACGGCCAACACACATAACTAGTTTAAAAAGTTTTTACACATTAAGGAGCACAACCGATTTCGTCCTACACCACTCGTCAAAGTCCATATTATATTAAGCTAAATATAAATATTTAGCCGCGCCAGCATGGTCGAGCGGTCTCAGGCGTCGGTCTGCCGTGAGGCCAGTGTGCTGGTGTCCGGGTTCAAATCCCGGTTGTGAGCATGGATGTTTCAATTTCCTTTCCTGTGTTGTAAAGCCTCTTCTTCACTTTCTCTTCGGTCTGACGTCATTCCGTAATGGCGTCCTAGAGAAGGCAACGGGAAACCACTCTAGTATCTGTTCCCAAGAATAAGTTACGGTTTCTCCTAGGGGTCGCCCTTCGGGGGTCACTAGGGTCCGTGAACTTTCAACCAATCTTCGGATTGAATTACTGTGTATGTATGTAAATACACAATTAAAAATGGATAAATTCAAAAGAGCAGATTCAAATAAAATTCATTATTTACAATGTACATATCAGATATACTGTAGTGCATTAACATTCATTATAATATATAAATACTTAAAATACACAAATATTGAAAAATATATGAAAATTTTTTAATGCTAGTACAGGATTTATGCACAAAATAATTACAAATCAACAAAACAATAATAAAATTTATAAGCAACCTTAAATATTTGCAATAATCCGTTTTTCATATTACTTTTAACAATAAACTTAACAATAAATTCTCAAATATATTTTTATTTACATTATTTGTGAAGCTTACAATGTAATTTATATCTTTTGATACTTAGCTATTATTTGTATACGGACACATTATTTTTCCGTATTTAAATTGTATTTTTGTATATTTTTTTAATTTTGTTTTCCATACTTCATAACATTTTGAAGTATTACGTTGCAAAAAAAAAAAATGTTTTGAAAATAAAATTCAGTATTTAATTAAAAGATAATTTCTTTTTTTTTGGATATTTTTCCATTTTTTTTAGAAAAAAAAGTTAGTTTTAAGACTTTAGTTTGTAAAAATCTTTAAATTTTCAGATCTACTCGTATATCCTTAGTATTAGACCGTATGTTTAATCCATAATATTTAGTACGGAATTCAATAATGAGTAATAAATAAGATTTTTGTTTTAAGTGACAAACTGTTTTTAAAAAAGAAATTAACGTGCATGCAGTATTCATTAAAATTGAAATAAAAGGCCAACACACTTGACTAGTTTTTTAAACAACATTTAACAATAAAAAATACAGGAACACTACCGGTTTCGCCTCCGTGATGAGGCTTTGACGAGTGACAGTAATTACAGAAAGTTATTTTTCTGTATCTTTCTGAAAGTTGTTTTTCTGAAAGTTAATTATTCTCAAGTTATTTCTTTTCAAAGTTATAAGCTTGTTAATAAAGCCTATTATAAGTTACGATGGGACATTATTAATCTAATAAATATTTCTCCAATCCATAACTTCGATAAAACCAGAAAAAAAGTAAGTCAGGTTAAAAATAAATATATTTTAACTATCAAAGCAAAATATACGAAATATCTTAATTTTAATTTGCTTTCTATTGTGAGTTGTGAATTTTAGGAAGTGCTTTTTATGCCGGAGGGTCTTTAGTTGGCTCCCAAATAGAACAGGGATCCATCTCAGGGACTGAGTTTTAGGGTGCCGGCGCACTAGAAACTTCTCAGTTTAAAGTCGTAAAAGGGAAGAAATGGAATGTTGGCCGGAGGCAGGCCAATAAAAAGGAGCTGTAAGAGGGGAATTTCAAGTGTACTTTCTACAGTTAAGCCCCACACACTGTAAGCCTACAAATGCATTTGCTACGATTTTGCTGCAAAAAGGGAGAAGGTTCATTAGAGAACCCTCATTCTGCCGGAGGTCTGTTAGCTATGCTTCCACATAGAGCTCGTACGCTTTTGGTATTTTTTATTCCAAAGCAATAAAGTGGTCATAAAATTTCATCCCAGCGCACGCGTGCGTGTTTAAGGTAATAATTGTTATGGTTAGAAACAGGATTTTAAATCCGTCTCGGAGAATAGCCCTCTGCCCGAATTTCTTGGTGAATTCTGCCTCTAGCGTTCGTGGGGGCAGACGGCTTTCTCCCTCTTAACCACAAGTCGCGTGCGCTGGGGTGAAATTTTATGACTACATT
>JAFIDM010004315.1:35127296-35138491 GCA_023159025.1 Thereuonema tuberculata | reverse complement strand
ACGGCCGTTTCGAGCTTGTTAGGCTCTCATCAGCCAGTGCAAGACTCCAAAGGCATACGAGGGGAGGTATTGGAGACAGTGACCCCTCATAAACTAAAAGCAAGAAAATAAAAAACAAGAACAAAATGTGGAATCCAAATTCTTATTTGAATCAATTGTTGTTTTACCCATCGTAGGGTTTATTATTTATTTCTTTACACATGTTTCTTTTTTTTTTTCTCTTTTTGTGGTCAAATTCCTTTTGTGGTAGCCTGAGTGCTGCCCAAGGATTTGGATTCCACATTTTGTTCTTGTTTTTTATTTTCTTGCTTTTAGTTTTTGAGGGGTCACTGTCTCCATCGTGTATTCATAATACCTCCCCTCGTATGCCTATTGAGTCTTGCACTGGTTGATTAGCTGTGGCTGATGAGAGCCTAACAAGCTCGAAACGGCCGTCCCAGAGTATCAGCTCGACTCAAAAAGGCATTCTTATTGGAATGTCTAATATCTTCAACAATAAATTCGCAAGGATAACTATTACACAGAAATAAATTCTGAATTTCCTGTAAACTACTCACGAAGAGATCTTCAACCGAACAAGAAAGCGTTTTTAACAATCATAGCAGATTTCGTTTAAATAGATGTAGGTGTAGATGAATTAAATTTCGTAAGTGAACTCTATATCCTTATGTAAGTCATTAAATATGCCTACATGTGAAATTTTCTTCTCACTATCACTCGTAGCTATAATAAAGATAACGTCCATCTACCTTTGGTAGAAATCATCCTATTAATAGGCAAAAGTTGTACGATCTTTGTAAATTTGTAAATTTGCAGATTTGTAAATTTGTAGATTTGTAAATTTGTAGTTTTTTAAATTTGTAATTTGAAATAACCAATCACAGTGCAACGTTGGAACACGTCAGGCCTGACGTCACGCCCATGTTTAAAGATGGCGTCTCTACTATTTTCTCCACTTCGCCACGACGAATCGCGATTACATAATTACTGTCAGCGCATTGAGATTTTCTTTTCCTCATAAATGAAGTTTACACTGAAATGCATGAAGTTCATGCGTCAAAATTTATCAGAGAGTTTGTAAAACCTCGGTTCTTACATAATTTCGGTTCTTACATAATCTCAATAATCAACGAAATAAGAAATAATGACGATGCACGTGCCCTCATTGTTGCCCAGACAGGATTATTGGTATTGGCTGTTGGACATTTGTTATTGTTATTGTTGAAACTGGTAAATCAATTTTTTATTTTCTTTTATTTTAACAAATGTTGGCTTAGTCATTCAAATTATATATGGGCTATTGCGGAAGTCATGGCTTTTAAAACAATGAGCTTAGAACATCTTTTTCAATCTTGTGTTTTTCAAAAATTTCAGGATATTCCAAAAATGTGGCATTTGTTTTACTTCCGTTAATATTACCTCAATTTCGACGAACCTATTCTTTTAGGGCAGCAGGTTGCCATTATGTTTCATAATTAGAAACCGCAGCGCTGGCGACTATTTTTTTATTTTAACAATATTATAATATTATTTTAACAAATAAGCCAATATTCAAATTATATATGGGCTGTTGTGGAAGTTATGGCTTCTAAAAAAATTAGCTTATCTTGTGTTTTTCAAAAATGTGGAATTTGTTTTACTTCCGTGAATATTTCATGGGTCGCAACTAGTAAATATCTGATTTGTACTGACCTAGCATGATATTTTCCAAATGTTGCATTACGATTTCTGACAAAATGGCAGACGACGGAAACAGACCAGCGATCTACTTAACCACCATTTGATTGGCAAGAAAATATTGGTTATTAACCTGAAACCCTACCAGGTCAAAGATCCACTTCTTAGTTTTTTGTTCCTCTTCCAATAAAAAGTAGCCAAAGCTGCCTCAAGTAAAGCTGGAGTTCCTAGGAATGCGAACAAATCCCTAGGGATGCGAACTGATAACATGGCCGATTCATTATTAAGTTTTAAGTCCCTTAAATTTCTACTGAAACTATATACTGTAGTGAAATTTGTATAATCTGACAGTTGGTACTGACGATTTGAGGATATAAGGAAGAAACTGATTTGCGTCGTTCTAATAAGATTGAAGTACATGGCTTTCACCTTATCTGAACCGTGCATTGCTAATCAAGTTTAACTATCAACAATGCGGTAATGCTGATGCCGCGCTTTGAGAATTCCGGAGTTTGAGGCATTGGAGAAAGGCCCAATGGCTATAAAAAATATTAGAAAAATGATTTTACAATTTGAAAATAGCAGATCTTTAGCAGTAGACCAGGAGGAGGGCGCAAACTGATTATTCTTCAAGTTACAGAAGTTGCAACTGCATGTTGGAACATGGAATGCACAAGAGTCCAGCAGTGCTCTCAACATCAAGATAACTGGATAACCGTATCAAATACTGCGGAAATACTGCGTCAATGCTAAAGTTTTCACCATATATGATCTCCAATATTCAAGCTTTGCTTCATGTTTATGCGGAAACCCGATTGCAGTTTGCTCTGACTTTGTTAGCTCTAATGGAGGTGGATGATGCATGATCTTATGGAGTGTCGAGTCACATTTTTATTTGAATAGCAGTATTAATACAGACAATTGCCGCATTTGGGCTGCGAAAATCAAATCCCTTTTCATCCACCAAGTGTGATATGGTGTGGTTTCACTACATCGTTTATCATCGTCCATACTTTTTCTAAGAAAATTCGCCCGAAGTGATTTGTACCGTCTTTGTTGTTAGGTATAGAGAGATGTTGCTCAACTTTTTTAATCCGCAACTGCTGGAGCAAAAATGCCTCGATATTCACTCAGGATGGAGCACCACCTCACATTAGATTGCCGAGTGTTACAACAACAATTCACAGAAAACTGAGTGATTAGTCGTGTACAAATAATTCTAACGCCATGGCCCTCTCATTCGCCTAATCTCAACCCCTGTGACTTTGGTTGTGAGGCCATATCAAAAACCTGGTGTATCAAGGACATGTTCCTGATTTAGCACCTTGAAAGATAGAATAACATAGCAAATCAATGCAGATCTGCTGTCCGCTGTACTCTGTCATTCACAGAATACAGTTCTTAGAACATCTGAACAATGGATGATACGAGTGTATGGAATCACATCTTAACATCTGAATCAGATGTATGGAATCACATCTGAAAATTGTTCTGTTAGATATTGATTGATGTGTTAGATATTATTCTTTCAATAATCCCAAATTAAGCGCTTCCACGGGCGGATCCAGGATTTTTCAAAGAGGGGGGGCTAACTTTTCTGAAGGGCTGATTATACCTGTATGTCTGAAACGCAAGCTTTACGCAATTGAAAGCTTTTTATTAGCAATTGAAATCGTCATCATGGCAATATTAATGTTTATCATGCAGCAGACTTTGGATACCCCATTTTATCCAATCTATATTCACAGCTAAAGGGGGGGGGGGCTAAGCCCCCATTAACCCACCTCCCCTCGATCCGCCTATGAGCGCTTCTAGAGCCAAAGTTTCACTGGTGGCTCCAAATTTCCTCCATGTTCCAGAAAGTACTTACAGTAAGTTTGGTCGATTTCTCTGAACACCTCCTCTTTAATTACATCCACCTTACACATAATTAAGATATTAAAGCAGCGGTTCTTAACCTGGGGTACGAATTGGACGTTCGGGGTACGGGAAAAAAAATTGCATAATAGGGGAAAAAGGCATAAGTCAACAGAGAACAAGGTAAAAGTTGTCAAAGTAATCCAACGCTGCGGTTGCGTTTTTTTTTTTTTTTATTTGATCATGAGAAAACCCCTCGTTATCCCTCCCTAAATAGTATTGACGACACAGTAAATATATACACATTATTTAAATCCCATTATTGACCTATTTATTTTCAGTTACAATATAAAAACCTGACATAACAGCAACTACATTAATTGCAAACATCTTGCTAATATTTTGGGTACATTAATGAAAATGGACTGTCAAGGGGTACGCAAGTGAAAAGAAGGTTGGGAACCGCTGTATTAACGGTGGTACCGAAATTTTTGAACGTTGCTATTTATTCTTCAAGGTAATGCTTTTTTTTTTTCAAGGTTCGTCTTAAGTACAACTGTCATTTGGTGCTTAATCTAAGAAGGAAACTAAAACACCTTTTGTCTGCATCACAGACTCTAGCGTCATTGAAAATGAGTAATGGATTACGTAAGGAGCCAGAATGAAATATGCTAGACATGAAATGGAAAGAGGACGTGCCGTTACCAGGAAAATAAAAGTGAAAGGAGGCTTTACAATCGGTTACTTAAAAAGGAATTTAAATTACACGCTAATTAAGATGACTTCAATCATTACTAATCGGCTCTTTTTTTTTCTAATTTTTCAAGCCTTGTTACTTTCTACAAGTATATAAAAACTTCCATTTTTTTTAATTTTTTTTTATCTTTAATCCGATGTTTTGATAAAATTTCATTTTTCTTTTCAATTATATATAAGCGAACAGGCAAAACTCAAAATATGAAGTTAATTAAATTTAATTTTTCATTTTTACTTTTACTCAACATTGAAGATTTTCTTATTTTTAATTTACATTTTAATCTTTTTTTAAAATTTTATTTACAAAAATCAATAAGTTTTTATAGATAATTTTTTTAAATAAATGAATAAAAAGAGCAAAGTCTTAGAATATTGCGTTGTTGTTGTCTAAATTGTTTCTAATTTTAGTTACTTTAATTTCCGTTTGTGTCGCTGACGACGCGAAGATAAATTTTGCGAAGGGAAACAGTGAAATGGTTTTTGTATTGTTTTTTGTTTTTTTTTGAAAATTCCACATCACTGTCCGGCTCTCTCTTTCTCTCTCTACATATATATATATATATATATATCTGTATTATGTACATACACGCATTGCCCGCAGTAAGGGACAAAAATGTATGGAATGTGTACTTAGATGTATAGATAAGAAATGTGAGATATTATTATTTTTATATATCTTATATTATTTCATATATTAAGTTAATCAGGAAATATAATGCGATTGGGAACTTAGATTATCAAAAGAAAATTCATAAAGTCTCAAATTTGTTATTAATTATTGAACATCTTTCTGTTTCCATTGTGTTGTACAGAAAAATACAATTTTGTTTTTTCTCAATCCGCTATCATTACAGTTAAGAGTCAAAAGATTAGACTCATCCACTCCTTCATTTGTAAAACTGTCATTGTCGTAAATGTTTGGTGAAAAATAGACAAACTTTTTAAAATGAATGTAAGATAATACTAAATTAGCTTAATTCATTAGCTTAAAAATTCTGCTTAATTTTATATGGCGAGTTTGCCATCCACTTTATCATTGGTTAAAAGAACAGAAAAGAAATGATTTTTAGGGTGCTTAAAAGTAAAAGCAGAGGTTTTAGACAGAATCCTTCTTTAATTATTTTAATTTATTCATTAGGGCAATGACTAATAAATTTAAATGTAATTACAGAATGAACCAATTAATTTTGTGGATTAGTTTCAGATCAGGGCAGAGACTGAGGCCAGTGAAGCACCTGTTTCGGTAGCAAAATTGAAAAAATGCCAAAATCTCTAATTTAGACTTTTTTCAGTTAATTTAAGTGCAGAATATCGCTCCTGGATATATCGCCGACTGTCTTGTTGTCACTTCCCCGCAAGGGGGAAAAATATTAACTTACTCTGAGCTCAGCTTGATGCTTCGCACCAATAACGTCCGAGCGAAGCTTGTGTGCAGGTTAGCTGTAGGTTTGATAAATTGAGGTAACACCCACTCCAGGATATTCGTATTGAAAACATTTTGAAGGTATTATATTCCGATCGCCATCTTGCAAATAGTTCAACGTGAGTTGGTACCGTAATCTGCGCTTTAACCATATTTTTTTTATTCGGCGCAGGACCGTGGGTAGACACCACATGTGCTTTCATCCATTGCGAATCTATCCCACTAACCACTCAATGTTCAGAAATTGTGAAGGTACTTGTTTTCCATTCTGACAATTCAATTCAAGCCGACGCCGGGATTCGAACCCAGGTGCTGACGTATCGGTCTCGTGGGAGACCGCCGTCTAATTCACTAGACCACACCGGCACGGCTTGTTAATTATTTTATACATAAAACATCAGTAAATTCTTTAACTTAAAGCTGAGTTGAACCAACAATCAAAACATATATGAAGGTTTCCGGCAATCTCTAAAGCTTTTCTTCGGGCTCAGGATTGGTTTGATTCCGTCTTGTTACTAACCTCGACAGACTGTCCTTAGAAGCTGACATAGTGGCCAAGAACGCATAAATTCCTAAAACCTAGGATATTCTGCCGATGTAGCTATGTAAAAAAAAAAAAAAATTAGAATTTGTAACAAATAAGAATAACCAAAAATTATAGAAACATTCGTTCAAGCTGGCCTTTATAGTATTCCCACATGGTCGTAAACGAAATTAGCTATAAAAAGAAAGACTGATTCACCTGTGGATTTCACCTGTGTGAGGTATGTTTTATTCGGTAAGAAGACGTAATATGTGTCGATTTGGAACAAAAATTATTTGTAATATCTAATGTTTGTTTGTCTGATCTGTTACGACCGATAGAATAGGAAGACAAGGGATAAAATGGTTAGCCACATACTTTAAAATTATTATAACTATTTCAGAAGAGCTATTTTCAGTTACTGGACAAGTGCTAATGAAAGTGGAATGATATCAAGACATCACTAGTCCAAGATTAGAGAACCTTCTTCCAATACGGACCAAATCATTGAGTGAAAGGTGGGTCACAATTATCTAAAGTTAATAAATTCAGGTTACTAATGATAAAACATAATGAACTACCAATAATGTTTATTTTCTTTATTCAATGTGTCTGAATCGTAGATGAAATCATAAATGACACAAATTAGTGCGAGGTTTGATGCTTTTGATCGCGCAAAATTCTCTCCAGATTAGAGACAAGAAGGATACAAAACTTCCTCAATAAGTAGAGTACTTGTTATTGGTGAATTTTATTTTTGAGAAGAGATTTAAGCTCACTTAAGTTTTTCCGAAGATCAGTTCCATTTTTATCGCGTAAACTACTAAGTATACACAAATCCCAGATTCAAGAATTTATTTTATATACAACTCTAGTATTTTGCATGAGATTTTGAGCTTAATAAAGATCATTCCACTGCATCTCACTAAGTTCCGTCTAATGTTTTCTATCTACTTCCATGTCAGTGTCCAAAAAGCCTAAAAATGCTTGGTGCAAACGAAGATCAGAGAAAAACTCATTTCTCAAATCATACATCACATTCATCATGTATCGGCTTTTGTTGGTCTTCCAGAGTTTAGGGAAATGAACGTAGTTTGATTCACAAGCTAACATTACCTCAGTCATTAGTTTTACTTAGAAAGCGAGAATATGTCAATATATCGTTTGTATCAGCTGATTTCTTCCCTGAAGCTGCGAGATTGTTTATTTGTGATATTAAATCTATCAGAAATAGAAAGCAAGACTAGAAAGCCATTGGAGTTCGTGAAATCCAAAGCATCCATCACGAACATTACCCATTATGATGTTTTGATGGAGCCAGCGAATGATATAAAAATGGCAGATCCCTGCTTCCGACAAGAGTTTTTGAAATTGACAATGCTTCAATGCCTGAGACAAGATCAGAATTGGCTGTCCATCACATCTTTCAAATTTAGAGATCTCGCCCACAGAGTTTCCTCGTGGATTACGCAGTGAACTCTCTACACATTTTGATTGTTTTTTTAGGAAAACCACATACACTCACTTTCTAAAGTTAAGCACGGAGAGGAAAAATGTTAATTTCCGTAAGAGATCTGAATTAAAGAAGCTGAAATTTGCTGTAAAGATAGAAGGAAGTATGCAAATTATAGGTAACAGCCAATCACGGTTTCGCGTCGAGAAATATGCAAAACAGGCAGTCGTATATGAAGCCTGCATTGTGAAGGGTTACAGGAGTTGCATGTAAGTGCTGATGAAAGGTGTTTAGAACATTCGTACGATTTGTTTTCAAGCTAGACGTGTTTCTATGGCTTCCAGAAGACGAATGGAAGATTCTGAGCGCTGGCGGGCTGTCGGACGCATTGAAGCATGACAGTCTACAACAGACTTTGCTCGTTTCTTAGGCGTTCATCATCCCGTCATTTCACGATTATGGAAACAATTCCAAACCAGTCAAACAGTTGTCCGAAGACCTGTAGCCGGTCATCCAAGGGTTACGACCCCCACGGAAGATCGATATATTGGTGTTGTAGCCAAGCGGAATAGAGGATCGACCTCCACACGTGTGACATTTATGGTTGTAGCGGCCATTGGTAAGACGATATCTGCCACTACTGTTCGTCGAAGGCTACACATGAATGGTCTGTACGCCCGGGTGTTACTGAACGAGTTTGTGTTCCTTTATCCGTCCAATCCAGAGGGGCACGATTACAGTGGTGCCGTCAGCATGTGAATTGGACTATGTCTGAATGGGGGAACCCTTATGTTCACAGATGAGTCCAGATTTGCCCTACAATCCGATGATAAGCGTTTAAGGGTCTGCATGGAACAAGGCACACGCAATCGGCCCTAGAACATCACCGAACATCACGCATTCCGCGGTGGAAGCATCATGGTCTGGGCAGTGATTTCATTGCGATATCGCACCGACCTGCACATTTACAGGGGAGGTTCTGTGACGGCTGTACTGTATCGAGATGAAGTCCTAGACCCATTGTGAAACTGTACGCTGCAGCAGTTGGTCCTTTTTTCGTTTTAATGGACGATAATGCGCGTACCCATAGAGCTGCCATCGTTGACGACTTCTGGAGAGTGTGGGGATTGAAAATCTTTGGGATGCCTTCGGCCGTGCTATGTATGTCGACGTTTCCCACCTCCAGCCACTCTCAGAGCTTTAGAAACTGTCTTACAGGAGGAATGGCGATTACTGGACTCTGCTTTGGTTGATCACTTCGTAACAAGCATGATCACACGCTATTAACTTTGAATGCAGATGAGGGGTGCTCACATACCCTATTAATGTCGGTTTTTATTGTTTGTTTTGAATTTAAACATCATTTTGTTAATGACGCAAATAGGACGTCATCTTTATGAAAATTCAATATTTTGTTTATCTCTGTATGTAATTCTTTGTTTTGTTTCATGAATAAACATAGAGCTACTTACTTGCAGCATTTCATGTCAAGCAGTACAAAGCAGTACTTGTCCTTTTTTTTTCGCATTTTACCGCTCCGTGTTTAACTTTTGGAAATGAGTGTAGTTCGTTTGTTGGTTCGGATCCGGCCGTAGGCGATAGGTTGCCGACCTCTCCACTAGTTCCTCTCGTCCCAGGATATAAAAGAACTTGTATTTAACAGATACAATATAACAGTTTATAACTCTATCAGTAAAATTTAACTAAAAAAAAAGACATTGAATTGTAATAGAAATGTTATGTATCCCATTCCATGTTGAGGATAAGTTTATTTTGAAATACATTTCCAAAATTTCTATATTCGTAAACATATACATTAAAGTATAAGGTAGATAGTACAAAAATGTGAAGGCTCCTGCAGGCTGCAGCAGTGATTTGTTCATTTTATAGAGGGAGGAAGATATCAGCAGGAGGGGAAAAACCCAAGAGAAAATCCTTTGGAATTTCCTTGTCCACCGTCGGGAATGAACTATTGTAAAAGGGAGGAGCAGAGACTTCCATACATTGAAATGCAGCTGCTTAGTCAAATGCTCATTATGTTACTTTCGACAGTTACGTGAATTAAAAGGATATTTATAAACATACTTAAAGGATATACTATATTTATAAATATTTACTAATATTTACTAATGTATTGGCCGCGCGGTGGGCGATGTCGCTAAGACACTGGCCTCTCACCTCTGAGTCCCGGGTTCGGTTCTCATGTGGGTTTCGTTGATGGTGGCGATCCGCGCTGGGCAGGTTTTCCCGGGGTTCTCCCGTTTCCCCTGCATTGCTCACACCATCCTTTCTCAGTCTTTCTCTCCGTCTGTCCTTCTTTCCATGGGATAGTACAAAAGATCTTTCAGGTCGACGTGCTCGGCAGTCATGCCACCCACTTTCAATTAATCTAATCTAATCTAATGTATTACTACATTTACAAATATATTTAAAGGATTAGCAGAAGTCATATGTTTTGTAATGATTGGATAATTTGAATCGGATTTAAAAGTTTTAGCGGCTCAAATAACGATAACACAATCAAAACCAAATCCAACTCCTAAAATTTCAATTTTTATATCACTGGATTACCTGCTTAAGTGATTGGATTGTATTTTAAAAAAATAGACATTTTGAAGAAATTACGACAATTGTGACATCATTGTCGCTTTAGGCTTCTTAGCATACTTCCTGATGATGCGTAATTCTTCGTATTTCCGGCACTTGAATTAATTGAGACGGAATTCATCGGCGGAAAATCACTTTGAAGGAAGCGGCAGATATATTTTTGAATTTTTTTTGCAGATGGCAAATTTTAATGACTGAATCAACATTGTAAGGATGCGAAAATTGACAGTCTGTTTATCGTGATTAACAGATTGATTAACTATATGCCTCGTTAATGGTTCAATATCACTTGTAAGCAGAAAAACAGGTCAATAACGATCTGTTGGTAACAGTTTCAATCGAATACTATTGAAGGCTTAACATTAGTTACGTGTTTTGTAATGATTGGGTAATTGAATCAAATCAAAAAGTTAACGGTTTAATTAAGAACAACAGCATCAAAACACAAAACAACGCCTAGAATTTGATTCGAAAAGTTTAACTGATTAATTTAAACAGTTAGTCAATAGGAATTAAAAGGAACTAAAAACAAAAATAATGATTTATTACGAAATCAGTAAGAATAAGAACATTATAAATAAATTGTGCTTTTATTTATTACATTAAACTCGGACTATCTCCCACCTTTTAATGAAATTGAAATAAAAATAACTTACGCTTATTGTGTAAGTTGTGAATTATTCATTAAAACAATGACTACATCCAACTCTTGCCGTAATAATGATGATATTTGAGATTATCTATATTAACTGCATAAAGGTTAAGAGTTAAGTGAAACATTTAAAAATTACAGTTAGTTCACATTTATCGTTCATTGTTTTTTAAAAATGAACCTACTTTTCATGTGTATATTATATATATATATATTGTAACGGTACCACGTGATAATTTTAGTCCTT
>JAFIDM010004315.1:34979377-35112296 GCA_023159025.1 Thereuonema tuberculata | reverse complement strand
AACAACCAAAAAAAAAAAAAAAAAAAGGAATCTCCAGGTTCAACAACCAAAAAAAAAGGAATTCATTAACCACAAAAAAAATCGGGACATTTTTAAAACGCCGCGGGACGCGGGACAAATTGTTAAAAATCGGGACTGTCCCGCCAAAATCGGGACGTCTGGTCACCCTACCTTAACCCATCAATCATCTCTGCATGTTCTCAGGAGGTTGCTATCTCCACTCCCCTAAAATCTCAAAAGGCCTTAAGAGAATAATACTATCAACGGAGCTTCTATACACCATCCTCATTAGCATGAAATATCGCTGTGAGCTCTGCATTGCTTTAGGGGTGACCTCAACCCATATCGAGATATTAACTAATTGGGGAAACCTTAATATTTTTGACATTGTTCTGAATATACTGATTTTTGAAGGAAATCAATATTTCATAAGTTTTTGGATCGTTACCTAATGTACAATATTCTACAGTTTTTTCATCAACTTTCTTACAAATTAATCACGGATTTTCAGTTTTTTGTTTTCTTAATTCATTAACCGGTGCAGTTATAAGATTTTAATGCTTTGAGAATGAGTCAAGGACTAAAGATTGAAACATTTTCACAAGTTCTTATTTTTCTTAATTACCAGATCCTCACTGCAATTGTTCAGGTATTAGAATTCCTAAATGCTTATCTGTTTTTCCTTTTGATTGGATTATACTTTAAATCCCCTGTAGCCATATAGGCGGTTTCCTTTGATGTTTTAACCTGTAAAAAATAAGAGAAATTAATTGAAATATTTCAACAGAGAGAAATCAAACGAATGAAAAGAAAGCATTCGACAAATTGACCTATTTGAAATAACTTTCATCGGTTGAGTTGTAATTATTGTTCCATAAGTTTTCACCAAAAACTTAGTCGTTAAAGCTCTTTAAAGATTCGAGTTTCTCTAAGAATTGTGAAGATAAAAAAAGGTTATGCTTTGGCTGCTCGTGAAATCTCAGTGAGGTAGATATGAATTATTAATTATTCATTATTCGTCAGTCAAATGAGTCTTAAATTTTCAAAAGAAATTAAACTTTCATGATAAACATTAAGGTCTAGATTTATTAAATTTTTGCATTTTTAGTTTTTCCTGGTTTTGAAAAGTCGTGAAAATAGAATAAGGAAACAGTTATATTATCTTCAAACTGTTCTTTTACTGAAAATTAATTAAATCCGTACTTAAGTTGTCTAAATCAGTTATTTTTTCATCATAGCAAAGCACGCCCAAATAGAATTATTCCCAAATGGATTATTAAACTGATTACTAGGCTTTGTGGTTTAGATAAGAAAGACATTGTTTCACGTGTAATGCTTTTCTTTGGGAGTTTTTATTAAACCTTCACATGCAAATTTCTCTTCAAGGTCCCACACGGGAAAGATTTCACATTCAGAAGTTAAATAGTTTTATGCCTTTAAAATATTGTTCCATTCAAATAGATTCTTTTATCGATTGAGAAATTATGATGAATATACACATACTGATTTCATGATTGCTTTCTTCAGAATGTAGTTTCACCAACATAAACTAAAATAGTTAATGAAAAATAGTAAATATAAAAATATAATGAAAACGAATAATCTATTCGCAAATAAATTTGCAAGGTTTTAATTTATTTCAAAAAGAAATGTAATACTTAATTTTTATGTAGATATAAAGATAATGGGTTCAGAAAACAAACTCGACTTGACAAAGACGTCGTGGCAGATTTTGTATCTTTGATATCATTTAATATCATGAAGGGTTGATATTTACTTTTGCTAATAAATTGTTATTATTACGGAGTATAAGAGAACTTAATATCTCGATATATCACAAAATTAAAAATTCATTCAAATTTGAGTTATAATTTATCGATAAGAACTTGTTTTCTCATTCATTTGTAAACCTAATATCTTAATTCGTTTCTTCTTTAATTTCTTTAACTTTCCGATTGTAAAGAGTTTAGCCTTGAAGAAATGACATTTCATCGGAATACATGGAATACATGGTAAGAATACTTACCATAGACAGACTACTAAGCAGTTCAGGCAAAAGACTTCAAATACATTTCTGTGTTTTGTAATTTATGATATTCAGTTATACATTGTTAAAGAAAATAATAAACTTTCCGAAATTATTATAAGCAATGAAAATACAAAAACCAAATTACCTAATCTGGAAACTGTGTTGTCTTCATTTAATGAATTTCTGTCTGAAGGAGGGAAGAATATATATCTACTTGATCTGTTATCTAATGCAAATTGTTCTTAGTTTCTATTGGTAGTTTGGTTAATGCAATAGATGAATATTTATTAACGTCAACAGATAAAAATATCGAGATTATTAATGGGTACTAATTAACAAAGAGATAAAATAAAGTGAATGAAAAAACATGTTACAAAAAACAGGATATTTAAAGTAATTCATTAAAAATTATAAAATATAATAAACGAGAATATTTGCGGGAGTTTTATGTTACAATAATTAAAACTAAGCAAAAAAAATGTATTTATAAGAATCAAGAAAATTCCATCTTTTATTTAAATGTGATAACTTAGAACTTACATGCGACTATAAATATCTAGGTTTACATATTATAGCTGATATTAGTGTAACTATTCTACCCAGCCCTCTATAGAATGGGTACCGGGTTTCTTTCCCGGGAGTTAAAGGCGGGCGAGCGACGGGCCGACCCCCCGTCCTCAACTTTGTCCCGTAGGTTCTGAACACTGGAGCCTACCCTCCAGTTGCATTGCGCGGTCCTCTGGGCCTGATCGCACCTTTAACCTTTAATTGGTGTAACTATTGTACGTATATTCAAAGACAACTAAATACTGTAGTTTCATATATTTATTTTTACCACATTTAATTTTTTTATTTATTTACTCATGCCCCAACTAAAACTAAAATTATGTTATATAAAAGACATGCTAATTCATTAACTCTAAATTGTATACATTTAAATAAAGCAGAATTAGAAAATATTAATAGGATTTTAAAGAAAATTTTAAAGGTAGTTTTTAATAATTTTAAGAACCTGCTAAAAAGTCAACAATTATAAATTTTAAATGCTAACAAAATACTCTTCCCACAGCAAAAAACAATGATTTGTTTTTAATAATTCTATTATAAAATACACTATCCTACAGTAATGGACCGGACACCTGCATAACTAATTTACATAAAATTTACATAAAATCAGACGAGATCGTCAAAGTGCATGTGTGCACGTGATCAGTGAGTTTCAATAGGCATCAGGGGTTACTTTGCGGAATACAACACAATCACAATACATTGCGGAAGGACTTGAACGCCCTTAAAATCCACAAACCACACATCTCACCATTCAACAGAACCGCCAGACTCAAGTGGTATTTGCAAAGTCGGAACTGAACTGTAGAGCAGTGGAAAACAATTTTATGGAGTGTAACGTGCCTCATCACCTTACACTCTCTTCCAGTCGGATGGACATGTTTGAGTGTGACGAATGCCAGGCGAATCTCTTTTACCCGAGTGCATCGTTCCAAGTGTGAAGTTCGGCGGTGGGGGAATCATGCTGTGGGGGTGATTCTCATAGTATGGCCTGGGACCATTGCATGTTGTTGCGGGAATCTTGAACTCCGAAGGCTACAAAGACATTTTGGTAATTGGGTTGTTCCTACTCTCTGGCAAATGCTTGGAAATGACGGTAGTTACTTTCAGGATGACAAGGCTCCATCCATGTTTCAGCCTCTGTCCAGCAGTGGTATACAGAGATGGCTGTAAAGTGGCTTCCATGGCCTGCTCAGAGTCCCGATCTAAACCCTATCGAACATTTATGGGACGAGTTAGAGCAACGATTGAGGGTCAGGGGACTACGTCCGACATCTATAGCTGCACTGGCCATGTTCTTGAAGCAGGAATGGACATAAAAACCCTTAGCTCTGTATCAAAACTTTGTGGAAAGCATGCCCCACAGGGTGGCTAATGTAATTTCAGCACGTGGGTGCCCATCCCACTCTTAAATCAGTTACATTTTCACATGTTTCCAATAAAGCGCACTGTCCGGTCTATTAGTGTAGGGTAGTGTATGTTCCAATTACGAAAATAATTAACACAACAGTAGAACTGCAAAACTTTATAGAAAACAAGAATTTGATGTAGTAAAGAAATAATTATAAATTAAGAACAAAAAGTAGAAGTATTAATAAATTATTTGATGAATTTACAGCAGACATGATTTAGGAAAAAAAATCTCTTTATTAAAGAAAGATTATTATTAAAAAAAATTACTGGTAAAATAGAATGGTTTAGCATAAAAAAAAAAACCTATTTTATTGTATTAGGTTTTAAAGTATATCTTTTTTAGATTTTTAAGTATATTTTATTACCTGTATTAAATAAACAACAATATTTGCTTGATATTATTTTTATTGATAAACTTTTACTAATATATATAGCTGACCTATTACTTTACTGTAACATTATATTATCGTATACTATTATTTTTTACTATATGATATTCAGTATTATTTTGCTCAAAAAAAATTAGTGGTTTTCTTTGATAAATGTCATAGTCTTATGTTTATATTGATTTTTTGTAAATGTAACTTCACATTTTGTTTTACTGCAATAACTAAATATCAGTACGTACATACTTACCTTGGATCACTTTGACAGTTAATTATTAATATAAAAATGATTTTCAGTTATGATCATGTATGAATAAGGATTCATTCAACTAATTTTGATTGAATTTATAACTGATTTAAAAATCAATTAATAGATATGACTTAGGGCAACCTCTCAGGATTGCTAAATAGAAAATTATTAGCTTAATTGAATGGGTTAAATTTCCAATGGATAAAACAACAACAACAATAATAATAATAGCACATAGCCGTGCTGGCGTGGCCGTGCGGTCTAGACGGCGGTCTGCCGTTGTGGCCAGTGCGCCAGTTCCCGGGTTCGAATCCCGATGGTGGCATGGACGTTTCTTTCTCCTTCTGTGTTTCGTCCGTTTCCCCCTGGGACTTACTCTCTCAGGTATTCCTGAACGAGTTAGTGCA
Organism: Thereuonema tuberculata; assembly: GCA_023159025.1. NCBI lineage: Eukaryota > Metazoa > Arthropoda > Chilopoda > Scutigeromorpha > Scutigeridae > Thereuonema > Thereuonema tuberculata. The sequence continues at coordinate 35,107,244 of JAFIDM010004315.1, read as the reverse complement.
TTCTTTCTCGTCTCTGATTTCCTAGCCTTGTTCTGACGTTGTCAGGAGGGGCTAGCGCGTGGTCCGTTCGGGCCCATTCGCGACCAAAAAAAAATAATAGCACATAAACACTTACTTAGTAAGAACATGGTCCCGTACTATAAGTACACACCACAAAGCGTATTAGAGTCACCCTCAGATAAGCTGTACTGGGACCGTCTCATTCACACAGACAAAGGCATACATCACAACAGACCTAACATCACACTTGTTGATGAGGTCAACAAACAGACCTATCTCATTGATATTGCAGTACCTATCAAAAGAATGTGCAGGAAACTCACGCAGACAAGATCAGTAAATACACCGATCTAGCACACGAGCTCCATAAGCAATGGAGGTAGGACCGAGTACCTATGGTCGTGTTCGCCACTGGTCTGGTGCCTCACACATTGCAGTACAACCTCAGCAGACTAGGACTTCACAAAAACACTTCTGCGCAACTCCAGAAGGCAGTGGTACTCAACACAACACACATAATTATGAAATTTACAGACATAACCACACATTCCTAACCCTCATTGCACACTTCTTTCACTTGGCAATATGTGCTTGACATCACGCCTTGACCCGCTATGATGTCTTTGCTGGGGAAACCCAAGGTTTGAAACTTTCATATAATAATAATAATAATAATAATAATAATAATAATAATATTCAGTATTTCTAGTAACTGTAAATAATATGTAGACATTTCTGGCAAAATTATATTTCTTAATTTCAAATATTTAAATATTCACTTTAACAAGAACTTTCCTCCCGACTTAATAATAATATTATAAAATATGCTGGTAACTATTTGTAGTTAAGTTATATTATAAGTTATATTTTAGATAATTTTGTAAATATTGATATTTGTTTCCCCGTCCTTCCCTGAAAAGAAAAAAAAAATGAGAAATCTCATTTGGAGTACACAGACAAAAGTTCTTAACTATGAAACTTTTAATTTTTTGTTATTATTTTCAGTTCTATGAAATTTTAGCATTTTTATTTTAAGTTTATTATAATTTTGAGTCCATTCTTAAAATTAAAATTTTTTGTTACTCTTTACTTTGGTATATATTGTATTGTATTCTCTTATACGTTTTCAAAAATGGGTTATTTAATAACAGATATTTTCAATATAATTTACTTAATGACATGAATTCTACGATTTTTAGTGACTCGTTTGGGAGCTATTGTGATAACGATCAAAATCGGTAGCTATTGCGTTTGTCCGGTCCGTCCGTGTCTGTCCACCCCTAACAACTCCAGAACAGAAGGTCGGATCGGCAAATAGACTTCATCATCGTGTTGAGAGGCCCAAACACCATAGGAATGGGATACTTTTAGGGGCCAACGCCCCCTCCCCATGTTTGAGGTATTTAGCGTTGTATCATTGTAGCCCACCCAACAACTCCCGAACGATGAGATCGACAAACGGACTTCACCATCGTGTTAAGAGGCTCAAAAAACCTAGGAATGGGGTATTTTTAGGGTCCCCTCACCCATGTTCGAGGTATTTGATTTAGTTTTCATTGGATTTTCGCTATTAACTTAAATATTAGAAATGCAACGATCTGAACTCAGTCGTCGGTTATAGCTTGAGGTTAAGTTTTCGGACTCATGAGCTGGAGTTTGTCGGTTCAAAGCCGTATATCTACTGTTTCTTTTTATTTTCCTCAAAGTGTGCGTGGATTTTTTTTTATTTTTGTTTTGTTTTTCTTATTTTCCTACAGTTTTTTATTTTTTCCTAGCATTTTTTTATTTTTCCTTACAGTAATGTACTTCCTTTTTCTTATTATTATTTTTATTATTTTCTTATTATTATGGCTACTTAAATTTATGTTTTAGCACAAATTAAATTCACTTGTTTTTTTCATTTTTTTTTAAATACTATTTCCGGCAGTCATTTAATTGGTGCTTATGGTGTTGTTCGTTTGTAGCTTGAAAGCTATACTTTTGAATTGAAGTCTATGGCCTGGAGGATATCGTGATTTTGCCTTGTCTACTCAAGACCGAGCCCGGGCTCACCCAGCCCTCTTTCAAATGGTTTCCGGGCTTCTTAAATGGATTTAAAGGCTAGTAGACGTTGGACTGTCGCTCTGTGGCCTGACTTCGTCTCATTTGACCAATAATTTCAGTAACTTTACCTCTTACTTTCCCATCTTCTGGTGAGGATAAAAGGCGCGTTGCTGTAACCCCTCTTTCATTTCATTGAAATCCCTTTGGTAGAACGTGAATGATAAATGGATGTGCGTCGGACAAGCACTGGTGATGTCATAGCGGCTTTCAGTGATAGCAGCTGTTGAATAGATAAGATATCTTTCGTGAATGGATTCCCTTCATAAAGGAGATATTCCTTTCATTTCGTTCAGTCCAACTATTTCACTGAAGGTAAGATAATGACCATTTCATTTACATAAATATCATCATTGCATGCTAAAGAATCGATTGAGAACTGCATATTTTCCAATTTTTTTTAAATACATATACATCTAAGAGATACGAGATCAAGTTGTAAAAAAAAATAGATTTATGACTGGGGAAATTAAAAACAAAGTTCTGTTCTCTATTGAGTTTGTCTCTATTAAACAAATTGCGATTGTAGTCAAGTGAGATGTATCCTAAATGTTTTCTTCTTTCTTTTCTTTTTTTTTTAAATAAGCTTATCTCCTGCTTAAGCTCTTTTTAAATAAGCACTTAAAAGTTGACAGTAAAACCATAAAAATGATATTAAGTTAATTTAAAAATATTCAAAAAAATTCTAAATTATCAAAATAAATTATTCTAAATTTTGTAATAATTTTATCAAGAAATTCGACAGCATTTATTTTCTTTAAATCCCCGAGCAACGATGGGTAGTTTTCACATGTGTCCAATATGATCAGAATATTTCTGCTTTCTTCATCAGTGTAGAGTCTTTAGGATTTGTAATTGATCTTTTTGTTAAATTAGGTTAATTCGAATTAAAATACTTTTATAAGAAAGATTACATCAAAATAGTTATTCGTGTTGTTAGTGCATTTATAGATAGAATTCACTTTGGGAAATGAGAAGAAAAGCAAACAATAGTGATTTCAATTTATTCTCTTAATTAATTCCTAAAGTGATTCTTAAATATCAATTCCTTTATGTTGTTTTTTCTCAAGATATTTCTTTTCCACTGAATTAATGATTATCTTGTTTTGATAAGAAGAAGAAACTCTACATCTATTCCGTATATTCTTTACTAGATAATACATTTTTTTTTTGTATAAGAATCTCATCTATTTATTCATTTATTCTTAGAAAGAATTACATGAAATTAAAATCACATGAGAAGTTACATAATGGGAGCTTTCGAGCCGTTTTCACAGAAGACTCATCATCAACCTAATAATTTAATTAATTTTGCTTCTATATATATATATATATATATATATACTATTAATTCCAGTTTTAATAATCATGAGGTCTTCCATCCTCCTCCTAATCACGTGAAGTCTCTCTCGATTGATCGCTAAGCTACATCTTCTTTCGTTAAGGCGTGGTTTGGGATTGTATTTTTGTTATGATTTTTAAGATTTTCTTCTTGTATGATTATTTGTAGTTGTGTTTTAGAAAGATATTCTGTCCACTCTGTATTTTGATACTTTTCTATCTATACTTATAAATATTCCAAATACCTCATTTCAGTATTTAAAATAGATTTAAAATGAGGTACGTGGAGTATTTGTACATTTTCCCTCCATAGTTCCGCAGCAAGGGAGGTGCGAGTGGTGTCCAGGCACGTGCGCCATTCCAGACCTTAAATTTCTTTTCCTTTTTGGTTTTTTAATTGATTGTTGCTGCTAAGTTTCATAACTTGGCCCTCTTTAAACTTTTTTTTCTTTTCTTCGGTTATTGCCTTGAGTTCAGTTCAAGAGGGCCACCCTAGTTCCTAAAAAAATAAATAAAAAGGAAAAGAGACGCAGTCAGAACCATTTCGCACCAGGCGCTAAGTAATGTCATTGACCTTGCCCTAAAGAAAAGGGTTGATGTTGATAAAGGATTGAAAAGAAACAAAACCAACAACTCGTAGAGTCGTCTGCTTTTCTCCCTGTAAAGTAGTTCGTAATTTCAGCATTCACTGTCTTAGTTATAATTAGGGCCTTCATTTCCACGACAGGTCTTATATTTTTCTTGATCTTTAATTCCACTTTAAAGTGGATACAAATACTTCTCAGATTATTCTGGTTCAAACAAAATTGGTTTTATTCTGCATATATTTTTCGATTTAGAGCATATTCTGATAAATAAAGACATATTTAAGAGCGTAAATAGGGTATTTGTGTCGTTTTAGGGTTATTTTTCTGATAACTTATCAGGGTTGATCCATAAGGAAGCTTCTTTTTTATTAACATTCTGTAACTACTCTAGGGTTGGGAAGAACTGGTTATTAAGACTGATGTACTTCTGAGTTAGAGGTATTTAAAAGTAACAAAAGATGATAGTGGACATTGTTTTCTTTAAGTAATATTTTCTTCCGTAAGTAATAAATAATTAGCTTCATTTTTATGCTATCGCACGAACTTAATTTATTCTTAGCTTTCTTTTGTAATTTGATTTTCTTTATTCGAGACTCTTCCTCGAAGTTGACCTAATAATTTAAAATAACTATTGTTCTGAAAGATCTTGGAGTATTGTGTTCTAATAAGCAACGTATAAGGTAAAGGCAACAGTTGTGGATCGGCCTAAGAATAAACTTGGTTTTCACCACGAGAAATAGCTAAATAATTTTCATTTTTGCATTTATTCCTTTATTAAGGTCTTATAATTGATATTGTATTGTCTCAATTCGATAAAAAAATATGTATTGCATTTTCACAGTCTTCATTTGTATTGTGACGTTTGATCCACAATTGGACGCTAGGAACCGCAGAATTTCCGCCAGAACAAAAGGCTGCAGAATTTCCCGCAAACATGACCAGAGGCAGAAAACACTGTGTTTTATTTTTTTCCCGGTTATATTAAACCTTGTACTATCATAAATACATTATTCTAACGTATATCCATTCTAGAAATACAATATCCATTCTACAAATAACTTTCAGGCTAACTCGCCTTAATTTTCTTTTGAAATTCTGACAAATTATTTAACAAATTCACAGGATGGCTCCACTTGAAACTCCAAACAAACTATAATACCAAAACGAAGCTCATGAAGGGATCGGGATTCTATATAAGTTATCTGAGCCATCTGTTGATAAGTGTGGTAAATAAGACGGTAAATGAATTGATCCGCAATTGGTTCCTGATCCACAACTGGTTCCCTTACCTTATATCAAATGGAGTGCTTTTTTTATTTTATCATGATATTAAATTTTGTAAGAGGAGTAAAGTTTGTAAAAATTAATTTTTTTTAATTGTTGGATAACATTTGCATTTCGAGAAGTTTCCATGCAATTATAATCGTTTAATTTAAATCTACCAATTAAATGCTCATATATTTTTTTTAAAGCAAGGGCATAGAATTTAACGATGATCAAATAAAAAACAAAAATGCATCATCGCAAAGCGAAGCAGAATAACGGATTTCTGAGTATTATGTAGCGATATATAAATATTTTTTTTCGTAAAATAATATAATAACTCTGCTCCTAAATAACAGATCAGATCCAAATATTCGTTTGATGAAAATTAGCTTTAAAAACTTGTCAAAATTTCATGGTCATAGTTTTGGAAATGCATCGTAGACCAAGAAACTTTCTAAAATATTTATTAACTTAAGATACAATGTAAGCATACATTTCTTCTTAATATTCTCTAACAAGTAGACGACACAACCTGTATCTTTCAAATCTGACTGCCCTTTTGTGAGATGAAAGTACACATGAAGTACTTCAAAAATATATATACGTGTTGGGGCGAAAGCCCTACAGATTTCGAGATATTCGATGTTGTTTTCGTTGATTTACTTGAAGCATTGCCTTAAACGTGTGTTACCGTGGCCTAAGGGTTATTGGCTGGTCTGCGGTCACAAGGTTCACTAATTCAAATCTCCTGTAGGTTAAAATTATTTTTTTAAAATTTCATTCCTGTCTTTATTTCTTTTTACTGCCTTTTTCCTTTTTTTTCCTTCTTTCTTTACGATAATGTATTTTTTTTTTCCGTTTATGTTATTAGATTAGATTAAATTAGACAGAAGACTAATATATGATTAAAGTTAAAGTTGCGATCAGGCCCAGAGGACCGCGCAATGCAGCTGGAGGGTAGGCTCCAGTGTTCAGAACCTACCGGACAAAGTTGAGGACGGGGGGTCGGCCCGTCGCTCGCCCGCCTTTAACTCCCGGGAAAGAAACCCGGTACCCATTCTGTAGAGGGCTGGGTAGATCCTAGGGCCCGTTTGGAGGAGAAAGAAGCGTGGAAAAATTCCCGTCCTCCGCCGAGGCCGGGAATCGAACCCTGTACCATCAGTGTAATGAAAACAATCTGTTAATACGACAAATAGCATCTACATGAAATGAATTCACAGTACAAATAAACTTGCTAACATTGATAAAAAAAAGTAAATTTTTAAATGCAATTATAAAATTAATAAGAAAAAAATAAAAATTTTATTTTATAAATACAGGGTGTACCTGAAATGTGCTGCCAAATTTAAGGATTGTATTCAATCATGCAAGACAACGAATAAATGTCATATAATCATGGGTCTGGAAATGCTTTACTTCCAAGATATGAATGATGCAACTATACAGAGGTGTTGGCCTTTACTTCGTATCGTAGAGTCATTAAATTGCTAATCAGTAATCGTAACATGTATTGTTCAATATTCCTCCCCCCCCCCCCCACCAAAAGTGGATACCATTAAAGCATTAGTGTACACCACACCGGTTCCTGACGCCCATGCAATGCATGATCGCATAGTGGATGGGTGCAACACAATTCGACGTGCATCTGGCATCTTCGACCGTGCTCGGCACTCGATGGCACGACTTTGTCTTCGTGCATTGACCGGTGGAGGATATTTCGAGCACTTTCTGTGAAACTGAGCGACTATACGGCCAACACCTCTGTATTGTTGCATCGTTCATATCTTGGAAATAAAGCATTTCCAGACCCATGTTTATAAGACATTTATTCGTTTTTTTGCACGATTGAATGCACAAACCTTTAAGTTTGGCAGCACATTTCGATACACCCTATATAATCTAATATTTTTTTGTCATCACCTAATCTCTGCAGAAAAAAAAAGAAGAAAATTCCAAACTTTTGAAAACTCTTTTACTGTATCTACGCTACTGTAAATTTTCTATAGAAAAATAAAATAAATTTAGATATAGAAATTATATCTGCTTATAGATAATTTATTTTATTTACTTATTTTATCAAAAAACATGAATGAGGAATCAGTCCCTACACTTGAAATCAACAAAAACAATGCCAAATATCTCGAAATCTGTAGGGCGTTGGCCCCAAAACCTATATATATTTTTGAAGTACTTCATGTGTACTTTTATCTCACAAAAGGGCACTCATATTTGAAAGGTACAGGATGTGCCGTCTCCTTGTAAGTGTAACATAATTCATTGGAAATTTGGATGTTTAAAAAATCCAATTTTGACTGAGTTTTTAAACATCCAAATTTCCAATGAATTATATTACACTTGAAATTACCTCAATTTTTTTTTTGATGTCGTGACTGAAAAAAAAAATTAATCCTGTTGGTGAAAGGATATTAAACTATCAAAATCAAAATGAACAATAGAATAGGAAACCTGCTGAAAATCTATTGAAAACCTGCTGGCTTTAATTATTACATTCAAATTAGCGAACATTGTGCTTTTCTTTTATCAAATAGTTGATTATTATGTAAAATAATTAGGTTTTATTAAATTATTTTACATATAATTACATAATTATTTCACAAACACTCACTTATTAAGAATACGGTCCCATACTACAAGTACACACCATAAAGCATATTAGAGTTACCCTCACATAAGCTGTACTGGACCGCAAAACCATACATCACAACAGACCTGCCATCACACTTGTTGATACGGTCAACAAACAGACCAATCTCATTGATATTGCAGTGCTTGTCAGCAAGAACATGGAGAAAACTCACGCAGACAAGATCAGTAAATACACCGACCTAGCACACGAGCTCCAGAAGCAGTGGAGGCAGGACCAGGACCGGATTTAAACACGCAGGGCCCCTAGGCACTTGATATTTGCGCCCCCCCGCCATCCTGAAAATCTACAACCAAAAAAAAAGAAAAACCGGAATCTCCAATTCAACAACCAAAAAAAAAAAAAAAAAAACGGCGGGGTCCCTCGGCTGGCTGGGGCCCCTAGGCCTAGGCGGAAATCCAGCCCTGGGCAGGACCAAGTACGTGTTGTACCCATCGTCCTGTCCGCCACTGGTCTGGTGCCTCACCCATTGCACCACAGTCTCAGCACTCTAGGACAAAAACACTTATGCACAACTCAAGAAAGCTGTTGTACTCAACACAACACGAATAGCTAGAAAATTCATGAACACAACCACACATCTCTAATCGTTCTTGCACACGTCTTTACACTTGGCAGTATGTGCTTTGGTCCTACATCCGCCATGTTGTTTTTGCTGGGGAAACCCAAGGTTTGAAACTTTTACGTAATAATAATAATAAAAGCTGTTTCGTGTTTGTTAAACCTCAACAGCCGGAATGACCTTTGCAGCAAGTCAGATTCATAGGCTTCACTGAAATACTGAATGTTAATTAAGCTTAAGACTCTGTCTATCTATCAATATGTAAAGATTTGCTTAGAATCATCAGACTTTGTTGTGTCGATAATGAATTAGTTTGTTGACGAGTTAAGGCATGTGAAGAGGAATCGAAATAGTTTTCTAGTATAGAGATTTAGTAACAACAAAATTCCTTACTTTCTTAGCTGGTGGTCCACTTAAAGAATTCGTTTCAGCAATTATTAACGAGCATAATCACTGGAACTTAAGGAATTATCCACCATCAATGCATTTTTTTGCTACGATTAATTTACTAAAATTCGAATTCACACCAACACAGTATTATTCCATTTCATTAACTCAATTCTTATTGCCAAACTTTTTTTCATTGTTATCAATAACCTCAGTAACTTTGTTCTTTGATATCAGCGTAACGTAACAATGAATGACATTTTATGTAACTGTTAGAATTATATTTTTAAAAATTCTTATTTTCAAAATTTCAAACTGGTTTACCTGCCAATGAATTCACCAATTTCCGATACTATTTCATTTTAAACATCTCTAGCCCTGAATTACTCTGTACGTACATGATTTGTTTTAAAAAAAAGAAATGAAATAATATGCATTTTGGCTGTTTGCTTTTATTTTGTAACAATACCTCGAGGCTAAGTTTAATCCAAATTACAATGATTTGATATAGTTTTCATAATTACAGTGACAGAATACACTGTTAAAATTGATCAGAGGCAAATATGTCGTCCGACACAAAATCCTATCTTTCCTTTGTCCTTCAGCGTTGACGGAATGATTGTATCATCCGTTTTGACGGGAACTTTATTATGTAGGTCGTCTTTTCTCTTGAATCTCATGTAAATCAACATGGGGGAACTTAACATTCTCGGATTTTGTGGACAGGAAATGACTAAAATAACACAGGAAAGCAGTTTTGGAGCAAGAGGAATTTATACAGTAAGTATTTACAAATTCAATGAAAAAAACAAAACTCAGAGCTTATCTAGTTAAGGATTTTATATAATTTTAGTAAAGTAGATTTTGTTTTATCCTCCTTTGTTATTTGAAAATATGGTAATTTTGTATTTGAAAATCCATAAAGAGGAAAACAAAAATATAAGATATACTTTTAAAAAAAGTTTATTTCTCGTTCTGCATTACAAAACTACGACAGCTGTGACCGTTGTACAACCGTAGACTGGAACTGAGCACTAAGTTTCTAGATCTGTTGTTTGAGAATGACGTAGAATTTTATTTAATGGAAAGGCAATATTTTTATTCAACATATCGCGAATTATTGTAGATAGCAATTCATGAATTTATTTTGAAATGCTTTTGATGACATTAATTTTTACTAACAATGAAGAATATGAAGAAATAAGCTAGATTTGAATAATAAGCTAGAATGAATTCAAATCTAGCTTATTTTTTCATAGCAAATCTACCAACCACACTCCCGATTTCGAAAAAACTCATATAATAGACCAGGCCTCGAACATATCTCTCTCCTTGCGAGAATCTTCGCATATTGCCAACACCCCTACCATTAACCAAGAACTCTCTAACTGCATCATCAAATATTATTTAAACCCCACTCACGTCACCCAATAGCACAGTTGATAATAACCTTAGAAAAGGTTGAAACGTTCTGAGTCTTTTTTAAAAATACGACGATAAATTACATTAATAATTTCGACTAACTTTTTATCTTTTGGGATATTCATCTATTTTATAAAACTTTATGCATTGATTATAATTTGACATCCAAAATGCCTTAAGGGAGATCCCGACGAGAAGACAAAAGGTGTCGATATCAAGGCTAATAAGAAATAAAAATAAAACAAAGTATTACAAGAAAAAAAAAAAAAAGATTAAGAAACTGAATTTTTTTAAACTTATATTTTAGAAAGCTATGTACATTTTGAAGGAGAAAAAAAAAACGAGAAGAAAGCATCCATTTTATCACATGTTGAGGAAATTATCTGTCGAGAAAATTATACAATATAAAATTAGGCTCTTACCTAGATAGAGGAAGGAGAAAAGAAAAAAAAAGGGAGATTTATATGATATATTCCATCTATGCAATATACATAAGAGAGAATGGAGAATCGTCTAAACTATCGTCGAGAAATATTAACAAATTCCCGTCAAAATTTGTTAGGGATAATAATCAAATAAATAAAAGTTGCTTTTAAAAGTTTGAGTGCTATTATTCAAAGTCGATTTGCTGATATTTTTCTTGAATTTTCAAATCTCTTCGTTTTAATGAGTTCTGAAAAGTCGCTGCTGCTAGGCTGGTAGAGATTATCGAAGCGAACAGCTTGTAGACATTGGGACTAATTCAAAAAATCTAATTGGGAATCGAAAATCTTAAGCAAACGGCTACAGAAGGAAATAGAAACAATTTAACAGTATTCTGAAAGAGAAATCTAGGAAAATTGTGCTGTTGTAGAATAATATTAAAATAAAGTCGAAGACTTAATAATTTCTTTGGAATTCAATCAAATAATACTTTTCTGTTTCTTCTTCCGAAAGCATGGATCAAATGATTTATACATGCATAGTTTTCACTTGCTTCATATGTACACTTTTCATTCACGATTTTATCCTTCTTAATTTTCTTTGAATTTCTTTTTCAGATGACCAGTAAAAGAGCTCCTGTTCCTGTTGTAAACAAAGCCTTTGTCGACGATGAAGGCAAAATTAAAGATACGATCGAACTGCCTACGATTACTGTGGAAGGCCCCTCCCCACCGGCTGAAGCGGGCCCAACACCACAGAAGGATGCGATTGCGAAGACAGCATCTAAAAAGGAAATCGTACGGTTATGGAAAAACGTCATTATTGTCATCATTGCCAGTGCGCTGGTTTTAATTGGACTGTATGCTGATTTGGCTCTAATTGCTTCCATTGTAGTGGATACACAACTGGTGTTCATCACTCTAACATTAATGTCCGTTGTAGAGGTAACTAACTATTTTTTTAAGCTAGCACAATCCTAAATCTTGACGATCAAATCTAGTCTCTGGCCTTTCTCCCGGGGCTTGAGACGGGGAAGCAGCGGAAGACTTCCCAATTAACACAGCGGATTATAGGAGCCTTTTCTTTCCCAATTATTCAGTTTTATCCGAGCAAGGGACGTGATGTTAATTTTAGCTTTATGGAAGTGGAATTCCCACAGACTGCTATAGATATTGTCAATCTTTTAAAAGACACAAGCATCCTAAAAAGGAAAGCTATAAAATATGATATTAATAAATTTAACCGTCTGTGATAATAAACGAAAAACTATTAGCCTAGAGTGCTAAAACTTTAATGATATAGTCAATCTGAGCTACTGTTGACAAATAAGTAACTGTTGCAGTTAAAACGCTTTAATCACAAGAACTCACCCCTTTTTTCTATCTTAAAGCTGAAATCTTAATGGGAGAGATTTAACAATGCCATCTCTACAAACTTTTTCCTTATTTTAGTCAGTTTCTTCCTTTATCGATTTTCAAAATTAAAAATGAATTAATTTTATCATTTTGAACAAAAGATAAGAAATTTACTGCCATAAAAATCAAAATTGATAATCGATTAGTATCTAACTTTTCTAACTGGTTTTCTTTTTCTTTGAAGCTCAGCTGTTTATTCACTCCCATTTTCATGACAAAGATGGGCAGTCGCAATTCGTTAATCCTGGCCTGGTGGTTGATCTCCTTCTATCTGGCTTCCATGTTCTTTCCTGAATACTGGAGTCTGATTCCTGGTGCTCTGTTCCTCGGTGTAGGATGGCCTCTACAGTGGAATGCTGTCAACACCTACATGAAAGATGTTGCTGTTAAATTAAGTAAAGCTATGAATACAGATCTTGATGTGCTCTTGGTTAGGATATTTGGTGCAGTTGGTGTCTCCTATCAATGTGGGATCGTTTTAGGAAACCTTATTGTATTCTTTACTTTGGACAGTGGGGCAACTCACAAGAATGGTAACTATTACTATAAATATTTATAATTTATTATAATAACAAATCAGCAAATAATGGTGCAAACACGGTAAACAAATTAGTATAATAAATAAGTGGTTTTACGATTTGCTGAAAATAATTTCAATCAAGGATAGAGCTAGCACTTCTTCTTAGCTTTTAAATAATTTAATACAATAATTAACACAACCGGGATTTCCATTTCAAGAAAGAGAGGTCTTTTCAAGTCATGGTAGACAAATTATACTAGAAAAATTATCATTATCAATTATTTCAAAACTCAAGACAATTTTTAAAATCTGTCTTTTCCGAATTCTTAAAATATTAGATGGCCATTATTTGTTTTCAAGAGGTTAACTAAAGTGATTTTGTATCGTAAGATATTCGAAACGGCTGAAACAAAATGACTGAATCTTATTTCTAAATAAATATCTTATCGATATACGGTCATAGCAGAGAAATGGAAGACTGAAAATGGATAGTTTTCATCGAGTCCATTGTATTAAAAGCACAACAGTGTGTGTCTCACTTACTTGTCGACATTTAATGCTTGATGTATAAAATAATTTATTCATAATGATCCATAACATTATGATTCTTTGGCCTCTAGCTTGTTGAATAGCCTTTAGGTACAGTATACTGAATGATTGCTTACAGTTGGAAACATTCTTTATACAGTTCTATTGAAATGGTAAATTGAACCAGTTATTTCCAATTGATAGTATGTTCACCAAGAAGGCCTACTCAATTATTACAGAATAATAATAAGCATAACTAGTTAACCCTGTGCGAATAATTTGCATGGTATCTTGATCAGTCACCGAATGGTTTTGGCGTACCGACAAAAAAACACCTTTGAGAAATAATATATAGTGATTATTATAGAATAAAAAGATAATTCATTACAGAATAATAAGCATAATTATTATATAATAAAAAGCACAATTGATTGGAATTTTATTGGAATTTTGTAACGTTTTTGTAGTCTTTTTTTTAAAAGTTTTTACTAAAAACTTACTTCCATACCTTTTTTTTTATTTATACATTCAAGATTTTGAATTTTTGAGGAAGCAAGGGAAAATACCCTTTGTAGTTATGATGTCTTATTGAAGTAAACATGATTTATAATAGGATACGTAGAATATTGTTCTTTGCATCTTATTGGTTTAGGCTGAGATGCGTATTTGCCCATAAACACAGTAACTGCTTAGAGTTGCAAATAATAAATCCACACACCTGTTGCTACGACAACTGCCGTAAAGTGATTGAAGTTATTAATGGAAGTTTCAATGAAAAAACAAACAAACAATTTAAAAAAAAAAAAATCAATAGATTTCGAAGAAAGTGTTTTCACTGTTCATGGTAGAAATTGTTTGTGAATTAAAGCAAACAGTTTAAAAAAATAAAGGATCAATGAAGAAGCTTATTGATACTTGAGAATGAATCGATGGGGATTTGAAACGTTGTAAGTTTTAATATATTTAGTAATGTTTATTTACACATAATGCTTTTACGGTCGGCTCCAATTTTATTGGGTTTAACTGCATGCAAAATAATTTTTAATGAATAAGTGACCATTTGCATATTTATGAAAAGAAGAACGTATTTTTTTTTTCCTGATCAGAGTTTCACGAATTTGCGAGGTTTGCTGTGAATTGAAACCACAAATTCACCTTTTTATCTCCAACAAACAAATTAATCCTTAAAACTTAAATTAATCCTTATATTAACTTTTTTTTTTTTATAGAATCAAATATTGCAGAGACATTGCAAATCTGTGGAGGAAATTATTGTAATGAAGATTTAGAATCTGAAGCTAATGTGAAAATTCCTGAGCCCTGGAGAGTTCTAACGTTGAACGGAATTTTGACTGGTTGTGGTGTTTTAGGTTCACTCCTTTTATTGGCAGCTGATAAAATTTCCAGTGAATCCGAAGTAAGTAAATTTTAACAGATTTTTTGAGATACAAATTTTCTTCCACTCACACTTTTTGTTCTTTTGTTATTTCAGCCTCAGTCACCTCCCCAATTAGATTTTAAAAAAATCATACAAATGAAGAATGTCTTCAATAGAAATATTTATTTTTCTAAATTTTAACAGAAATGAAATTTTTTTTGCCAGAATGTATCAATTCGAATTAAAATAAGAATGAAATCAAAACGTTTATACAGCGCTAGTTTTCTCTGAAAGCTGTTTTTCTTTTAACATTGAGACATCCTCGGAACCCTAGATTGGAAATCACTACTGTACAACTTTCAATACAATATGGACAATTTATACAATATGGACAATATGTACAATAAGGACAATATGTACGATATGGGCAATATGTACGATATGCACAATACGTACAATACGGACAATTTGTACAATATGGACAATATGTACAATATGTACAATATGGACAATATGGACAATATGTACAATATGGACAATTTGTTCAATATAGATAATATGTACAATATGGACAATTTGTACAATATGGACAATATGTACAATATGAACAATATGTACAATATGGACAATATGTACAATATGGACAATATGTACAATATGACAATTTGTACAATATGGACAATATGTACAATATGGACAATTTGTACAATATGGACAATATGTACAATATGGACAATATGGACAATTTGTACAATATGTACAATATGTACAATATATACAATATGGACAATACGGACAATGTGGAAGCAGGGCCGTTTCTACCATTAGGCAAGACTAGGCGGCCGCCTAGGGCGGCAAGATTTTAGGGCGGCCGAAGGACGGATTCGTTTTTTTTTTTCGTTGTTAAAATAGGATTGTCGTTTTTTTTTTTTTTTTTTTTTTTGGTGGGGGTGGCATTTGAAAGGGAGGGAGGCGGCATTTTTCAGTTCTCGCCTAGGGTGGCAGAAAACCTAGAAACGGCTCTGTGTGGAAGTAACTATTTCTTTCTGATAGGTTTAAGAAAGTCACTTGATGGCAGAAATTATACCAAAGTTTTTTACTGTATTTTTGTTTTAATAATTAATTTTAACAATCAAAATAAGGCAGCCGAGCCCTATTTTCACTGAAAACCTTTGAAATCTTATGATCGCCTGTTTCGATAAAGTTGCTTTTCCAACCCTAGTAATCGGGACCTTCTTAACCCTTTGCTTAGATATAATTTTTTTTCAATCCAAATTGATGAACCCCCTGAAATCTATCCAAGGATTAAGAAACCTGTTCCAGAGGAGAAACTCCTTGATTTAATCTATTATTTTGTAATCTATCATGTAAGTTTTTCAAGATAATACGATTACTTTTAGAGATAAGCGGAATGTGGTTTAAAATCTTCTATATAAGAAAAGAAAAGGTATGTAAAAACTTCACAATAAAAAATACCTACATTATAATTGGGTAAGCCCGATTTTGATTATAGAAATTGCGAAAAAATTGAATCATGATGCATCTATCATTTGAAAGAATGTCTGCAAATCATAATAATAATAAAATAATTCTGATTGCTGGTTAGTTCTTATTTCGGAAGATACTTGCGGCATTGAACATGAATGAAGGGTCGAAGACATCAAAGGAATAATCGCTCGATTATTATATAGTTTCTCACTTATAGGACTGCGATGTTACGTCCATGTTCCCATATCCATCAGTTAATAAAATTATTTATTTGAATAGCTGGAATATTTACGCCAGAACAAAAGGTTTTTAGCCTAGGCTACCACTACAGTCAGTTTCATATTTCTCTGGATCATTGCCTAACACTTATATTGATCCGTGTTTTTATTCCTG
Source organism: Thereuonema tuberculata (assembly GCA_023159025.1). Classification (NCBI taxonomy): domain Eukaryota; kingdom Metazoa; phylum Arthropoda; class Chilopoda; order Scutigeromorpha; family Scutigeridae; genus Thereuonema; species Thereuonema tuberculata. The sequence continues at coordinate 35,090,769 of JAFIDM010004315.1, read as the reverse complement.
TTATTAGTTATCTACGACAGGCTGTAACACTATTGCTTAAAAGGGTTGTGTGCCTGCTATATTTTTTATTGTACACAAAAGTTAAAATATTTTTTGACTTTACTTTGAAATTGGAATTAACTTTAGAAAAAAGTACTAAAGAACCCTGTCTGTTAAATGTAAGAAACTTTTTCATTAAATTGTTACTTCAGAACAAACTATACTAATATATAAGTAAAGGAAACAATTTCAAAAGATTATTATTAAAACAACCTTTTGTTTTCTTTCTTTTTTTCTTCTGCTAAATTTTCTCTTTTCTGTTAAATATATTTAAATCGTAAACTTTTTTCATCATAATTGAAACTAATATTTATTATCAATTTTTTTTTTGTAGGAAGAGAGAAATTTAAAGATGAGTCAGGCATCTAAAGAAACCTTTCTTGATAGCTGCAAAACAGCTTTGATTCCTTTTAAACAAGCGATGGGTCTTTGGACAAACCCTCGCCAGTTATTGATGTTTCCTTACTGCTTTTATCTAGGATTAGAAGTGCCTTTCTATCTCACAGATTTCACAAAGGTAAGTTTTAACTTTCAATGTTTGCACAAACTTAAAGGAAGTTTACTATCACTTAAATAATTCTTGCAACTACGATATTTACTGTAATTGTAAATGTTCTTTAATTCTTCTGGTCTCAGACATAATACAAGAATGTGAATCTGAACCCAATGTAAAGAATGAAATGATTCCATCTCATGCACAGTTTAGAAAATGACAATGTTGTAGTCAACTAGTACCTGAAATAAACTGAATGTGGACAGATACGATTCAACTTAATTCGAAATCAGTTGATTTTCATTTGCAACTGAAAGTGAATTAATGTCTTTGTGTACGATTAGATGATGTTTTGAATTCTCCTGAGAGTGTCACTTGATTACAATTGAAGGATTCGCCAATCAGAATGAAGAGTTGTAATAAATCATGTTATTCATATTTTTCCAGGATCAATTTATAATGCATTTATATTTGCATTTAAATCGAACTGAGAGATGTTACAAATGTGTTGTAAGACTGTATGCACAAGTGATTACAAGAAAAAAAAATGAATTTGCCCAACTGTATAGGTAGATTGCATTGAATTCTAGAAAACAAGTGTCTGATGAACGTATTTTACAGAAGATCACTTCAAGGTTGGCAATATGTTAATAGCTAAATAGAAATTGCATTGTATTGACGATCTAAAAGTATCACAATCCGAAGGTTTTAAATCTTGTCGCTGAATGACTCGCTGATTTTGAGGTTACATCAATTGTATGAAGGAATTTTGTTTTCTTATTGAGTGAATATTAGGGAAAAATTAGAAATAACGCTGGTAAAAAGTAAATCCATAGATTTTTCTTATTATAATTTTTATTTTCGATAGAATTATTTTCGTAACTTTCAACTTAATAGGAAAAAAAAACCCAAAGTAAATAAGTGTGATTATTACAAGAAAACCTTAACTAAAAATAAAACAAATAAAGCCAGTAATGAGAAAATAACAACTTTAAATAGTTTTAAGTTCAAGTTAATCACTTATATTGATTCGAAACAACTTAGCGTAAGACACTATTTTATTTTATTTATTTTTTTCTTACTTTTTTATATTAATTTGTGCTAATTTCATCTTATTTAGAATTTATATGTACATAAATTTATAATGGTTGATGTTTTAGTCGTACCCTCTTGGTAAAATAAAGTGGCCTACTGCTCGGCAATGGTAACTAGTGGCCGGCATTCGCCATAATTCAAATTCTAGCAAAGAAAAAAATACTACACTTCATGTACTTATATTTTAGATTTATCTTTGTACAGTTCCATTACATTTTTTTCGAATCATCCCAAGTGATTAACTAACTTCAAAATATATAAAACATGAACTCACAGAACTGAGCTGTCTTGAAATTGTGACATCGGGAATCCAAGACAGCCTGTTTCAGGTTTCAAGACTATCGTCACTTCATCGCTAATTTCACGAACTGGCGAATCTGCAATTCGATAATTATGAGAAAATCATCTATGAAGAAAAGATTTTTTATTAAAAGTACTTAATACGTGTACTAAATGTCATAGGAGGGAATTGTTATCATTTGTGCCTTTGTGGTTTGAAAGTACACCTCCCATAAGTATCCATAACACATGAATTTAAAATTGACAAATTTTTCGGATTCGCCAGTTCGTGAAATGAGCGACGACTTGGATCTGCCTAGTATTTACAGCTCAGTAAACTTAGAAGACATATAAACAAAACACAATAACGGCCCTTCTTATTAAAAAAACAACGAAACATAAATAACGAATAAAAGGTCAATTAATTAATCCTCGATAGCAACCGCTTCGTTTCTACAGGATTAATTGTAAACATGAAACATATAACAACAATTTAAAGTGCGGTCGAACAATAATATTAAATATATAAATCGTAACCGCACAGAACTATAGGTTCACTAAGATCTATATTTGGAAATTGTGATACCGGGAATCCAAGACAGCCTGTTCTGTGCGTTTATGATTTATATATTTTGATGTTATTGTTCGTACGCATTTTAAATTTTGTTATGTGATTAACTAACTATCTGTTATATAAAGTTATAATTCTATCATTATTGGTTTTATTTAGCTGACAGTCTGTGAATATTTTTATACAGTAGCAATTCTAGCCTATGTTTTATTTGTAAAAGTAAAATTGAAAATAAAAAAAAGTTTTTTGTTTTGAAAGAAGTTTTTTTGTTTTGATGTAGAAGATTTTTTTTTTATCTTTTGTTACATCTTAGGGCCTGTGCACAAAGTAATTTATTGATTTATAAGAAAGACTAATTAAAGTATTTTGTAAATGTGCAAAGGCGAAAAGTGTCTTGATTCTTTTCATAATTTCTGCTTATATTTTCTAGGCCTTTGTTAGTTGTCCCCTGGGGATTCCGTACATAGGAATAGCAATGGCGTGTCTTGGTGGTGCCAACATGTTATTCTGTCTCATTCAAGGCAACCTCGTTCGGTGGTTCGGAAGACTTCCAGTGATTGTGTTCGGGGCTTTCATTCATATCACTGCCATGATCATCAGCCTCAGTTGGAAACTGGACGATCGCCATGTGTATGTTTATTTCGTGTTGTCTGCCATGTTAGGAATTGCTGATGCAGTGGTTTTCACACAAGGCTATGGTACGTATGGTGGCGTAATTGAAGATAAGAGCATAAAATGAACATTTGCATATAATAACCTTTTAAAATAATCAGTATTTCCAGTTAGACATTATATTTTTTAATCTTATTTTGCTTTTATTGATTAACTTATCTCCTAATTTATCTAAACACAGTTTACATCTGTACCAATTAAGTGATAACGAAAGATTAGAAAAGGAAATGAAGATCAAAAACAGATACATACAATTCTTGAAAATTATTTTATTATTTAATATTTAATATTTGATGCCTTAGATTTTTTATGGCTTCAAAAAAAGGAAAATCATTTTTTTTACTTAAAAATAAACATCCAAAATGGGAAGGACTTTCTGAGAAGAATCAAGTTATAATCTATGGGCTTACATAGGATTTTATTTTTATTTTTATTTTTATTATTATTTTTATTTTTATTTTATTATTTTTAATATTATTAATTATTTTTTTGAGAGGAGAGGGAAGGGAAAAAAACAATATTCAAACAAAACTAAACGGTTTTTGATGGTTTAAAAAAAAAATCCAACTACAATAAACTCTGTATCAACCTAATCAATTAAAAAATTGGCGGCATGAAGGGTCTTTCTACCTATCTCTTTTCCTTTCATACTAAATATTATATATACAAATAGAGATACGAGTTTGTGCTAACTTTCAGTCCTAATTATGAATATTAAGGCTGCTTTACACTTTCTCGAAAACTTGCTCCAAACCGGCAAGTAGCTCAAAAATGCATACTTGCTGGAAAACCTATCACTTTGCTCTGAATTCAACATGTTCTAATTTCGAAGCAAGTATAGAGGCAACTCGATACAGCGCGCCTAGCGGTGAAAAACATTTACTTGAAAAACTGACAGTGACTTAACGCTGAAATCTTGAATCTTTCCATCCACAGTTTCATCCACTCCTTTATCTTCTTCTATTTGGGAAGCTGCTAAATCAACCACTTCATTGTTTCTCCTAACGGCATTTTTAATTACGATATCAATAAGAGTAAAACGAGACTAGCAAGTGGAAGATACTTGTCCGGATAAAGTGACGTCGGCAACTGGCAAAAGGCACCTTTTCTTGCGCGCGAGTTTTCTTTTGAGCACATGTAAAGCAGCCGTATTAGTTAAAATTGCTGTTGTTCTTTGTTGCTAAAGCAAATACATATTATAATCGAGATTGCCAAAATTCATCTTAATAATCCTATAAAATTTCACGGTAAACATTTAAGTTTCCGAGTGCAAACCGGAAAGCTACATTTAGTCAGTCGTAAGTCGTAGAACGCCTAAGATAGGGTGTAAATGAATAAGAGCAACAAACTTCAAACTTCTAGGGCGTATAGGTGTGTGAAAATGGAACTCTTTTTGATCAGGAACATAGGTCCGGAACGCACCGATTTCTTTTAACACCCCTCCCCCCTGTTTTATTCACTTCAATATTGTGAACGGTTTGGCCTACGTAATGCAGGGCAGTAGGTTGTTGCGTATATGATTGTTGTCGTTTCACATAAAGATCACTTGAAACCAGTAAGCGTAACAGGATGTTATTGTTGTGTTTCATTGTATCATGTTTACAAGAGATGCACGAAGTCACAGCCATCAACTTCGATGTAAGCGTTTCTGCAAAAGTAAACGCAGTCATTTTGTCCTTGAATAGAACTTCAGTAAACAATGAAAGGCATGAGCATGAATAGTACTGATTTCACATGATCATTATGTGTTGTGCTAACGACAACAATGGTATACGTAACGATCTACTGCCCTGCAGTACATAAAACATACTGTTCATAATATTGAAGTGAATGACACACGGGTCTTTTTTCGCTAAAACACAGTAATAGGGAATAGGTGCGTTTCCTGGCCCATGTTCCTTAAGAAAAAAATGTTCCATTTTCACACCTAAAAGTTTGTTGCTAGTATTCATTTAACTCTGTACATTGTCTTGTTGAATTCATTTTTTTTTAAAATAATAAATTCATTGTGCATTTATTTAATTAATTTTCTTTTTCTTTTTTATAGCACTGTGTGGTATCGTATACGAGAAGAACACTGACTTAGTATATTCTAATTGTATCTTCGTCACAAACATCGCCTTCATGGTGGCTTACATTTACTCCTTTCTTCTGTGTGTGTACATTAAGATCTACATAATGGCAGCAGTTCTGCTTCTCTCTGTTATTTGTCTGATGTCTTTAGAACGGATCCACAAGCGTTCCAAATCTTAACCTAAGTATTTATAAAAACATAAACTTTGTGCAAGAAGCAAGCAGAGCCTTATGAATACAGTTAAATATGTTGCATTTATTTTGAAAATTAAAAATTAGTGAGTTGGATACAAAGAATACAAAATGGATATTAAGACTTATCATGCAGTTTCCTTGACTTTATTTAAAAATCTATTTATTTGTAGACTCTCTGTAGAAACGTTTGATTGATACTGTGATTCAAGAGAAGAAATAGTGCATAATTAAAATATATTTTCTTATATATGTAAATAATTTATTGAGAATACATCCTATTTACTAATTATTATTACAAAGAAGCTAACTTACAGGGATTTTACATGTTGACACAAATCATTAACACTTTATATAGTATAAGTGTTATTGATCGATTTTCACTAGTCATTATTTAAATAGTTTCGATTACGTTGATTGGTCGTTTTGGAGTGAAATTAAGTTAATCGACAATAAAAAAAAAATTAAAAAATGATTTATTTCTGCACTGAAATAAATTAGTAGTATAAATTGATATCTGGGACACCCATTTTTTTTTCCTCCAATTTAATTTTAATATGTTTGTTTTGAAAAATCACGAGTACTTTCGCTCCTAAGGAGCTCAATTTTATTGACGTTTTTACGACTTAAAAAAATAAAACAAAAAAAACCTCCTTTTTGTTATTAAATTTAATAATAAAATTAATGAAGTTTGGTCAATTAATGAAAATGAATATTAAACAAGAAGACAACTTAAAAAGAAATATATTTACGATGAGAATTAACTTCTGGGTTTATGTCACGTGACAGTAAGTCCTGTGACAGATCTGCCATTAAATTCCAAAGAACTGCGGCTAAAGTGAAGCAGTAAAAAGAAAAGATCTGAATTTATGAAGATAATTTGAAATCTAGAAATACTATATTTTGTTTGGATAAAGTAATCTACAAGACGAATTTCAATTCATCAGTGAGAGATATGGACGCTGTAGAAGCCGTTAAAAATCAGGTGAGTTATTTCGAATTATATAATGTAAAAGAATTTGAAGTGCAGTAATTTACATTGGAAATATGAATAAATTAAACAACGAATTGAGGCGATTAAATACTCTAAAAGCTTCTACTCAGTAACATTGACAAGAATATTAGAAGCCTAGAATCTGATCAGAATTGTAATTAAAGAGGCCAGGATTTTCATGACATGTTTATTTTTTCCTGTTCTTTGTTTCCGTGTTAATATAAACATATTTTCAGTTATTCAGATTAAAATAAGGTAGTATTTATTATGCATATTTCACTGTATTGAATATTAAAGAAACTTTTTGGTCTAGATTCCGAAAAAAAAAAAATTATTGCATAAATGAACTTCATTATATTTACATATTTATCGATATTTTCGATGTAGAGTTGATGTAAAACATACCCCGATTGAAATCTATATGTACAGATATAGATACATGTATTTTTAGTATTATTTCCTGAAGAGAAGAGTATGTAAAGATGTTTTCTAGAATTTTTTTTTTGGGGGGGGGGGGTTAAAAGTGTATGAGTCACTATTTTTTTTTTTTTTTACTGATAAATGATTTCTTTAATAAATTCACATATGCATGTACTTCATAATAAACTGAGCCACAACAATAAAGTTGTGGTAATAAAATGAAATGACTGTAGAATCCAAGGTGCTGATGAAATTGATCCTCAAGCAATTGGGAATTACTTTCAAATAGAAGTGCCCAGTGATCACTGAAGCCTATATCTTCACCATTCATGAGTGAACAGATTAATCTTCTCAGTTAAAGTTCCCTTTATACTTCTATCCTTGATACTTATATGAATAATATTTTAAAATTTCTAATATTTTTAAATTTCGTAATTTGTGTTCTATTGTAGGCATTGGGAGGGGGATGTAAAGACTTTTTCTCACAGCCGGTCGTTCCTACACATGAAAACATTATATCTACTAAGGATCTCTTTAAATTATCTATTTTTTGATGATAAATAATGTGTTGCTAATGCCCAAGCGTGGCGCGATTGCTTTAAATCGAATAGAATGTTGGTGAGTGCAAGATGTGTGTTAATGTGTGAAAGGTTGTCAGATGACGTTGGCAACAAATGTGAACAATGAAGAAAAGAAAATATCTCGTAAAAAGCTTCAAGTGAAAAGTTAGGCTGCTTTGAGAGATTTTTGTTAAGTATTATCTCTCTGATCTAAGTTAGGTGAATCCTATGTGTATTTGTAGTTTTGGGGTTTGTGTGTGATTCCTCAATACGAGTAAAACAATATTTAGCAGAAGATATCGTTGAGTCTCTGATGACAGTGATTCCCGAATTCAGAAGTTGGGGATGAACATTATGTAGATTCTATAGCATAGAGAAGTCAGCTATTGATTAGTGTATAATCAACCACTTGAGGATAGGCGGGCTTCGTAGTTACAAAATACCCCACCAGGCTACTGCTTGGCTTGTGGGATAAACAGACATGTGCTTCGTTTTAACCCATGTAGATATAGAGGAAATATTATATTAAAGAAGGATATTCCAAGCGTTTTTACATAATTACCACAATAAGGGACTGCACAGTACTGAACCATTCCGTCTTGAAATATCAAAATCGACGATTTTTTGAGTAATTCACAGTAATTTACATGTTTGTTTATCCCACAAGATCTCGCACATGCTTACAAGTCGTACGTGACATCGGTATGTCCATTGCTATACAACTATTTTGTAAACAAAACTGCAACTGTGCAGTTTTGTTTATATCTTAGCAACGGAGAATTTCGCCGTGCCTGGAAGATCGGAGTTAACTGAAACGTGACAATTTGTATTAGGCTTAATTCGCATTTAGATGATAAGAAGATAGAATTGTAATTAATGATTATAAATAAATTTGTCCTATTAAAATACTTGTAATAAGAAGAGAATATAAATTTCAGCTAATCGAGTTTCCGAGTTAGTAAATTTTCACTTAGGAACATCCTCTACTAAACATCCATTTAACCGTAGTTTTAATCAAGCAAGTTACTTTAAAATACATTTATAATTACTAATATTGTAAATAGTATCAAGCTCATTTCATGGTAGTGTTGAAGGATAATAATTTTTTTATTTTAACAGAGAATGCAGAATATTTGTTCAATTTCGGGAAATCTAGTATTGGAAGAAAAGGATGGAATGAAATCAAAGAAATTAAAATTCATCTGCAACGCTACGGAGCAGAAGAATAATGAAAAGAAGCAAGAACTACTTTTGCGCTGTAGTAAAAATATCGCCCTAGTTGTTGTATCGTGTATTCTTGTACTGATTGGGCTTTATGCGGATTTAGCTCTGATTGCCTCCATTGTTACTGATACTCAACTACTTCTCATCACATTATCATTGTTTACTGCAGTTGAGGTAAGAACTCTATTCCTTCTCGACTTTATCATTTTAATGTACAGTGTTACCTCCGAATAACGGACAGTCACGGGACCGGAAGTTTTGTCCGTTATTGGGAGGTGTCCGCTATTGGGGAGGACTGTCTTTTTTTTATTTTTTAGCTTACATGTCATTTAATGAAAAATTACGTACAATCTTAATTAAATTTCTACAATTATCATTGCGGTATGAGAGAATATGAACAATTGCAAATTATTTACTATATTTCTTTTTAAATGAGTGTTAATCTGTTTGCCTTACTTAAATAATGATAAAATTAATTACAGTATACAGAAAATTAATTTCTAGCCATCCATTTGATGCCTTAAACTAGGGTGACCAGATTTTTACATTGGCAAAGCGGGACACCATTTACCGGGGGGGGGAGGGAGGGGGGGGAGACCGGAAAGAAAAAAATACAAAACGGAATCTCCAGTTCGACAACCAAAAAAAAACAAAAAAAACAACGGAATCTCCAGGTTCAACAACCAAAAAAAAAAAAAAAAAAAAAAAAAGGAATCTCCAGGTTCAACAACCAAAAAAAAAAACACGGAATCTCCAGTTTCAACAACCAAAAAAAAAATCTCCAGTTCGACAAAAAAAGGAATTCAATAACCAAAAAAAAAATCGGGACTTTTTTAAAATGCCGCGGGACGCGGGACAAATTGAAAAAAATCGGGACTGTCCCGCCAAAATCGGGACTTCTGGTCACCCTACTTAAACGTGTCAAATCCTAAAGTTTGACCGAATTCTCTGGCTTTTTCTTGAAGGAAAACACCGCTTATAGGAATGTTCTTTGCACGAGCAAAGAGGAACCATTTTATCATCATTTCGTCAATTTTGCTTTTTTCAGTTTCACGAAACTTCAAATTCTTCGAATTTTCGTTTGAATTCACCATCCACATTTTTCTAATCTCATCTTTGTCCTTCAAAAGTTCACTTATCTGAGTTTTTCCAACTTTAAAACGTTCAGCAAGACAACGCACACTCAGCTTTTCTTTTTAGCAACTTCAAGAACATCATTTTTTTTTTTCAGTGCCAATCTCTTCCTTTTCGACGCCATTTTAATTCGCACTAAATTTAATCAACACGTTTATAGGATAGCTTTGCCGAGGGATTGATATTTACAAAGCAACTGCAGTGAAAAAAAGGGCCTCAGATTCCTGCATTGAATCATGAGACACCGATACAATGTATCAATGTATGGGACACCGATGTAAATACAACCATGATGTGTTTGTCGAAATGTTAATCGGAAAAAAAAAATTACAATTAAAATAACTGTCCGCTATTCAGAGTGTCCGCTATTCGGAGTGGATAACATGGAATGTCCTATTGTAAGGGACTGGGACCCGCAATAATGTCCGCTAATTAGAGGTGTCCGCTATTCGGAGTGTCCGTTACAGGAGGTTTCACTGTATTATAAGAATAATAAAATTTTAATGAAATAACGAATTCTATTTTACATAAAAAAAAATCTTTAAAAATTTTCGTTTTGAATAGAAAATTTCACATTATCTTAATTTTTTTCCTTTATAAGAAGGGTTGATTCCTTTATAACCTGACAAAATCAACTGTCCGTAGCTTCACGAAAATCCTTTCTTCCACCATCTATTTTGCTCAATGTGGCCACCAGCATTTGTGACTATGGCCCTGCAATGTAACTTCAATTGCAAGAGTGAACGCTGTAAAACACACAGGGATATTTTATCCCACTTCTCTCGATATACTTTCCATTGTCCATCAACTGTTGTATCGCATCTATTCTCTAATTCCTGTTTAATAGTCCAAAGACAAAAACATCCATCACGCTGGTATCAGGGGACTTTACTAGAATATTTCCAGGCTAGAATATGTCCTGGCTTCCATTTCTTCGTAGAATTTCAGGGACGATGGTCGATAAGGAGACCTTATCTTGATGATTGGTGACTTTTGTGACATCAGAATCAAAGAGAACAGGTGACTCCTGTGCGTAGATTATTGTCAGAAAATGTTGTTGATGATACTTGATTCTATGCATAGAATACTATTGGCAATTCTATGGATAGCGAATTTGCCCCGGTAACAATATCCCTTAACCACCAAAGAAACCTTTGCGAAAATTTACAAAATTTGCAAAATTAGATTTGCGTTTTTCGTCAATGGGACGATATGAAATTACCCTGATCTTTTCACAGTCGTTGAGATGAACCAAAGTCTCATCCAGATTGACGACAAATCTGCTTATCGCCGGCCAGATGTAATTCATATAGCTTCCTGCAGTTGGTCATTCAGTGGATGGAAACGGACCTTATGAACTTTTTCAGTCTTGGGACCGTTCTTCAGGGTTTTACAGACAGTACAATCATATGCTGGATCAGAGGGTTCTCAGTTTGTGCCACACATCGCAGCTTGGCCAGAAGAGCAGGAATCATCTTCGGAAATTTTCGTTTCCAGGTCATCTTGATCGGGGAATTTCGTTCAGGAAATCCGTTCGATGTGTTCCTATGAATGACTGCTGACATTGTATCCTTGCTGACTGCAATTCCTTAACCTCTACATTGTTTCGCTATCATTGAATACGAAAACTTCGCGTGGAAAAGTGCGACAACGTAACCTTTCCAGAAACGATTTATTTTTGGAGCCATATCAGACAGACTATTATTACTAGCATAAAATGTTACATTCAGTATGAGGCACGTGCTAAGACGCTACAGCATGTCTCATTTTTAATAGAGAGCGCGCAATCACTCGAATTTGTCAGACTGTAAAGGAATCGATCCTCCATAGTTAAATTTGAATAAAAAAAAAAATATTTTTCCCAATTAATTTAGTAGCATTTTTTTTTTTTTTTTTATAATAATGTTGTTTAGTTCATATTCACTTGCCTTTCAATATTTTTTACAAATAAAGAACATATAAGCACATTATAATGTAAATAAACTACGACTCGATATCAGTGTTGATGTTGTAGTATCCCGGATTCATTTGGATCTCTGGTCATAGAGAATTACACTCCAGAATTGGAAAGGAATTTCAATTCAGGAGGCACTGTTAGGTGACAGTCAACCTTCTGCCATCCTTTAACGAAGAGAAACAAGTATGAAGAAGAAAGAAACACCCAAGCCCCACTCTCGAACTCAGGTTTCGACAGCGGTGCGGGAAGGCCACCACTTTGACCTTAAGGACATGGTGGAACTACTACTGGAATACTGAACCCCATCTGTTCATTAAAAGTTGTCTCTAAATGTTACGACACTTCTAATACAATGTTATGCCATTCAGGTGAAAATTGGAATATAAAATAATTCCTAAAGATAAAAAGAAACCCAGGATGAAATAATTCCTAAGAAAATACACAATCAAAATATTTCCAAAATTTTTCAGTATATTCCTGGATCAGATGTGTAGTTTCAAATTTATTTTTTTGTGTGATATCCTTTTAAGCAACTAATAAGGGAATTCTTAGTTTAATGAATTTTAATATTGGGCAGTGTGTAATTTTAAAAAGTGATTTTTATATAATGGTTCATAACAACAGCAAGTAAAAATAATTAGTAAAGAGAATTGTTGGAGTTTAAACGAAGCAAATATAACTTGGAAGACATTTATTTGCTGAAAATACAAATAAATTGAATAAAAAGAAACGTCAACGTAGAAATAAATGCTCGCAATGTCTCTTTCATCCTCGATATAAGTCCCGACTTTTGGAGTCGGCTATTCAGGAATATCTATAATGTGTTTATTGTTTGGCTTATTTGGAAGGCGACCGTCCTGAATTTTGATGACAAATTTCTCTTTGAGTGGCTGAGGAGATTTCAATCAGGACTAAGGAATTGGTCAATTTTAAACATTCGTAATATTCTTATTTCATATTTTTTGTTGACCCATGTACTGGGTGGCCAAAATTAAAGAGGTGTTGATAACCCAATTACCAAAAACCTATTAGGTCAAAATCCACCAAATTTGGCGTAACATTATTTAGATCATGGGGTTTTGATTTTTAAAGAAAAAAAAATAGTTCAAAATTTCACCACCAGGGGAAAACATTTATAGAAAAAAATTGAGCATAATAAAGTAAGTTAGTTTACAAACAAGATAACTTTTACTTTGCTTCATTTACAGATGTTTTCCTGGCAACTGTTATAATAACTGCAATCTGTGAACTGCATTTCCTACAGTAGAAAGCAACTGATCTCCACTGATTTGCCTTATGTACAGCGTTACTCCGTCATCCTCGCCTCCTTGGTACACCAAGCTTTTCAAATACCCCCATAATCAAAAGTCACAGGGAATGAGATCAGGCGAACTGGTTGGCCAACTCGTAGGAAAAGTTCGACTAATTATACTGTGTTCTGTGAAATGCTGCCGTAAGACTTGCTGTACACCCAATGCAATGTGTTCCATCCTGCATAAATATTGTGGATCCGAGGCATCCATGCTGTTGAAGTTGTGGAATAACAAAATAAAAGCGGCATTCGTTGATACCTCACAGCATTGACTTAGCGACTCATGGACCTTTTGGTGTTATTTCTTCAAAAAGTATGGACCGATGATGAACGAAAGAATAAAGCCACACCACACTGACTTTCGATGAGTGCAAAGGAATCTGTTGAGACACGTGAGGATTCTCCAACGCTCAAATGCGACAATTCAGTGTTTACAAATCCATTAAGATGAAAATGTGTCTCATCACTCCGTAGGATGTTCCAAGGCCATGCATCCTCAACTTCCATTCGAGCTAGGAACATCAGGGGAAAGTTCAGACGAGCGTCCGTATCTTCTCGAAGCAGTTTTTGCGAGTGGCTGATCTTAAAGAAAAAATTTAAGCAGTTAAACGCATAATTTTCCACACCATTGCTGGACGCGCGTGCATCGTTTGGTTCCAGTGCAGCAGTTGCAATTGTTTCAAGTTGTTGGTTTGATATCGGTTTGCGTCCTCGTCCTCAGCACTTGTAACGATCCCGTATTTTCAAATCGCAAAATTGTTTTTGTGCAAATTTGTGATTGTCATTGGACCTTTCCTTAAATTCTTCAACCTACGGTATTCCCTAATGCGACTGAAGGAATGTTGTTGTTTTTTTGGCAGTTAAGTTTCATCAGCAAAGCACGAGCAAGTAAATTTAGCATAGCGAAGGGTTAACATCAAAGCACCATCGCGCAACCACAGCACATCAGTCGGACGTAACACACGCGTTCGATTTCATCTTTTTATTCAAGATGACGTCATTCAATCATTCAATCTATGACGTCACTTTAGTGCAATCTGCAGCTTTCCTTGCTTCCAGCGCCATTTTATCCCCTTGTGAAAATTTTGAACTAATTTTCTTTTCAGAAGTAAAACCCCATGGTTTAAAATAATGTTCACAAATTCGGTGGAGTTTGGCCCAATAGGGTTTTGTTAATAGGTCTCTAAATACCTCTTTAATTATAGCCACCCGGGCTTCCATTCAGAAATATATATTTGTCGTTCTAAACTTTCTTAGGTTGTAAAGTTCGAGGCAAGAAGCTATTTTGAAATGGACTTTTTAAATTATAATACTCCTAGAATTTTGCATTGATATTAGGTTATCTCATAGTAAAGAATACTGTTTTTGCTTTAAAGAATATATTCATTAAAAGATTATTCAAAGAAAGATTGTATCGTTGACAAACCTTTGCATAATGAAATGCCTTACGAAATATATAAAATAATATCAAACGTGTATTCGAATCCAAAACTTAGTTATTAACCGAATTTGAAGCATTGCTACCCTCCATATTCGGTTAAAAGCTAAAGTTTTCGATTTCAATCGTATATTTGAATTAGAGACATTTTGCTTCATCAGTGAATTCTATATAATAAAATATTATTTTAGTGGTCTGAGTTACCAGCTTAAAAAAGTGCGAAATTTTGATTAAAAAAATTACTAAGTTTCAATATAAATATTTTGTGTTTTACTGTTGTCTTTTGTACAATATTAAGCAGTTTCGTTCAGCCTTAATGTAAATCTTTCATTCTTCATGAAGGACAATGAAATACTCTAGAGCAGTGGTCGGCAACCTTTTGTTGTAAGAGGGCCAAATATGTTATGTGGGGATTACTGCGGGCCGCACTTTGGCCAAATATAATTTTAACAACCAAAAAAAACAAAAAAAAAAAACCAAACAAACGGGAAATCTAATTTTAACAACCCAAAAAATTAAAAAAACATCTTCCAATACGCCTCACGGGCCGCACCAAAACGCTTCGCGGGCCGCATGCGGCCCATGGGCCGCGGGTTGCCGACCGCTGCTCTAGAGCATTCAGCTCTATACATAAGAAGGTTTTAAAATTAGCTTTAAGTAAAAATATTAAGCAATTGTAATAATAAAAGGTGAAGTGTTTGTCTTATGTTTCTAATTCTTAATGATTGCTTTTTTTAAAGCTTCTGACTCTGTTTGCACCTATTTTTACTATGCTGATGGGAAGCAGGAATCTTCTTATAGCTTCCAACTGGTTACTTACCTTTTACTTTGCGTCCATGTTCTTTCCTACTTATTGGAGTCTGATGCCAGGAGCCATTGCTTTAGGCTTAGGATGGCCTTTGCAATGGGTAGCAGCTTATAGCTACATAAAAGAAGTAACCATCGAAATGAGTAAAGTGGTCAGTACCCATGTCGATGTATTGATGGTCAGAACATTTGGAATGATCGGATTATCCTTTCAATTGGGTGTTGTCATTGGAAACACGATTGCTTTCTTCACCCTCAATGGAGGAAATGTGAATAACAATGGTAAGTTCATCCAGTTTTTTAATGCAACTATTTTATAGCATTTAACTGTAATCAGATGGTGATAATGATTAGTTTGTTTTTTTAGTTGTAGCAGTAGTCTGCTAGATTTAGCATTTATGTATTTTCACTGATTCACATGTTGTATTGGGAAATTAATTGCCAAACAACAATGAAGCCGGGATTGGAACTTTCCTTTGATAAATACAAAGAATGTTAGATTTTAAATTTCCATAAGGGTTTGAAACTGTGTATATCTCATTGATTTCTTATAGGAGCCTTGATACCGATTAGAAAGGTGCTTATCTATCTGGAAGGGCCATAAAACAGTTAAGCCATTCTGTCGTAGATTATTATCAGAAGATTTAAATTCTGATTTTCCCTATATTTGTTTTGCTCTTCTTTGATGATGAGAAAATTAGACTTAAAACTTGATTTTCAGAAAATTTCTGCAGGGGCTAAGGACAAGTTAAAGGGCTGGGAACACGAACTGATACTGTATATACAGTAAGAAAACAATATTACTGCGTGTAACCTGGTATTGAAGGAATGTGTACTCGAATGAACAAATAAATTAACCGATTTTATTGGTTATTCTGTAGAATTGAAAATAGCGAAGGACAGTGAAAAATCCATAATCATGATTTGGTTCTAAAATTCCTGATCGTTTCAATGCATTGGTGTCCTTCATTCTCAAAAGTATATTTTTAATTGTACAGATAAGATAACTTTCACCTGTTTGCTTATTGTTAATAAATATTTAATAAAATTTTCCATTAATTTTCCATTATTTTAATGGAAATTTTCTTGAATTTTTTTGTTTGTCAGGGACTAATGCTAACCAAACATTGGAGTTTTGTGGAGGAAATTATTGCAATGAAGACTTACATGAAGTTACTAATTTGAAACTACCAGAACAATGGAGACTGAATACATTGAATGGGATTCTTACTGGCTGTGGAGCAGTTGGATGTATTATTCTACATTTCGCTAATAACGTTTCAGGAGATTCAGAGGTAAAGTACTTATTTAATTCTGACTGAAAACATAAATATACTAATATTTTTAAAGGTACGAAAGAGAAAAAGCATTGTTATTTCTATGTTGAATCGCAGTAGAAATGTTGAATCACTAATAAAGTCAATGTTAATTCTTTGAAATGAATCTGCTGAGATAATGTCGAACAAACTAATGTAAAGAAAGTAAAAATAAGTAAACATCTAATTGGCGAAACACACACTTGTTAAATCATTCGACAATAAAATGTTAAAGAAAGATAAGATTGTAACAAACAATTCGTTAAGAAATTTACATGTGTAATTCATTTGAAATATAAATGAGTAATCAGATGCAATAAAGCTAAAATCAATTACATTGAAATATTGAAAGTTTAAAACAAAGAACTTTTCGAAACAAATAAGAAATCTGAGAATGACTAATATTTCAAAATGTTTACATAGGCTTTTTTTTCCACCTTTCAATTTATATTGAGATTATAAATTCAGCAGTGTTACTAAATAATTAGTCAGTTATAAAATTTAAAGGGAATTTCATTAATGGAAAAGTTTTTGTGTTACTAATTATTTGATTCATAAATTATTTATTTATTTTAGAAAGAAAATAAGGATGAGGATAAGCCAGTGAAATCTGTGTGGAACAAGTGTAAGGAAGCCATGAAACCATTTGCAGAAGCAATGAAATTATGGAAGAATCCCAAACAATTGCTGCTTTTCCCTTATAATCTGTATTTAGGATTTGAAATGCCTTTTTATCTGACAGATTATACAAAGGTATTCCTGCAATACTACCGATGATACCGATAGGTTGAGACAGTAATTATTATAGATTTACTGCAAATACCGAATCTGTGTCAAAATTAAACTATTTATATTTTTAAAAATTCCATAAAGAGTAAAAAGCCCACTACTAGTATTTTTTCATTGGAAATTACATTTTTTAATAAACTAATTAAATAATCACTTCGAAATTTGCTATGTAGGTAATAGTTGCTATAAAGACCTTTATATAATGCCTTACAATATTACGGGATCAGATTAAAAAAAATTGAAAGACAACGTTCAAGCATAACTGTAAAAACCAAAGGTTATTAAATAAGTCTTCGAAACTGAATTGGCTAAAGTAAAGCGTACGAAATTAAATTAGTTTATACGTCAGTTCCTTAAGCTAAAATGAACGTTGGCAGCTTAGGAGATGTTTTCAAAGAGGATGTAATGGTCCAGTTAGTGTAATTTAAAATTATTACTAAGAAAATTCTGCATAAAAATTTTTATAAACTTGTTTTTAGCTTTGTTTGCTTATGAATGTGTGATATAAGATTTGTTGAATGGTGGGGGAAGAGTGACAAATCCGACAAATGTAAAAATTGAGTTACATGGGTTATAGAACGGATCACTTAAGTAGTCATGTAATTTGCAGGTCCTTAAAACATTTATAATGCAAATGCTTGTGTTTAGATTAAAATCTAAAGGTTGCTATTTCTTTTCTAGGCTTTCGTTACCTGTACGTTAGGAATTCCTTACATTGGCGCTGTAATGGCGTGTTTTGGTTTGTCCAATATGTTATTCTGCCTCATTCAAGGACAGCTGGTCCGTTGGTTTGGACGAATACCCATCATTCTCTTTGGGGCATTGGTTCATTTAGCTGCGTTGGTGGTTTTTCTAACTTGGAAACTTAACGTTCAATCGTTTTACGTTTACTTTATATTGGCCGCCATGTTGGGAATAGCCGATGCAGTCGTTTTTACACAAGGCTTTGGTAAGTTGGAACATAATATTGAAAACAACTTGACATTCATAATATAATGGGTCATTGATATCTAAGAGATGATAATAAGCCGAATAATATTGAGCTGAAACATTGGTAGAACGACATTTGGAAAACTGAAGCAGTTTGTAGCGAAGTAATTTAACACTTCAATAAAACTAATCCAATTTAATAATTTTTCTTATAAATAACTGATTTTTATTTCATTTCCTTAGTTTTCATTCAAAGCAATGAAGCATTCTCACTTCGCTAGGCATAATTTTCATTTCACAATTCTAACGAAGGATAATGAAGGGGGAGATGTCTTAATTTCTCGCGTGGAGGAGTTTGTTTGCAGCAATCTTCTAACTCTGATTACAAATTAGCAACAGTTCTATTAACAGATATAGTTCTTTCTCTATTTTACAATTTTAGCTCAAATGTGTAGTAGTCTTGATTGCTTGTTTCTCTAAATTATTTTTCAACTCTGATTTGTAATTGCTTTTTACTTTGACTAAAATTCACCTTATTTTATTTTGTATTCTTTCATTATTAAGTTAAAAGCATAGGTTAAAAAAAAAAAAAAAACAACCTAAGATACGAACCTTTTTTTTATTTTATTTTTTAAACTGAGGAGTAGTTCTTAGCAACTCTTTTAATTCCAGAATTATTAAAACTTTTTTTTTTCTTTACAGCGCTGTGTGGAATCCTATTTGAGAAGCAAACGGATTTAGTGTATTCCAATTGTACTTTCATTTGCAACATATCTATAATGATCGCTTACATCTACTCTTTTTTTCTTTGTATTCATATTAAAGTTTATATAATCATGGCGACATTGATTATTTCTGTTATTAGTATCTGTGGTTTAGAGATCTACCATAAGCGAACCTCTCTAGTTCCGACCAAGTAAAGATGTTTTTTGTTTTTTTTGCAATTATTATTTTACGATGAGATCTGTGTTTTTAAATTTGAGTGCAACCGTGGCATAGCTAATAGTGAATGATGTGTTAAGACATCTTTATTTGTCAATATTTTTTAGTCTCTGTAACAATAATGGCTACGAAGTTGTGATTTTGCGAGAAGGTCCCTAATAAGTCGATCACGTAAATTAGAATATTTTAAACTGGACTTAGGATATATCATTCTGTCTTAGTTACTAAAAATAGTAAGTTCTAGAGATTTGATATGTAGATACATGTGTAAAGTGCCTGAGAAATCATAAGCATAGATTAAATAGATCTAAGAAGGATTTCCTTCCTGAATATGATTAATTGGAGTTAAATGATGTCTTGATAGTGATCATACGTTACAGCTTTGATTAGTGTTAATCGCCATCTTAGTGAAACGTGGATAATCTGTCTCTGTGAGAATTCTAAAATTTAATTAGGTAGCCATCCTTTCTACTTATTAATAAGTGCAAGTGATTTGTTATGAGTTATGTTCAGTCAAAATTTTATTTAATGGAAATTTTAACGTGCGTAGAAGAATTTTATGGAGATAAAAATGCACAATTTTTTTTTTATTTTTAATTTAATTTTTATTGTTTTTTACATGAAGAACCATTCTTATGTTTACTTGTCTTTTGTTTATATTTCCTTTGATATCACTGAGCTGCATACACTGGGTGAATCAACTGAAGAAGGTTTAAGAACCCTGAAACAAGCTGTCTTGGATTCCCGGTATCAGATATTCCAGAAGCAGCTCATGATTTTATTTGTTGTCCGTTTTTATCCTTTTATAATATAAAATTCTTGTACGCACGTTAAAATTTTCATTATGTATATATCTTTCCTATAGTTAATCCTTCATAAGCTAGCAGTTGACTAGCGGGGATTAACTAATAGCACTTTTTTTTTTTTTAATTTATTTTTTAATGTGTTTTTATCTGAAGGGCCATTCTTATGTTTACCTGTCTTTTGTTTTTATTTCCTTTGATATCAATGAAAAAATGAGTAAAAAACAATGAATTAATTTTTGAAACAGAATTATCAGGAACATCTGGATAGATCCTTGTCTGAGGAATTTTCGTACTCCGGGATGGGATTTACTCGATATTTCGGTCCGGTGCCTCGGGCCGCCTTCAGGAGATGTAGATTAATTACCTTAAGTACGGCGCATCTAGAACAAGTTGTTTTGGTGGCCTGCTTTCTGGTAAGTCATGGTAAGCACACTGATACAAGGGAAGGGAGGGGAGGGGGACAGTGAAAGTTCAGGAAGGACGAGTCTTGAGACATGTTTTTAATTGCGTGGGGGGGATGTGTGGAGGGAGGGAGAACCCAATTGGCTCCCTTCAAATTCAAAGCAAGAATAAACGGAAAGTAAGCAAGAGGAACAAAGGAAAACAATTTTAAATAAATAAATAAAATAATTGATTTTTATCAATTAGAAGTTGGATAATTGGTAAGGGATGATGATAATAATAATAATAATAATTATTTTTATTATCATTCAAAGTCCTGTTAGAATCCCCTTCTTTTTTGATGATCCTATCATAATGTATTCTGTTCTAAAATTTTTAAATTTTATAGATTAATATAAAAAAAAAAAAAAAATCGCTAAGGATATTTACTTAGTTAATTTTAATATTTTAAGCTAATTTTAATATTTTGTTTTGAAGATTATTTTTTTTTTTCTTTTTGATGAGTTTTATGTTTTATTCTATATTGAGTTTGCATAGTTTATTTGAGAATCAAACAATGCAAAATATAAATCATAATTTTAAATTTAATTGGTAAACTATTTTTTTGTATGATAAAAGATATATGTTATTGTATTTAATTTATTACATAAATTTTTAATGTGTGCATCTCATATAAACGATCATTTATTATGATTCCAAGATTTTTAATTGTAATTACGTTTGTGATTTTATTTTTGTTTTTTACATTCAGAAAAATTCTCATGTAAACAGTTATGATTACGATAATAAAATGTTGGTGAGAAAGCGGTTATTTGTTTCGTAGGATGTATAAACATTTACTTTTATTTTCATTAAGTTGAAGTTTATTATCATGTATCCAACATTGTAGTAAATTAAAATCATTTTGTAAGATCTTATTTACTCTAGATATTTTTTTTTTTTCCATTTTTCATTAAGATTATCATCTCCATAAATGAACATAGAACAATTTGAGATTTATATTAATGACATTTTTTTACGTATGTAATCAAAAATAAAAGATCCCCAAATTTAAACCTTGTGGAACTCAAGGTTATATTTTTTTAATAGTTTGATTAATGGATAGAATCAAACAATAATAAAATAATAATAAGTAAATAAATACATAAATAACTAAAGGACAAAAAAGACGAAATTAAAATTAATCATACATTGGTAGTAAAACGATAGGAGGAAAAATTGAAATGTAACTTGACGAAAAGAAGAATATGGTTTTACTATTAATTTAATTCTTAATTTCATCCTTTTGTTCTTTCTGCCATGTCACATTTCAATCTTTCTTCCTATAGTTTTTACTACCAAACTATGATTTGTTTCAATTTCGTTTTTTTTTTTGTCCTTTATTTATGTATTTATTTCTTTATTATTATCGTTATGACATTATAATCTATGCAATAAACAAGAATCCTATCAATACAAGACGGGCTATTCAAAAAGACTTCATAAACATTCAAAATTGGATGCACGATAATAAGACCAAAGAAACAACTTACAAACTTTCAACCAAAGGTGTATCTTCATTCTCATTCATGTTTACAAATGTAAATTGCAATTCTTGCTTTGAGACTGAAACAGTAACAAATTTTACCTCCTTAGGTATTACAATAAACAACCTCTTCACTTGGAACACTCATATAAATATGCTTCACAAGAGACTAAATTCTAAAATATATATTTTCTATCGTATAAAAAACATAATACCAACAAAAACTAAGATACTTATTTACTATGCATTATTCCTTGATAAACTACGGGGTAAATATCAGGGTCCCTTAAAAACTTACAAATTAAAGTGCTTAAATTAATATTTTCAAAAAAAAGTCTGGAAAAACTCATAAAAGAAATTATAATCTAAATAAGTTTGAAATTTTATTCCCAAAACAAAAATTTATATATATAACCTAATAAAGCAAAACTACTATAATATATTACAAATAAAGACTAACAGTAATCAAAATTATCATCTGAGACAAAACAATAAAATAAAACTATCATACCCTCCAATTTTTAATAGTTACGGGCAAAGAAATATAAACTTCAATATAGAAAGAATCATAAATGATATGGAGATAAATATATTTTTAGAACATCAAAAAGTATCTATTGTCAAAACAAATCTTAAAAAATGGCTTATTGAAAATACTTAAAAAAAAAATAGAGCAAAATAAATAACTTAATAATTATTTTTTTTTCATTTTTCCTCTATATCTCTCTCTTTAAGAAGAATTTAAATTTTAAAACGGAAAAAAGAAAAGAAAAAAAAAAGCTCACCAAAGTAAAACAAAAGACTAAATTTTTAGATGTTTTTATAAAAGGTACTATTATTATAAAACTAATACAAGTATCAAGATATTACAAGCATGTTAAATTAATTCACAGAATACCTTCAATACTAATAAGTAATCATATATTTATATATGCCAACCGCCTACATTCAATTATTTGTTATTTCTTTTTTTTTTAAGAATTTTGTAGACTTGTAAGTTATATATTTTTCTATTGTAAACTATTCAAATGTATATTGTAAGAAAAAAAAATTATATAAATATCAGAACCCGTAGATAAGGACACTTCCCTAACAGGACTGTACTGAGTTTACCTATCTATGTTAATAAAAAAAAAATTCCATTACCAATTATCCAACTTCTATTAATTCATTCATTTTTTTTATTTATTTACTCAATTTTTTATTTAAATTATTTTTCTTTGTTCCTCTTGCTTACTTTCCGTTTATTCTTTTTGAATTTAAAGAGAACCAATTGGGTTCTCCCTAACTCCCCCCAAATAGAAACATGTCCCCAAGGTCTCGTCCTTCCTGAACTTTTACTTAACCTTCCTGAATTTTGAATCCACAGTACAGAAACAAAAATATGAAATTTATTATCAAATTATTGAAAAAAGTTAAAACTACCAAAGAACTTGAGGAAAAATAAAGTTTTTTAGAAAATTAATATATCAATCCTTGATTTATTAAAATTTAATGTAAGATTAGCAATTTGTTTATTTGAGTTAATTAAATTACCAAAATCAGAAGCAAAATAATAAATAAATAAAGTAAAGTAAGTACAGTCCGTTTCTGAATGGCAGAGCTACCAATGCGGGACGATTCTACTCCTCAAAGGGGTGATACGCTGAGATGGATGCTTTCCTAAGAAATTCTTTAGGACATTTTCGCTTTTAAGAAAAAAATAACGGAGGAGCATTTTTGCAATAGTATTTATTCTTTCCATAATTCTTTCCCGGAAAGCGCAAATAGAACGCAGCTACTAGTAAACTAACACTATAAAAAGTAAAAATCCCATCTTCCTCGACGCTATTTGGAAGACATCGCAGGAGACCTGACGCATGCGCAAAAGCGCTGAAGGCTCTCGTAAACGAAAACGGACTGTACACAACATGATTTATTTTTCTAATTTTTTTTTTATATTTTTATCTTATTTTTTGTTTATTCACAAGTCAATTATTTATTCATCCAAACATTTAACGTTCAAGTTTTCTAGTTCAGGTTCTAGAGAAAACATAGATAGTAAAATTTTTTCCAGATTTGGTCACTGGGTATGACAGTAACGAATATGGTCTTAAACACTTAAAATGTTAAAAACGTCTGTAGAAACCAAAAGCTTTAAAGTTTGTTCCAGAGGTTTTTAAGTTAAATTTTCTTTTTACTTTTAATTCAATTAAAATCAAGTCAAAACAATAACATCAAATAAAATCCATCAAATATTTTGCTGCTTCAACAACATTTCAATGGATTTACAGCAACTGATGATAAACGTTTATTTAGGGAATTTTCCGATACAAAAAAGGATAAAATTGTGTAATTATTTAAATGAGAATTAGTCAAATTTATTGAAAATGAAAAAAAAAATCTTTAATGTAATTATTCGTAATAATAAGGTACAATGCATAAAGCTATATTAAAGAGAATGAATTTTAAATTCCTCATCGTAGTGATTAACAATCCTCATTAAAATGCAAAACAAGATCACTTAGAAAATTGCCCATGATATATCTCTAAGCAACAGATACAAATGACGGATGGGATCAATGTTGTTAATATAATGTAAACTTTTGTACTGATGCACAGAAAGAAGGAGTAAATGTAAGCGATCATAAAGGATACATTCAAAATGAAAGTACAGTTCAAATAGACTAAGTCCGTTTGCTTTTCAAAGAGGATTCCACATAGAGCTAGAAAGAGAAAGCAAAAGATTAAAAACACTGGTAAATACTGATAACTATCAATATTAACTAGTTAAAAACAATATTAATAACAAAAAATAACGTATAAAGTATGTTACAGCCTCAACAATCAACTCCATTTCCCAAAACCGTATAATCAAAAAACAAAAGACAAATTCAGTTTAAAAGGTTGTCTGTATCTTATCCCTTGTAAACATAGCTCTTGCTTCTACATAGGAAACAGTGGACAACACTAAAGAAGAGGTTATATCAACACAATTATGCGATCAAAAATAACAACACTGTCAACACATAGAAGAAAAAAAATCATACCGCAAATTTTGACAACACCATCATTTTGGGAAGACAATCAGAAAATAAAACAATTAGAGAAATAATCGAATCTTATCACATCTCACTCCATCATCGATATAACTTGAAAATTCCTAACAATAACATTAAAATTTATTTGAGTAATTTCAGATTCCAAACTCGGACAACAAAAACCAAGAAGGTCATACAAAAGAAAATTTCATCTATGATCACGCAGTAACTCTTACAAATTTCTTTCTCCAACGTAATCCCATTCCAAGGCCAATATACGACAATATCATCGAGGATCCACGCAATACCAATTCATCACTAAAACACACTTCAATTCATTAATTTCTAAGAAAAAAGTTAATCATATTTATTCTATTACTATTTTCCAACTAATATTAAAAACAAAATATTATTAATTTTTATTAGTTCATTTAATAGAAGCTGATTAACAATTGCATTGTAATTTTGAAATTTCTGCTTTTTATGCAATAAATAAGATTTTGATTAAAAAAAAAAAAAGAATTGATTTTTGAGAATATCCAATGCTACTGAGTTGATGCCTTTCAATTTAATTGAGTAAAGTTTAGAGAATTCTATCCCATCCAAAACATTTCATGTAAAATAAGTTGCCAAGACTCACATGCTCATAATGCTTTCACTGTTAAAAAGATATGAGATCTGATTTAGAGCCAAGCGCCTAACTCTACAAGGCCTAACTCTACAAGCTCTAACTCTAAAAACCCTATATCTTGGTCAAAAAGTATAGCTTGTTCGTTTCGTGGCTGTCGCACAGACAATCCCATGGAGTTATGTAAAGTGGAGTATGCCAAGGCTTACTTTTTGACCAAGATATTAGGGTTTTTAGAGTTAGGCATGTAGAATGAGGGGCTTGGCTCTACATGAGATCTGATAACTTTTTAACAGTGAAAGCGTTATGAGCGTCTTGGCAACGTACTTTACATGGAATGTTTTGGGTGGGATGAAATAGTTCCATGAAACGGCCAAGCCATACTTTTTGACCAAGATATAGGGTTTTTAGAGTTAGGGCTTGTAGAGTTAGGCCTTGTAGAGTTAGGGGCTTGGCTCTACATGAGATCTCATATCTTTTTAACAGTGAAAGCATTATGAGCATGTGAGTCTTGGCAACTTATTTTACATGAAATGTTTTGGGTGGGATTTCATTTCTTTTTGTAAGATGAGATCTGATAACTTTTTAACAGTGAAAGCGTTATGAGCATGTGAGTCTTGGCAGCTTATTTTACATGAAATGTTTTGGGTGGGATTATCTATTACAACTAAATTTAGTTTTAAGATTATTAAGAAAATGGATTTTTTTTTTCAATACCCTACTTTTCTGTTTTTCTATTGGTCAACTTGTATATACAAGCTGTTTGCACTTTTGTAAGAAATCACATTATTATACAGTATTATTTAGGCCGAAGCATTGAGGGTACGACGTATTTCAGATCTTAATAAAATCCAAAGTATAAAAGGTAGATAAATGAAACTTAGCGTATTTCGTTAGTATGGTAACTGCATCTTATCCTGAAAATTTGAGCTCTCTAGTATTATCCAGGCCGAAGTTATGAGGGTTCGATAATACATAACCAGACCCCCCCCCCCTTTAAGAGGGGTTGGAGGGTGAAAGTTACGGATTTCTTAATTTTTTTGTTGTTTGTGTGCTAATCCTAGCCTGCATACCAAATTTTAGCTTTCTAGGACTTCAGGAAGTACCCTAGAGGTTTTAATGATCATGAATCAGTCAGTCAGTGAGTGAATCAGTGACGGAATCGACATATTTTAGGTATTAATAAAATCCAAAGTATAAAAGCTAAATAAATGAAACTTAGCTTATTTCATTAGTCTTCTAACTGCATCTTATCCTGAAAATTTGAGCTCTCTAGTGTTATCCAGGCCGAAGCTATGAGGGTTCGAAAATACGACGAAACGCTTCGAGAAAAGGTACGTAGTGCCCTTCCTGCCTTCGGCTCGTTTTGGCGGGGGCACTGCCGTGCCCCCAGATTTTTAAATAAATTGAGACTAACAGTTTATACTGAAAAAAGACGACCCTTTCTAATACCCATGAATAAATTGTACGTTTCAAATAAACAATTACTGAAAATTACACGAAAAATTGAAAAAAAATTCAGTGCTAAATAAAATTGCTATGTAAAACGGTTTCGTTTTGTTTTTTATTATTATATTCTTTTTTAGCATCCAACTGATTATGAAAGTTATGCAATGACGGAAAAGGAAAATAATGATACAAAAGACAGGAGATTCAGAAAGAGCCAATTTTTTGTTTTTGATTGATTGAAGAGATGGATTGTAATTACACCATTCAAAAGCTATTAATTAAGAAAACGAGAATGCGGTTAATGCAGCTGCTGGAGACTGTCAGTGAAGGTAGGAACACTTCTGAATATGTCTTCGGTAATTTACTTTATTTATATGTATTTTATTATTCATAGTGTGTGTAATAATATAATCATTATAAGACCATACACACCAATAAAAAAGAAATAATTTTATAGACCAAGACATAATAACAGTAACATGTTTCGAAGATTCATCGTCAGACTGTAAATAAAATAAAACGGAAAACATAGGCTTATAACAGCCCCACAATACAGAACATCGTAATTAATAATTATTTATATAATAATTCAAATTAACGTAAGTTATAATCTAACACACTCTTTATGGATAGTTCATTATTATAACAATTAGTAGTGCTAATAATGATAGACTCGGAGAATTTACGTGAATAATCGTCTTTTTGCTAAATAACTCGTTTATTCGAATTTGATGGGACAGCTCCCGTTTCAGATAAACGAAATTTCGGATAATCCGGAATATATTGTATTAAGCATGTACTGTAAATTAAAATGTACTGTACAGTGGATACCTGTACAGTGTAGCTTGCACTGAGGTTCACTGTAATTTAGTTAGAGTCTAGTTACAGTACTGTGGTCAAAATCTAACAATTTTGAACCCTTTTCAATATTGATACACTGTGCTGAATAGCGTTATTAATAGTTACAGTTAGGCTAATAGTTACAGTTACACAATCGCTTATGTACGCTATTAAATATTGATTATAGCGACGGAAAAAGGTTTTTCTGTATTTTTAAAATATGCTAAAAATCGTTTGATTGTATAAGCAGATCTTGTTAAAATAAGATGTTTGATAAATAAACAACTACAGATCATTTCATATAACCTTATCTATAAGTAAGTATAATATATGTTTATTTTAACTATAGAAATTAAAATTTAAAATTTAATGAATGAATATTGAAAATAAAATAATGTTAAGAAAAATTAAATATTTGATTTAGAATTAATTTTTTAAACGAAAACTTTGGCTTTAAAAAGAAATCTAAGTTGACTTTTAAATTGGCAAACAAAAAAAAATAATTTAATTAAAATAAATAACATATATTATACTTGTAAGTAAATTTACTTTAAATTGTACAAAATAAAAAAGAATACTTAAAAATAAATCATAAAAGACGTCAAAATAAATTTCTTAATAAGTCATTAAGGCCAACACACAAATATAATTAAAAACATTTGTATAAACGTTTAAAACGTTTTGTTGTCGAGTAGCAATAATAATAATTTCAAGAACAAAATAGCAAGTTGCCAGGACAGGTGACCCCCACGGGCTCTGAAAACAGGGTAGAGGCGTAGTACGAAGGCTACGGTAGAGGCCATCATTCACCCTCTTCAGTGACTCGGGATTTCCACATTCGGCCCGCCCGTGGGGGTCACCTGTCCTGGCAACCTGATATTGTGTTCTTGAAATTATTGTATTATTATTGTTACTCGACAACGAAACGCAGACGTTTTGAAAACGTTTGTAATTTTTTTTAATATGTATAAATGTTTTTAATTATATTTGTGTGTTGGCCTTAATGACTTATTATGATCTTCTTACGCATGTTAAATATTAATTTAAAAATAAATTTCTTTATTTGCTTTTTTTCTCGATTAAAAATATTAAATAAATTAAAATGTTAAATGTTAAAAATGTTCTTAATTTTTTTCTCAATTGTACACGGAAATTTATACAATGAAAATATTGTTTTACTTTTTATGTAGAAGTTTTGTAAAAGTCATAATCATTGTTTTAAAATGCATAGTGCACCTAGGCCGACAGATGGTTCTTGATGATCACGTTTGCACGAGAATTACGAAAAACGTGAGATCTGGCCATTAGCCTCTTCAGCAGGTCTCAAGGAATGTAGTATTTTGAATGTCTGTCACTAGGAAAATGCTAGAGAAAAAATGTTAAAGTTGGATTTTTGCCTTCAGCGTAGAGACGATGGAGGCAGCGGCGAATAAGGCATCGGTCAAAATCATCTACATCAGTAACGGGGCTTGCTCGTGGCCGCTTCTTTCCCGGAGTCGATAAGCCTTCTTTCTCGCCATTTTGTGAGAAGACATGGATAGAGGCTATTCTCGCGTCAATCATGTGAAATCGCGAAAATTCGGATCATCAAGAACCGTCTGTCGGTCTATACAGATAAACTTTTTCAGGTACATTATGTAGTTATATGTTTAAATATAAGAAAGGATGATTTAATATAAGTTTAGCCTACTTTAAAATAAAGAAGAGATTATAAGTAGGATCTGAAGAAATAGTAGGGGAAGTTTTGGTTTCATCAACTCTAAAGGTGGATTACCTTCTCCAGAGGTATTTTTGTCAATATATTGTCTCTATAATCTCGAGTGAACATATCTGGAATATCTAGATTACTACTTTTGCAGCTGCATTAGAATGTGTGAGAAGCAAATGTCCACAAACTCCCTAAAGAACGCTCGAGGCTACAGAGTACGAAATATTTAATTACAATTCTTCTTGAGGAGGAAAATCTCATTCTATAAAGTTTGGATAATTAAGAGAATTTTTTTCTGTCAACTTTTGACAGGTGAACTGAAAATTTTTTAAAAACTTTCGCAAAGAGGTAAAGCTTAAACAGAAATTACACGAATAATGTTTTAATTTGTATTTTACATAGATGACACGAAAGACATATGCAGTTACTTCTGGACCAATCGTAGAGAAATCAGGAACAACAAATTCTATTTCGAATAGTTCATCTAAGGAACAGAAACAGAAAATAATTTTACGGTGTTGCAAGAACTTCGCCCTCGTTGTTGTGTCCAATATTCTTATATTGATTGGCCTCTATGCTGACTTAGCTCTAATTGCATCTGTCGTTACTGATACCCAACTGGTTTTTATTACTTTGACACTGTTTACAGCAATTGAGGTAAGAAACCGAAGTCATAATTATAATACTATATCATTTAAAGAATTTAGGAGATTTTCAGTATTATGTAGTAATGTGATATTAGCTTGTCCGAAATACAAATTAAAATAGTTACGTTTTGTAATAGATATACACAAAATAATGCATATATTTTTAGTCTTGGGTTATTTAATAAATGCTCTTTAGTTTGTCAAACCAGAAGATCGTAATTGACGTGTTATCGTTCAAATAGTCGCATGGAAATCCATTTTATTCCATTTATGTTATTGTTTGTTCAGTATTAGGTTTTGTAAAAAAATTCCAGTATGGAGAAAGATAAATTGCATCAAAAGCATCTCAAAACGACAGCGGTGTAAATATATTATAGAGCTGGAGATTTTCTTTCGTGTACAATTGTTTTTTTTTTTTTTTTTCATAGAAACAAACTTATTACCAGGACGACCTTTTGAGTCGCCCTGTACATTGCTGATTGATTAAAAAATTAGATTTTCTTTTTAATGGGACGCTATAAAACCCGTTTAAATTGAATAGATTTCAGTTGGAGGTCATCTTATCAATATGACATTTTCTATTCATGCTATTATTAAGTAGAATATAAAAAAAAACAATTATCCAATTATTGCGAAGAACCTTGACATTGCATAACTTAGATATTATCAATTGAAACAATTCAAAGAAAAAGAATTACTGTGAAGTAGAAAGAGAAGTCGGTTTTGAGGTCGTAACGAGAGAAAATTATAAAGTTTTAAAAAAGTCCTTGAAACTAATTACAATTGGAAAATGATAACTTAGCTAGAAGATAATTATACAATCCGTAACATCCATTATTTGGAATTGACATACTCAGAATAATTCAATATCAGAGATCGAGCTAGACTATTGCTATATCGGGTTTGGAGGCTTTCCAGAGCTTTCTACCTTGTTTAATAAAACTCAATATTACAAGACTGTGCTCTCTTTAATTTTCATACAAAACTTAAATATTTATTTACTGTTAATAATAATTTTAGCTCTTTTATTAGTATTTTTTTTTTCAGTTTAATATTAATCTTAAATTTATTAATTAATATTTTTAGTATTTTAATTTTCTATTCTTAAATTTTTTAATTATTACTATTTTATAAGTTTTTTTGTTTGTTTTTTTTTTTTTACTTTTTTATTTGTATTTTTTATATTTTTATTTTAGCTATAATTTTTTAGGTAAGATTTGTAAAATTTTATTTAAAAAGAAATATTTGATGATAGTTATCAAAACATCCTAAACCTAAATTCTGAGTTGTCATAAGATAACTTTAATGAATAAAATAGACAAATAAATCAGATAATCTAGGTAATTAAATAAATAAATTAATTAAAAAATTAAGTAAATAAAATTATGAAAACTAAAATGCTTTTTAATTTTATATTTTGTCTTATAAATTTGAATTTGAATCATGCAGTACATGGATAAAATGTCACTTGGAGGTCTTGTTGAGATGCTGTCGAGTGGTGGATCGTAACGGAGAACGATATTCGATGATGATGACTGCATCTGGACTAAAGCCTTCCGTACTTCTGTTTTGTCCAAGTCACTGATTAATAAGGCCAGGGCGTCATTGTCAAAACCGATTCAATGGATGACACATTTGGAAGTTGATGGAACTGCCTGTTCGATGTGACACAATGTCTTCTCAGATTCTTCGGTACGCCTGTGCAAATTCATCCACAATGGAGATCTTCATAGGCACCAAGAGACAATACTCGTCTTCGGCGATGCCTTTCAGAATTGCGTCCCGTCGTCAATCGTGGGATCCACTTTTTTGCGCAGGGAGAGAATTTCTTCGATGTACGCTTCACAAGTTTCTCCCGCCATTTTAGCCCATTTCTCTAGGACTTTTTGGCTTCTTGTCCATATTCTGGGTTCCAAACACTTTTCCCAGTTCGTTTTCGAACCGTGTCATGAATCAGCTGATCTTCATTGATGTAGGACTATTGAGGGCCGTTTCGGACATTCATCAGGATCTTCTGCGGGAGCTCCAAATAGCTCGTTGCGGGTCCCTTGGTTATTTGACGATGGTAACACCTTGCAGTTATTGTAAAGGGAACTACTGTCTGTGTCGGGGTTGAAGTGTGGGCCATTCGTCTCAATGGGCGTACAATTGAAAGTAAAACCCTGATTATCCGAGTTTCCGCTTTAACCGAGCTATCAAATATTTCTAGGATTTTTTTTTTTTGATTCTATATTTTCCATTTTTAAAACTACCGAAAAAAATTCTGAACTTGATCTCACTCAGGAAAACGAAAGAGAATTCTTAGAATATTGATCGCAATTAATCTATCGCAATATTTTAACTACATTTAAAATTATTAAAATTTTAAAAACTTCCTATTTACACTCTGTGACAATCGAAGAGTCTAATTTGAATGAACCCCGTATCCAATTATTTTTCTCTTTAGATATGCAAATGATCACAGTTTAGTTGTCAAGAAACCATCATCCCCAGTGCTCAATGAAAGTGCTCATCTTGTCATCATCGTCACCATCGCGTCCCCCCTCCCCCCTTGGCTCAATGGAAGTGCTCATCTTGTGGTCCATTTAAAGGCTCTCAGAATCTTACTAGACACATTCCGTTTCATGGAACAATTGCATTTACACGGTTTACCGCCTTGATCCTACGAGCAATTGCAGCACTTCGACAGAGGTCGCATCGTGGAACTGTGAGAAACCGGCTGGTTATGCAGACGAATCAGGGATGTAGTTATGCTTCTTGGTAAGGAACTGGAATCGATAGTTATGTGAAGGTGTGAATCGATAATTGCACTTATTAACATCGCCTAGGCTCAGTGCCACTGCTTAAGACAATCGTTTCTGCCTGGCAACATATGCTCATCGCATCCGCAAATATAATAGGACTGGGCATTGGTCAATATTGTTGAGAGGCACACTAAATTACATCAGTGTAATGGTGTGGTGAGCCTTTTCTAATAACAACTGATCCCCTCTCACAGTGATTTGAGAAACTATAAATGCACAGCGAAATGTGTAGGAAATTCTGCAACCATTGTTTTGTCCTTCATGTCGGGATTGACTAAAGCTAGGCGAACACGGAGCGATTTTATGGCAATCTGATTGGGACAAGTTGGCCCAATTTGATTGCGGACAACTTTATCAAGTGCGAACACATAGTTTCTCCTGAACCAATATTGCTTTCAATATCGGTGGTTACGGCGCTTCGTGTTTCACTAAGGAGCCCTAGTCATTACACACTCAGTGAGAACGCTTTATAAACACACCACACGAGCAGAGCATAAATGCACTGGGAACAATATTCCCAGCAATTGTACGACATCGGTTTTATTTATACAATTTATTTGCGAATAAAATGGGAGCTGTATGTATGTATGTATGTTTATAGGGATATGCTTTAAAACGCACTTCCTGTTCAGACAGGATACCCTAAGGATTTATTAGAGTTTCTCTCTTAATCCAAGCAAGTTTTAAGACGTTTTTAATTTTATTCAGATCTAATTTTCCTTGAATCCTAATATGTGATCCAGTAATTCATCCTCTTCCCAGTTATTTGGGTTTATGTTAATATTTTTTAAGAGTTCGGTTCTCTCTTTTCCGAAGCATGGACATCTTAAGATGAAATGTTTTAGAGATTCCTCTTCATTTTTATCGCAATTTAAACATATTGGCCCCTTTTTAGACCATTTTTCTGTTCTTTTATTTAGCGCCAATGATCCCGTTCTGCACTGGAAAAGTAAAGAACTTCCATAGGAATTATCATTAATATCCTGATGTAGGGGAGCCCTTTTATTTTTAAACCCTATTGGTAAAGTTTTGTATTTATTAATAGAATCAACGAATAGTTCTAATTCTGTACTTTTTACACATTTATTAATAAGATGGTGCCATTTTTTTTCCGATTCAATGTTTATTCTAATTTCTTCTGTTTCGTAATATTCTGCTAAATATTCTAATTTATCTACCCATTTGCTTTTTTCTGTTGTATTTTCAAACACCTTTCTAGACCATCTATTTTTATTCATGAAAGTCAACCTCCCCAGATATTTTAATTTGCTTGAAGCTTCTCTGCTAAAGAACGATGACCACCCCATTTCACTTTGAACTGCCGTAGTAGGTGTCAAATTGTTCCCGCCTATTAGTTTTCTTCCAAACGTGTTTTGGATATTTGTCAATTTTTGAAGTTCGGTTTCTGTATTAATTATAGTTTCGTTACCATATGTTAGAACAGGCACAGCCAATGATTTCCATAATATTCTACCTAGTTCTACTTTATTGTAGCTTTTATTACATATGCTCCTTATCCATCCACTTAGTTTATTTGCTTTAGCTATTGTGTTGTTTATATGCTTTTTAAAGATTTGTCCCTCATTTGTTATTAATATTCCTAGGTATTGATATTCATTGGTTTCTTTAATTTCCCGATTATTAATTTGCCAGTAGTTTTTCTCAACTACATTACAATTTATTACTTCGCTTTTGTTGCAATTGAATTCCATTTGAAAATCTTTTGCGAAGCTTCCTGTCGTATTTAGTAGGCTCTGTAAATCCTTTTTATTATCTGGAGCTATCCAGTGAAAGCGTATCTGCGGTTAAGCCTAAACGTGTTACGAACGGACAGAATCGATCGAATATTAAACGCCTTACCGCGGTAGAAATCTATTAAGATTCTTTCATTATCAATTGACAAAATATTTTTGTTTGAATTATCTTTTTTGGGCCGCCCATGTTGCAGATTTTAAGCCTTCTCTCTCACAAAACATGGTCGGCGGGAGCGAGTGATTTTCCGATTTCCCAAGTCCCGCCTTCCCCTGACGTCAGCATTGTCACATGATTTCATCCGTTCATTTGATTCGCTTTCGTACCGGCAATATTTTGAGCCAACTAATATTGGGCCAATATTGTTCCTTTGGTATCGACAATAAAATTGGGGCAATATTGTTCAGGTTGGGGCAATCAAATTGGGGCAAACGGTTGCCAGCAATCAAATTGGGCCTGATTGTCCCAAAATATCGCCTCGTGTTCGGCCAGTAAAGAGCAATTTTCCAACACGATAATACAGGTCAACATGAACCGTTTCCTAGCAATGCCTCAAGCAATTCAATCCCTTCCTTGGCCAACAAGACTTATCTCCATCGAGCATGCCTGGGATATGCTAGATGTCAACTATATTCCTCATCTAACATCCGGCATTTGGAGCAGCAGTTGCAGGAAGCTTGGCGTGATCTGCTGCAAAACAACACCAGGATTCAATTAGACGCTTTCTTCATGGTGTTTCAATTTTTTTATCAAAGAGTGCATGCATAGGATGCATAGCAGCCAGAGGCTGCTCAACATAATACAAATAATGCAACAACGATGCTTCAATTATTCAATAAAAATTTGTGAAATTTAAATCCATTCCATTCTCTTCATCAAAATGGCACTCAAAAATTTACATTCAATTAGATCCTTTCTTCATGGTGTTTCGATTTTTTTTTTATCAAAGAGTTTAGACTCCGTATATACTTAATTAATTCCTCTGTTAGGTCCCAATGTTTGAATGGAGTGACCCTAATTAAAGTCTTACTATTCAAAGCCATATGTGGAGAGAAGAACCTTGTCAGATAGGAATAATTCCCAGAACTCTTGGAAATAAAAACAGAAAATCATCAACCGATAAATGTAGTGTCGTAATTTGGAAAATTGTAGATGTTTGAATTGTGCACACATTTTTGATAGATCGTTTTAATCCATACTACAATATTACATTATATTAAGGTGAACCATTGGTGGCTTTTTTTTTTTATTCAGCCATCTTTTTCCTGAAAAGCTCGCTATCACTGGTTGTCCCTACTATACTTTAAAAAGATTCTCTGGTAACTTTTAAAAATGTATTTCACTGATTTCTACTTGTCAATCAACATGAAGTGTTTCTCATCTGAGTTTGAAACAAACTGAATCCACAAATTAAACACACTAATAATTTCTTCTTGTTTCTTGCTGGTATAAGTTCTCATAGGAACTAAATTTTCTTCTTTTATATTCAACATAAGATAAAAATAACAAAGATAAATTATAAAAAAATATAAGATAAAATTTCTGTTAATAATAAATAGCAAATATTAATGAAAATCCTAATAGAGTTATCCTATAATCTTATTATTTTCTAATATTTTGTATTTTTTTTAGCTCTTAGGTGTGCTTGCACCTATTTTGACCATGCTGATGGGAAGTAGGAATCTTCTAATACTTTCCAACTGGTTACTTACCTTTTACTTTGCGTCCATGTTCTTTCCTACTTATTGGAGTCTGATGCCAGGAGCCATTGCTTTAGGCTTAGGGTGGCCATTGCAATGGGTAGCAGCTTATAGCTACGTTAAAGAAGTAACCATCGAAATGAGTAAAGTGGTCAGTACTCAAGTCGGTATCCTGATGGTCAGAACATTTGGAATGATCGGATTATCATTTCAAATTGGTATTGTAGTTGGTAATACTATTGCCTTCTTCACTCTAAATGGAGGAGATACACATATCAACGGTAAGTAGATGTTGTTAGTTCTTTCTTCGCTTAACAGTTAGATAGTTTTTATTCGGTAAAGGAGGCTATAGAATATGAAAAGTCAGGAATAATTTGCATTTCTACAAAAAGTTTAATTTATTGAAAACAGAAATAAAGTGCATTATCTCTGTGAGATATGAACTTTTATGATTCCCAAAGCAATTTGAAAAGTAACACTTTTAATGAATAGCAGAATTCGTGCAAAATTTCCTTTATATTAAAATTTAAATGGATGTACATGATTTATATACATATAATGAAATAATATAATCAGTCTATTTTGTTTGGAAAAATTCTTAAGGAAAAAGAATTACTCAGTAATAGTCACTGAAGACTTGTGCATCAGCGCAAGTAGTTGATGAAATTGCTGACTTTTTTTCTTTTTTAATTTCAGGAACAGTTTCGAACGAATCTTTGAAGTTTTGTGGCGGAAATTACTGCAACGAGGATCTTCAAGAAGTTACTAATTTGAAACTTCCAGAACAATGGAGGCTGAATACATTGAATGGGATTCTTACTAGTTGTGGAGCAGTTGGATGTATTATTCTACATTTTGCTAACAATGTCTCACTAGAGTCTGATGTAATACTAATTTTAGTTAATAATTTGTTTTCTTTAAAAATCTCTTAACTTTTCATGTAAAAGTTGTCTATTTTCTTTCCACTCTTTCATATCTTGTAAATCTTTGTGTTTCTGTTAATTAATGTGTCTTCTGTTTCTAGATTTGATTGGTTCTGTTCACCACTGTCCCTTTTTGTTTGTATATTATTATCTTTTATTTTGCTGAACATTAGAAGCTACAACTAATTTTCTTTCCTTTCTTTTCTTGATTCTATTTATATGTATACAGGGTGTTTCAAAAATACACGGCATAATTTCAGGTATGTATTTCCCACATGTAGACAATCAAAATAGTTCATTACAACATATGTCCGGAAATGCTTCATTTCCGAGTTATGGCCTTCACAACATTGAAAATCACCGGAACGTTTTTCGTTCCGCCGGTCGTTGCCATTACAGAAGATGTTCAAAATGACCACCTCCTGCTTGAATACAGACCTCACATCGATGTCTCAATGACCTGCGAACACGATCCCACACTCCAGGAATGTTGCGTATGTCCTCAGAACGTGCCACAATTCGATTCCGAAGGGATTCCAAATCAGGCACCGGAGACGAATAAACCAATGATTTTAAATGGCCCCACAAGTAGAAATCGAGAGGGTTCAGATCAGGTGAGCGTGGAGGCCAAGCAATTGGGCCACCTCTACCTATCCATCGATCAGGAAACGTTCGATCCAAGTACCGGCGAGCCGTACGACTGAAGTGTGCAGGAGCGCCGTCATGCAAGAAGTGAGCGTGCTGACGATCGATCAGTGGAGTGTCGTCATAAACATGAGGTATGGTGTTTTCCAGGAAGTTTGTGTACGCCTGCCCCGTAAGTCTGTTTACAAGTACATGGGGTCCAACTAATCGATCACCAATGATACCGGCCCACATGTTGAGGGAGAACCGCACCTGGTGATGAGATACAACAGTTGCATTTGGGTTTTCATACGCCCATACATGCTGATTGTGGAAATTTGTTATGCCATCTCGTGTGAACTGTGCTTCATCTGTAAATACGAAAAACGTTCCGGTGATTTTCAATGTTGTGAAGGCCATAACTCGGAAATGAAGCATTTCCGGACATATGTTGTAATGAACTATTTTGATTGTCTACATGTGGGAAATACATACCTGAAATTATGCCGTGTATTTTTGAAACACCCTGTATATTACTAATGCTTCTTAACAATGCCCTCCCACGCTGTATTGGTAGTCTTGGAATCTCTCTGTACCTATTGTCTGCTCGTAGACAACATTTGAAAAGTACATTTCCTTTCGTTTACACACTCATTGCCAAAAAAATTAGCTCACCCAGAACGAATGATCCTGAACGACGAAACTCGTATACAGCATAGTCCCACTGTGCCACTGATTTGCAGTTGGGCTCCGAGTACCTGCTAAAAACTGTCACCAGGGGGGTTAGTATCATGTAAACGGCCGTCATTTGACTGCTGTGTGCTTTATAACAGTACACTACTGTGTGCTTTTCAAACAGTAAAAGTCTCCGAGTTGGCAGCGTACCTCGATGCCGCATTTGATGCAGTATTGAATTAATAAACAAGAATTTGAGAAAAGTCGTACTGTTGGATTGCGGAAGGCAGGCTGGTCGTTTTGTCGAATTGGCCATCACCTGGACCGTTCCGTATGTACTGTAAAAGCGAATATGTGAGGAAACATATAAGCGCAGGGAAGGCACTAGGGTTCTATGGCCAATGAAACGTGTTTAGAAAGAATCCAATTTGTGTCTGGACACGAATAACCGCAGTATCGAGTATCGAGAAGCACTGGGCAGCGCACAAGCGTTGAGGGACAGACGCGTTGAGGGACAGACGCAGGTCTGGTGGCGTCATGGTGTGGGAAGCATTTCCTACGATTCTCAGTCTCGCTTGATACTCATCTGCAGTACATTCACAAGATTCTGCGGCCTCATATTCTTAATAAATGGAGCGGCTGCAGCGGTCTACAGACTACAGCCTATTGAACATGGGTGGGACCATATTTGCAATAACGTTCTCTTTACCTACGCGAAGTGTCATTCCAATTCACCTGCGCTAATGTTTTGGCAATGCGTATTTATGTGCAAACTTTGTGTTATCTTGAAAACTCAATTTCATTGTTTTGATCGAGAAACACCTTTTATCTATTATAATGAGTTCTGGGTGTATATTGTGTGTAAGCTAATCAGTCTACGCTAGAATATGATATTATGATAACTTAAACAATAAAGCCTTGTTATATCAAATTTCGTTTTTTAGTAAATTTAAAACTGTCTAGATCTGCTAATATACTGTTTTATATAGGTCAAAGGTGCCTGTTAATTCTATATCAGACGGCAATAATTAGAGCTTTCGTATTCAGAACTCTTCTAGCTCTAACTGATAAGCGGAATCCCAACGTATTTAGGAAATAGACTATTAAAGGCATGTGGAGAAGGATCCCGTAAAAAATAAAAATACAGTATGGCCGAAAATTGTAATGATACTGAACAATTTGACCACGAGAAAGGTGGCACTGCGAGATGAACACGTAGGCGATTGCTGTATTCGTAATAGTAATGATTAATGAGATGGGGATGTGAGATTAATCAGTGTTGCTGTGAAAATGATATTAACTACCGAAGAGAAAGTGCTTATTGTGGAGCACTGTTTTCGATCATATGGAACAGGCCGTGGCAACGGACCTAATCTGCTACACGTTGCTAAGGAAATTCGGGAGCGTTTTAACCGTCCAGCATCCACGAACTAGGTTATGCTATCCGTCGTCGATTAATTCCGTCGAACCAGAAGTGTACCCACACAGCGAAAAGGTTGCACCGGCCGTCCCGTAACAATAACAACGAATGAAAATCACGGTTCACTTTTTGAGCAAGTGTTGCAGTCGCCACCACGCAGTCTCCCACGAATGGCAGTTAAACTGAACATGGGTCGAGCATCAGTTCGACGTATGTTTAAAACCAATGGTGTGTTCCCTTACAAGATATAGACTGACCAACCATTAAACCTGTTGATAAAGAAGCAAGAGTCGTGCACTGTGCTTTCATGTTAGCTATGGTGTAAGACAGCGTTTCTCAACCTGTGGGGCGCGCCCCCCTAGGGAGGCGTGATAAAACTAAGGGGGGGGGGGGCGCGAGTATATCGAGATTTGGAGGGTATTTTTTTTTTTGGTTGAACAGATAGGTTTGGAGGTTTTTGTAGGGGGGGGGGCGATGAGAATTGTGATTGAAAATTAGGTCGGAAGTACTAAAAGGTTGAGAAACACTGGTGTAAGACGATCCCGGATTTTTGGCTAATGTTGGGTTTCGGAAGAGTGTCAAGTTCATCTGAATGGCTGTATCAATAAACAAACAATCCGATTTCTTGGTTTTGCCCTACCAGACATCATTATTGAAACATCACTCCATAGTGAACGGGTGACGATATAATGTGCGGTCTTTGAAAACGGCATCATTGGTTCGTACTTCATTGAGGATGACCAATAGAATCCGGTGACTGTAAATCAGGTGCATTATAGAGAACAGGTAATCATGCTGTTTCTCAGGACCTCCAACGTTTCTGTCGAGCAGACATATACGTCTTCATTCCCAGTGGTTTCAACAGGATGTATCTACGTATCGTACACTTCGGCTACTTCATGACACCTTCAGAAATCATTTGATATCTCGTGGAGCAAACATTCCATATCCCTCACATTTCCCTGATTTAATTCCACCATACGTTTGGGGAATGCTGAAGGAAATGGTTTTTCAAGGACAACCTCCGGCAAACATTGAGCTGCGGTAAAAGATTGTGACAACTGTTAGGGGAATGGAACAACCCCTCTTCCGGGACATGGTGAACAACATATATGCAATCGCAACAAGACTGCTTAGAGCTCCATGGAGATCACATTAAACATGTATTTATCAACAACCACCGTTGATTATTCTTTCGGTTGCAGCATTTTCTGTTCAAAACGGTTCAGTGTCGTTTGTTGGGCCACACTGTAGTTCCAAAATCAGCCAATAAAGTGAAATATGGCGCTAAACAAAAGGAAATTGGCTTGAAATTTTATTTTCAAAATAAAAAAAAAGTGCCGCACTGCCCAGAGAGTAGAAAATTTTGTATTAAAACAACAGCTGAGAGCTATAAAAACATAACACGAAGATTGGAAGCATCATTAACGTTTACTGTTAATAATGCATCTCATCCTACCTGAACGTACTTCACAATTAAAGCGCGTTCTTTTATGTAAAATTCTCATTCTTAAAGGATGCAATGCAGCAGCCGCTCTGTGTGAATTCCAACACTCAAAACTTATGTGAAGGCCCTTTATCAGCTGGCAGTTCAAAGATAATTAATAAATTACAGGAAACTGGATTATAAAGTTAAGCCTAGAAGAGGATAGAAGCTTTCAGCTCAGATAGCAGAGGAAGTTGCAAGTACTGTTATTGACATATCCTTGGATAATGCTGCTGGAACTAGCAGCAAACAGGAGTATCGAGACAAAGGAATCTCTCTTATTCCACTGTGTGGAAACTTCTATGGAAACTAATCCACTTTTATCCAAACAAGTTCAGCAGAAGTTGTAAGGAGATGACCCTGAAAAAAAAAACGACTATCATTTGCTCTAGCATTTTTGGCCATGGAAATGGGTGATCTCTGGCCATGGAACAAGCTGTGAGAAGATGAGGCCCTTTTAGTATTTCGACGAGAGTGTCAACTCTCAAAACTACCGCATATACGGGTTATATTGTTGCAGCATATGTTGTTCATCCAATCCCATTGCACTCGCCGAAACCTTTTACTTAGCCTTGTGCCTTCCTTTGTTATCATTTGTTAAAAAAAAATTGAAATTCAGCTTAGCTTTATCTTATTATGAATTTGCTAATACTTTGTCATACCTTTCCTCATGTTCAGCGCTAGGTTTTACCCTATTGGCAGCTTTTGTAACTAAAATTTGGTTTTCAAGGAATCCGTTCTCCCCATGCCTGGAATAGTCTATTCCCTAATTCTCGTGGCATTTTGTTTATTAGGTAGAGGTACAGAGAGCTCTTAATATGGATATTTTAATTACTGTCATTTGGTATTCATAACTGGACTTACCAGATTAATAAAAAAAACCAGCTCTTTTGAAATAAACAAGAATTGATGTTATGTAGATCTAATGTAAGATCGTGATAGATCTAAGTACAGTTGACCCGCCATGTAGTCGAAAACCAGCTTGTAACTTTTGACTCCCAAAAACGTAACTACTATTAACCTACTGTTGACCGGAAGCCTCACCGATAACATAAACAATCGATTGACATATATTTTGTAAGCTATATATATTAAAAACTGTATTCTTACAATAAAATAAGCTAGAGAAAAGATGATGTTATTAAGAAAATAGCAAGAAAGGGGAAATACATTTACAGTCTGTACTTTTTATCGATATCGTAAGTTTACTTCGTCTGTTTACAAGATGAATCATCTGTCTGTTAGTGTCTACTTTTTTATTGTATTATACAATACGAAATACCGTAGATGTTATACGTATTACTAACAAAAATCAAAAATAAAAAGATAATGTAAAAAAGGAGATGGCTACGAAATTATTACAGTAGTACAGCATATACTAAAGTTAATTTTATGCAGCTACGATTTAATACTGTTTACAGTATAAAATCATACGTATACGCTTGTTTACATTTCACTCAACTACGAATTTGCGCCATTTACAGTCTGTAATAGCTGCATTACACACTCTCGAAAACTCGCCACAAACGGGCTAAAAGATTTTTTACTTGCTAGTTGACGCTCCGTTTGTCGTATCGCTTTAAATGGGAAGAGAACTTCAAGTGGCAAGTCTCGTTTTGCTCTCGTTGAGATCGCGATTAAAACTTCCGATTGCTGAAGCAGCTTAGTTTTACTAATAATTCTCAACTCATTTCACAGTAAAGTTACAGAAAAAGGAAAAAAAGAAAGATCTCAGAGGTAGATAATGATGTGAATGTGGTGAATTCAAATCACGCGCATAGAATATCCCGTTTTCAGCGTGAAGTTAACATTGTCAAAATTTTTAAATATTTTTTTTCTTGCCGCAAAGGGCGCCGGTGTCGACTTGCTTCTAATATTTGCCTGAATTTACAGTTCGTTGTATTTAGAGCAAGTGGCAGATTCTTCACGCAAGTGGTAGATTTTCGAGCCATTTGCTGGTTTGAGCAAGTTTTCGAGAGAGTGTAAAGCAGTCATTACAGATTTGTGAATATATTTTTACTTGGGTAGTAGTAAGTGATGAAATAGACTAGTATCTAGCCTACTTGTACATACATTGTCCGGCCACATTATTAGGTACAGCCCTACCGTGCGCACAAATGATACGGGCAGTGGGGGTAGTGCCAGGATGTGGGGGATGTTTTCCTGGCACAAGTTGGGTTCATTGATACCTCTGGAGGCACATCAGGATGCTACAGC
Organism: Thereuonema tuberculata; assembly: GCA_023159025.1. Lineage (NCBI taxonomy): Eukaryota > Metazoa > Arthropoda > Chilopoda > Scutigeromorpha > Scutigeridae > Thereuonema > Thereuonema tuberculata. The sequence continues at coordinate 35,046,906 of JAFIDM010004315.1, read as the reverse complement.
GTACCTAAACATCGTAGCTAACCAAGTGCAACCGTACATGTTCTAATAGTTTATCCTCATGCAGATTGCTACTTCCAGCAGGATAATGCGCCGGTGCACAAAGCCCGAATCACTATGGCGTGGTTTGCGGAACATCACGACGAATTTTCCTTGCTGCAGTGACCCGCTCAGTCCCCCGGTCTCAGCCCGATTGAAAATTTATGGGATGAGCTGGAACGGGTTTTTGCTCCAGGCCTACACCTCCATCAAATCTTCAGGAACGCGTGACAGACTCATGTCTGCAAGGTACACAATACTTCAACAACGTTTTCATCCGCTTGTGGAATCCATGCCTTGAGCAATTCAGGCTGTTTTGAGGGCTAAAGGAGGCCCAACATGTTACTAGGTAGGTGTACCTAATAAAGTGGCCGGACAGTCTATATTTTATGCATTTAGAGCATGCCTAACTTTTTCTTAATTTTTTTCATTTTGTTTATTTTTTTATTTCTAGGCTACGCAGTTAATCTGTGAGCTTTTTTCAAATTGTCGCAAGTTTCCAAAAATTTTTCAGATGTAGTATTTATAGAAAAAAACTCCGTAAAAGTGGACCCGCGCATTCAAACCCTTAATGTTCAAGGGTCAACTGTACATAGATCTAATTTAAGTGATAGCGAAAATAAAACAAAATAAGACAAAAAAAATATTTTGGAATTTATATATTATGGGAAGTAAAACTTTAGGCTCTATTATTGCTTGATTTTTATTTATTGTTAATTTTCTAAAAAACTATTTTTCCTGAAACAGCCTTTTGCCATTAAATTCATCATATCATAATTTCAATTTAAAATTTTAGGTAGAAAAAAAGGATGAGGATAAGCCAGTGAAATCTGTGTGGACCAAGTGTAAGGAAGCCATGAAGCCATTTGCAGAAGCAATGAAATTATGGAAGAATCCCAAACAATTGCTGCTTTTCCCTTATAATCTGTATTTAGGATTTGAAATGCCTTTTTATCTAACAGATTATACAAAGGTAAACCATATATACACTCAGGAAATAAATTTAACGTACCGGAAGTTGTTGTTTAATCAAAAACAACAAAATAAGAAACAAAGGGCAGCCAAGAATAAATAAATTGCCTTTCTGATTCAATTATCGGAGGGAATCGGGAACGGCCATTTCGTACTGCATCGGACTCATCAGCCCGATCCGCCCTCCCCGATAAAGGCGGATCGGGCTGATGAGTCCCATGCAGGACGAAACGGCCGTTCCCGATTCCCTCCGATAATTGAATCAGAAAGGCAACGTATTTATTCTTGTTCTGCCCTTGTTTCTTATTTTGTTGTTTTGATATCTTTCACAAAAAAAATCGATGCACCAAGAAGGAATTATCCAATTAATACAAAAATTGATATGTTTAAGATACATGTACAGAAAAAGAAATGATTTGAATTTCTGAACAATTGGGTGCTATTAGAGAGAAAGCTACATGAAATGAACAGGTCAGTATGGCGTTGAGCCACCTTTGATACAGTTGGCGGATGGTGTGCTGCATTATTTCTTAACCGGTCATAGAATTTCGTGAACGTACTGCTGTACTGTGAGGGTACCACAGAAACTAACAAGGGGTCCGGCTATCAAACGAAATGGACCATGACTCGCTGTTGTGGGGCCGTGTGGCGTGCGACAGTAAGTGCGGAATTCTGACAATGTCCGTGCCTTCTACAGACACGTCTGCGCTGGTCGTCGGGGCTCAGTTCAAAACGGGACTCAGTGAAGAAGACAATTCGTCCCCAATCAGCACAATTCCACGTTGATCGTTCCCGGCAATCTATCTTGACGGTTCAGGTCAGTGATAGGCGGCGTAATGGGCGCTGCGATCGTACATTCTGCTTCTTTAGTCTTCTACTAATGGTCCGGGTGATCATTTCAGTATTGGTCACATGTTGGAAGGTTGATGTTGGATTAGACGAATCTGCTGCTGTAACAACTGCTGACAACCGTTCTATCTTCCTGTTCTGTCGTTGCCGTCCGCTGCCCTCTTGTCACTGAAATCTGCCGTTCATGACCCATTCCTGCTAGCATCGTCTAATTGCATATCGCTCCGATCGAAATGCCCAGCGATTCGTCGTCCGCAATACGCCGCGCCGGCGAGGCATTGCTACATTCAAGGTAGGAAAGCACAATCAAAATTCACTGTAAGTTTTGTTCCTGAAAGCGAGGTTTTCTCTTTATAAATATCATGATAATGCTCAGTTCCACTTTGCATGTGAAGTTTCATTACTAGGCCTATCGGATTATTTTTGTTTCGGGGTGAATCGATTTTTTTGTCAAAGAGAGTATATCTGTTGATTAATTTAATACTGTTTTGTTGCATAGTGCACAGCTTTTAAGAGCTTTGTAAACCTCATTATATGTATGTATTGTCTTTCATAAGCTAATGCAGTTATTGTCGTTAACGATTATTCTATCATCATTTGATATTTCTTTTCTAGGCTTTCATTACCTGTACGTTAGGAATTCCTTACATATGTGCTGTAATGGCGTGTTTTGGTTTGTCCAATATGTTATTCTGCCTCATTCAAGGACAGCTGGTCCGTTGGTTTGGACGATTACCCGTAATTCTCTTTGGGGCATTGGTTCATTTAGCAGCGTTGGTGGTTTTTCTAACTTGGAAACTCAACGTTCAATCGTTTTACGTTTACTTTATATTGGCCGCCATGTTGGGAATAGCCGATGCAGTCGTTTTTACACAAGGCTTTGGTAAGTTGGAACATATATTGAAAACAACTTCACACTCTATGTAACATAATGGGTCATTGATATCTAATAGATGATAACATGCATAATAATATTGAGCTGAAACATTGTTAGAATGGTATTTGGAAAACTGGAGAAGTTTGAGAGTTAATATTATATGTCCTTCTGGTAAAAATCCCAATAAAAATTTAAAAAAGTATAAAATTACCAAAGGTAATTGTCGTCATTTAATCTTCTCTAACTATCCTACCAGTTTTATTTCTAAATATTACAAGAAAGCTAAATATCAAAAAACTACAATCTCTAGAGAAACCCAACAAAAACATAATTATGCGGTCATACCATATGTGCATCATCTTAATCATAGTCTAAAACTACTGCTCAGGAAATACAACATTCGAATTATAAGCAAATCTAACAATAAACTGGTTCACCGCACATCCAACAATAAAGACATCTTGAATAAAAATAATGTGGTTTATGGCATTCCATGCCTCAATTGCAATAAAAAATACATTGGTTACACAACACAATCACTAAATGAAAGACAGAAACAGCACTTAACCAATTACAACAACAAAGACCAATTTAAATCAATTCTATAATAGCATAAACAAAAAACTGGCCACACCCCCGACTTTGAACTCATTCAAGTAATAGACCAAGCCAAAACTGTCTGCTCCTTACCTTACGTGAGTCTTGGCATATCGCCAATTCTCCCACAATCAATAGCGAACTATCCAATCACGTCATCAGAGCCTATATAAACACAATCCCACCAAACCAAATCACAGTTGAAAATAATCTGCATGCAGATTGAAATGTCCTGGACATATGTTTTTAAATGATGACAATTACCTTTGGTAATTTTAGACTTTTTAAAATTTTTATTGGGATTTTTACCAGAAGGATTATTCAATACTATCCCATTTTATTAATTTTATATGTGTTAGTAACTTAGTATTTGTCAAGAAATCACGGACAAAACATTTGCATGTTGTTTCATGATATGGTGTTAGGGCTATTAATCAGTTCAGTTCCAGAAATCGATTTATCTAAGGCAATTTCATTTGGAAGTATGTCTTATGGATTCTGAATTTGAATCCATAACTAAATCCAAATAATTTAATTTCCAAATAATAATAATCCATCGGATCCTATTCAGTTCGATTTTATTGAAATACACGAAGCAAAAACAAGAGATCAATAAACCTCCATCAGATTTCTGATGAATGTCCTTGTTACAGCGATCAAAAGCATCAAAGCTGAGGAAATTGAGTTAATGAATTTGGGAAGGCGTGCACCAATGCTTTGCTAAGCGGTTATCAGTTGATCAGCCGCTACTCGTAATCGGTCTGCAAACAAAAGTTGGTTTACATCTAATACATTTATACAAAATTTCACTGATAAGTCGTTGATAGCGTATCGACTTTCTAAAAATGGCTGCGATTGCTTAATACTATTTAATGTCATTTCCGGATCACTTTTCGCAATCTCAAAATGGCAGCTAATATTTTTCAAAATGTCACCTTCCATCGAGTATTAACAAAGGAAGACACGTGGGCTGAATTTTCATTTAAAGACAATAATTTTCAAGGCAGGAATTTTCAAAGGAATTAATCTTACGTAATATTGTTTTCGGAACTTTTAGAGAATAAATGCATCTAAAAATCCTTTAAAAATCAAAGGAATCACAGTCGATGTCAGCCATCATGATAACAGTGAACAACGCGAGGACTGATGGGAGTTTTCTAAATTGAGGAATGACTTAGCAGAAGAAAGTCGGGCTGCTAAATTTTGAAGATTTAACAGCGATTTAGCGACCGATGAATGTTGGTGCACATAAAATATCAGTTAACGTAAGCTTCGTGCACACTGTCGTTGGTCAATCAATCTCATTTCATTTACATTTTACGTTTACTTTATATTGGCTGCCATGTTGGGAATAGCCGATGCAGTCGTTTTTACACAAGGGTTTGATAAGTTGGAATATATATTGAAAATAATTTGACACTCAACAGTTAATGGGAGATTCGAACAATGTTAACGGAAGCTTGGTGCACACTGCCGTTGGTCAATCAAACATTAAGTACTGTATTCACTCATAGAAATATTTTTATTTTGTTTAAACTCTACTTGAATTTCTTTAATTTTAATTCAAAACAGTCGAACTTTACTTATGCTCTTAGAAAACATTTGACAAAGTAATGTGATATTTAAATTAACGTGTAAATTACCGTAATAAGTATTCTCGGTTAGGGCCGAAAAAATTATTACGTAATATTTAATACATAAAATTTAGTTTTTAATATTATTTTATAGTGTGCAGGCTTTGGTTTATGTTAAGTGATATTAAAAAGTAACGTCGTTGATTATTTGCTAAGAATTTATTAACATATGTCAAAGTACAAATAACTCATAATAATTCCTTCTTCCACTTAAAATATCTTTAATCAATATTTCTACTTCTTTAGCAGAAGTTTTCTTCAGGAAAAACTACAGAAACTATACAGAAAACCTAAAATTTACCTAAAATTTACACTTAAAACAGAATTCAAAGTATAAACAATCATGGAATCATTCACGACACAAACTTTCTTGAACAACAAAACCATTAAATCTCATACAATCCTTTAAACAAATAAATTCATACAACATATAACAATTACGAATTCTTTTACAATTCTTCCTTAACAAATTTATATATACACACACACACACACACACACACACACACCAATTTATGCCAATTTCAATTTTTGTTTCAGAATTTTATTATTGTTTATAATTTTTTATAATTTTTCAAAAAAACTGAATGAAATGGGATTCATTTTAAGTGCTTTAATTTTGTTAATACAAATTTATATATACACACACATAACAATTTATGCCAATTTCAATTTTTGTTTCAGAATTTTATTTTTTTTTATAATTTTTTCAAAAAAACTGAATGAAATGGGATTCATTTTAAATGCTTTAATTTTGTTAATACAATTTGTCAGATTAATAAAGACCGATTCCAAAATGAATCTTTCTGATTCATCTTGGGATACATAGATAATATCAATAATTGGATTATGGGCCAAATTTATTGTGTGATACGCCCAATCCGACAGTTCTGGTTTATTGTCTCTATAAGCATTAGTATGTTCCTTTAACCGTTCTTTAAAGGATCTTCCGGAGCTTCCAATGTATAATCCCCCACAGTCCCTACATTCCAAATTATAAATTACTCCCATTTTGTATAATTTGTTGATCTTTTCTTGCCTTCTTTTTTTTGAATAATACGTTTCCTTTATAAAATACTATTTTAATTTTGTTTTCTTCCAAAACTTTTTTTACGTAACTATCAATTACAAAACCAATAGGAAACCAAATTAATTTGTAATTTGTAACTTTATTAGTGTTTATTTTCTCTAATTTTTTCTTTACGAAAGAACTTATCAATACTTGATATAATAAATCCTCCCGGATATTCATTCATTTCTAACTTTTTCTTTAAAATATTAATTTTCCCTTTTCATAAGCTCTTGTCCTCAGTGTAAGCAGTTATCCTTCTTAGGTTATTGAATATTATTTCTTTTTTTTAGATACTTTGTGGTTTGACTCAAAATTTAGCATATGATTGCTTTGGAATCGGGCTTTATTAATCTGACAAATTGTATTAACAAAATTAAAGCACTTAAAATGAATCCCATTTCATTCAGTTTTTTTGAAAAAATTATAAAAAATAATAAAATTCTGAAACAAAAATTGAAATTGGCATAAATTGTTGTGTGTGTATATATATAAATTTGTTAAGGAAGAATTATATAAGAATTCGTAATTGTTATATGTTGTATGAATTTATTTGTTTAAAGAAGGATTGTATGAGATTTAATGGTTTTGTTGTTCAAGAAAGTTTGTGTCGTGAATGATTCCTTGATTGTTTATACTTTGAATTCTATTTAAGTGTAAATTTTAGGTAAATTTTAGGTTTTCTCCTCACTTTCTGTAGTTTTTCCTGATAAAAAATACTTCTGCTAAAGAATCTGAAATATTGATTAAAGATGTTTTAAGTGGAAGAAGGAGTTATTATGATTTATTTGTATTTATATATATTAAGGAAAATTTTTTTGATTTTTCATTATATGTCAAAGTAGTTGACCAACATAAATAATTAAAGATTAAAAATAAATCATATATACAATTAAAATCACGGCCGGTTTCACTAGCGAATGAAGTGATCTAGTATTTTCAGATGATGGTAATCACCTTCATGGAATGTTCCTTTATTTTTAAGCTTGAAGAAGAAGACCGCATTAACATATTAGTTAATGACGTTGCCATCAATCCCATAGAACAAAAGCACAGAACAGTTCATTTCGACAGAGTGAGGCTTTGGTAAATCCGTCAGTTGCACTTTTCAATACAGATCCATTTCAATCGGGGTGACATATTGAATGGGATGGTAACACAGAAAACATTGCGTAGAAAACTTAAGTATTGTGGTTCCAGAAAGAATCTTCACTTGCAATGGTGTTATGAATCGACAAGAACATCTCCACATAAAAAACAACAAGAACATCTGTGGGGCAATAAAATAAAATAAAAAAATAAATGATAAAATCAAAAAAACATTCGTGGGGAAGGAGAAAAAAATATCAATACAGGAACACCATGGGGAAGGAGGGAAAAAAACCTGATCAAAATACTAATCAGAAGAATACATTAAAAGATGCATTTCATTTTACAAAAAAATAGAAGAAATAAAATTATCGTTAATATATCTGTATATAAAATGTTAAAAATATTTATTATATAATTACATGAAGAGTAAGCGATGAAAGATCATAAGAATAATTCTGAGTAACTACGTGATTAATGTCTTCCAGTATCTAAATTACGTATCTTTGAAGGAATTCAAGATGGATTTCGCCATTTAACGGAGACAGGATGAAGTAGGCACTAATTATATCTAAACACCCAAAATATAGGTCCACACATTTAAAAGAAATAATGTTGGACGATTGCATGTGGGTTTCTTGTGACCATATGTGCGTATTAAGAGAATTCATTATGTTATTTGGGAAAACGTAGTTTCGTCAGTGAATAAAATTACAGATGTAAAGTTAATACTATCCACACAGTGAAAAACAAAAGACAGAACTGAACGTTGTCTGATTATTATTATTATTGTTTAAAAGATAAACTCAGAATTGAAGACAATCCAATTTAGTTCAGAAGAAGAATAATCAATGGTAGAATTCGAGAAAATGACGCCAACACACACAGCTAAAGATTAAAAATAAATCATGACCGGTTTCGCTAGCGAATGAAGTCGTCCAATATCTTCAGGTGATGGTAATGAAATGTTCTTTCATTTTAAGCTTGAAGAACAAGACCGCATTAAAAATATTAGTTACTGACGTTGCCATCAATCCCATAGAACATCAGCACTGAACAGTTCATTTCTTACAGGGTGAGGCTTTGATACATCCGTCAGTTTCACTCTTCAAAGTAGGTCCATTTGAATAGGGGGTGACAGATTGTATAGAACGGTATCACGGGATAAATTGCATAGAAAACTTAAGTATTGTGGTTCCAGAAAGAATCACTTGCAATGGTCTTATGAATCGGCAAGAACATCTGCAATATACAAAAAAGAAATAAACACCGCCCACAACAAGAATGTCTTTTTGGGAAATAAAAAAAAATGGTTATCAATATGAGAATAATAGCTTTCCAAAATATTATAATGTCATCGACATATCTATAGTACTTGAAATTTGCGCCTTTCCAATTTTCAATCAAAATATTTTCCAAATGATTAATATAAATGTTACATATAGACCCCGAAATGGCACGTCCCATTGGGAAACCATTAGTTTGTTTGTAAAATATATTATTAAATTTAAAATAACTGTTGTTACAAATAAGTTTAATCAATGACATAAAGTAAAACACACTTATATTGTAATCTTTTAAGATTGTATCATGAATTTGAAGTTTTACTTCAATTAAACTCAATGCTTTATCAATTGGAACTTTGGTAAACATAGATATTACATCTAATGAATATAATTTCACATTAAGATTTTTTGGATTTTCATTTTTATATTCTTTTATGTTGTTTATTAACTCTTGTGCGTTGTTCAAAACCAATTTGTCGTTTTGTAATGGGAGTTTGTTTCAATATTTTGTTCAATAGACCTAATGTGTGTAAAGGTGAGCCATAATGGTGATGGAAAAAAAAAATTATTAGAATGAAAGAAAAATACAATATGAACGAATATCCCACCACATTTGTTGATACAGTTGGTGTAAAGAATTTTTTCAGAAATAGAAGAAAAAGAAATGAAGGAAATAAAACTAAAGCAAGTAATTTCAACAATTTTTTACGATTTCCAATTGGGACCAGATTAAACAAAGAAATTAGGAAATTTTGTACCGAGAATAATATCAAAATTGTATATTTTAAGGACAATAAATTAATAAAATTAAATAAAGAAATTAAAAATGAGGACCTTTTAAACATGGGCATTATATGCCAACTACAAGGCAGGGACTGTGATAAAATTTATTATAGGCATTCAGCAAGGACCCTCAAAGAGAGGCTTCGAGAACAAATAAGAGCGTACATCAACAGGGAACCTAAATTATCGGACTGGGCATGTCACGCCATTGAATATAACCATAATCCGGACCTAATAGCCAAAGTGATATACAAGTACAATGATGAAAGAGATAGACTCCTATTAGAATCGTGTTACATAAATTCAAATGAGTGTATAAATAAGGTCTCTCAAAGTATCGTACTATTCATTAAGAATTTTCAAAAAATTTATAAATAAAAAGAAGAGAGAAAATTATTAAAATTTAATATGTTTGCGACAATTTATTAGAATTTATGATATCTCATTTTTATTTTATTTTAAATCCTGAAGAATTAGTGATGTTTATTAGATTTTGATGAAATAGAAATTGAAGAATAAGTGGTGTATCATTATTTATTTTAAATTTGAAGAATTAGTGATAAGAACAATTAGTGATGTATCATTGTTTATTAGAATTAGTGATGTGAATAATTAGTGATGTATCATTATTTATTAGATTTTAAGAATTTGAAGAATTAATAGTGTATCATTATTTATTGGATAAATTGTAATTATTTTAGCATAACTTGAATAATGATGATTTGTAATATCACATACCATTCATTAATGTTGTTTAAAAGAATTTGATGAAATTCATTGTTTAGTTTTACTTTGTAATGAGAGGAAGGTTTATTTTATTTTTCCTCTTTTACCTGTAACCTGAAGAAGAATTGAAAAAATCATTCGAAATATCGTCATGGAGTAAAAAAGTTTTTTCACAAAGGATGATTTATTGATGGATTTATTTATAAATCTCTGTATATCTTTGATCATCCAATGTGTTAGAATGATACACTCTCGGTACAAGCAATTACAAAATATGGAATCAAGAATCGGGACGATAAGAAGTCAAGAAGAATTGAAGCTATTCGCTATAGCTGATGAAGGAAAGAATAGGATAATACAGTTATATATTTTATTAATTTTTTTTTCTCCCTCCCGATGGTGTTCCTGTTTTGATAATGAATTTTTTTCCATTCCCCACGAATGTTTTTGTTTCGATGTTTATTATTTTTTTAATTTTATTTTCACAGATGCTATTATTGTGCGTGTTTTTGTTGTTGTTTTTTTCAGATGTATTTGCCAATTCATACGACCATTGCAAGTGAAGCCAATGCTTCTGAAACCATAATACTTAAGTTTTCTATTATCTATTATTTTCTATGCAATGTATTCCGTGATACCATCCGATTCAACGTGTTACCCGTATTCAAATGGACCTGTTTTGAAGTGGGGAACTGACGGATGTACCAAATCTTTGGATGAAACTTCATTTTCCCAAATACAAACATATGATCAAATATCAACAAATGATGAAGTCTCATTTTCCCAAATGGCTTTAAGAATTTTCATAATATGTAGTTATGGGCACAGAAACCCAAATGCAATCGTCCACAGAATTTTTTTTTTTAAATGTGTGGGCCGATATTTTGGGTATTTAAATACTTAGTGCCTACTTCTTCTGGTTTCCTTTAAGTGACGAAATCCACCTTGAATTCCTTCAAATACACCTAACTGAGATGTTGGAAGACATTAATCATGATGCTATAAGTCACAACGTACTTACTAAGAATTATTCTTATAATCTTTCATCGATTACTTTTAATATTTATATATTTTTTTTAATATTTTATATACCGATATATTAACATTAATTTTATTTCTTCCATTTTCTTGTAAAATAATACGCATCTTTTAATGTATTCTTCTGTTTAGTATTTTCATCGGATACATTGAAGGTATCAGATATTCTTGAACAGCATTTAAATACCAATTTTTTGGATAAACTTTTTTGCCTTGTGATAAGGTCCGCAGTTATTATTATTGTTTTTAACTAGTTAATATTAATAGTTATCAGTATTTACCAATGTTTTTAATCTTTTGCTTTCTCTTTCTAGCTCTATGTGGAATCCTCTTTGAAAAACAAACGGACTTAGTCTATTCGAACTGTACTTTCATTTTGAATGTATCCTTTATGATCGCTTACATTTACTCCTTCTTTCTCTGCATCAGTACTAAAGTGTACATTATATTAACAGCGTTGATCGTATCCGTCAGCAGTATCTGTGGCTTAGAGATCTATCAAAGGAAATGTTCTTAGCGACTCTGTATTGAATAATAAGGACAACAATTTAAATTCATTCTCATTAATATAGTTTTCTATAATATATTGTACAATTATTTTTGTGAATAACTACTTTAAAGATTTTTTTTTATTATTTTCAATACAGTTGACTAATTTTTATTCAAGTAATTACACAACTTTTTATTTTTTAAAGTTTTATTTATTCAAATGAAAGTTTTAATTTACATGAAGTAAATACAAAAAATAAATAAATAAAAGCTTTAAATACGACCAAATAAATAAAGCATATATTACAGGTTTCATTTCAAAAAAATTCGAAGAAAACAGCATTTGGAAGGATTGGCTCAAATAATTCGTTGAATCATGAAATTATTCGTTATTTCGAACGTAATCTTTGAGCCAGATTTTTAATTCTAGTATTAAATAACACACTAGTGCTGTCATATGCACAGCTGTGATTACGTGGATTTTGATTCGGATGTTGATGAAGTATCCATAAACATAAGCTATTGTGTAGCCAACACTCACGAAGAATGTGCAATTGGAATAAGCCAACTTAGATTTCTCTTGGAAGTGAATGCCATGGAGAGCTAAAGTAGAGAAAGAAATACATTAACATCAACTGGAAGGATTACGTTACAATGGAATAAACCTTAAAAAAATTATAAAAAGTAGTTACTTATTATTGTTTTGAAAGAACTACTGGTGGGCAGGAGTGGTAACTTCGAGAAAGTTACTTTTTTTTTTATTTCCACCTGAATGAAATTGTGTTCACTATGGAGTTGTGATATGAATGGATCTTTCACCAAGATGGTTTAGTTATAAATAGTTTTTTGAACTATCTGCTTGCTGTATTGAAATTGAATATTACCAATTTTATTTAATAATAAATACCATGTTAAGTTTATAGAGAATAAACTGGAAACATCCACAAACCATTTAAGTTTCTTTTCATTGTGTATTTTTATTTCGAAATCATTTTTTTTTATATGACAAACATTCAGATGAATTTTTTTCCAAAAATTTTTAAGGACCCATCATGTTTCGCATTATCACCTTTGCCAATTTTGAGATATTTTTGCAACGATTATCAGAGAATGTTCGGATTCACGAAACATCAGATGTCCTGTGTTGATTGCGTTGTAGAAATTTTCGTAATATTTTAGTCATATAGTTTGCGGCTGTTACCATGTTCTCTTTTACGTTTCTCTCTAGATTTATCCATTTGTCATTTTTTTTCTATTTTGATGTTTACGTTTATAGTTATATTTTAAATTTCTTCCTTTTATTTTTCATTGTTTGAACTTTGCTGGCGCAGCATGGACATAGTTGCAATTGCACCACAAAATCCAATTAATTAAAGTTTAATAAACTCAGTTTAAGAGTTTTTTGGAAAGTGTGAGAAAATTATTTTATTATTTTCTTCTAGGATTGAATTATTTAGAATACGTGATCTAATGTAGAAAAATAAGTGACGTGTATAAAACAAATTTCAGTATACTAAAGAATTATCATTTGTAATTAATTTAATTATTAAATCATTTGAATAATCAGATACCTTGGAGAATTTTAAAAAAAAAATTGCATCAACCACTTCTTTTTCTTTTTTTTAGTTTTTTTTAGTGTGGTAAATTTTTGTTATAGGCCTAATCTTAACATTATAGTATATGGCTCAGTAACATATAATAGTCATTGTATCATTGTATTTTCTTTTGCATAAGCTTGCAATATATAAATATTTAGAATATATATCAGTTCAGTCGACTTTGAGAGTTATTAGAAATTGAAATAATAATTAAAAAAATCAAGTTTTCCTGGTTAATTATATATTTTTTATATTTTATACATAGTTTATATTTTTATTAATTTAATAAAGTATGCTTTAAATTTAACAATGTTTTTAATAAGTATATATTTAAATACGAAAACTTTGAATTTTCATGGTGCTCTGTCATTACATGAAGTTTCAAATCTCGAGTCCATTTATCTCAAAAAGACATATAGAACCCAGTGAGGTACAACATTTACTCCTAAATTACTATAACATATCATCTATTATAGTCCGTTCATTATATCTGTGAAAACATGTGATCATAGTTAACCAATCATTATCATTTTCTTTCTTGACTAGAGTTATTGCTTGGTCGCGTCTGGAATGTCGTTATAAGTTACTTCCCGTGTTTGCATCCTATTTGTCCTCTCCCTACAATTTTTTATTTTTATTATTTTTGTTGGTTTTTCAATATTAGGAATTTTTTTTTATTTATTTATTTACTATTTCACAAAAAGTTTGTTCTTAGTCATCCATTTCTGTTATCGATGACAGCCGCTCTCTTTTCTTGCCCTGCACTTCAAACAAAGGGCTAGGCTTAGTGGTAAGCTAAGCTTCGGTTTCCTTAACGATATTGAACACTGAATGAGATGAAATATCTGCTGCTTCAGCCATTTTACCATAGAAATAGACGACTTGTAATACAAAATAACATTTCAAATGATTCATCTCGATTGACCCTTCAAATTTTGTTGGCACAAACATACAACTGTATCTATTCAGCAGCCGCCATGTTCAAAACGGAAGTACACGGAATAACTAATGCTCAATCGTTCACCATATATGGAGTTGTCACGTGTCCTCTCAGATATAATTAACGGACTGTAGTTACCAATATTATCAAACAAGAATATTTGTTCTGGCAAGAATTTCAAATTATAGCAGGTCTATTTATTTGTATATAATTTAATCTGCCGCATTCTACAAAAAAGTATATTTCCTGAAAATTTAAAGATGAAAGATATTTAAAGAATACTAACACCATAGCTGTGCGAAGACGGACGAGTCCATTATTCCGAGCATTGCAGTTGCAGCAAAGAATACCGTAAGGTCATCCGGAATTGGTCTCCAATAGAATAGGATGCTTATGGCTATACATTGACAAGTACCTCCTAAGAGGACAACAAATAAGCGACCAGAGAAACGAACCAGATATGGTTGAAGGAACCCAAAGCAGATGCTTACGAAACCAAAACAGATCATCATTCGTCCAATGTTACTAATGCCCAAAGCACAGCTCAAAAAAGCCTAAAAACAATCAGAATAAAAAACTTAAGAATTAGAAGTGCATTTTCTAATAGGTACTTTATTTTTAGGTTCATTACAATGCATTTATTTTACTTAATTCAGAGAAAGATGAAAAGAATACCAAATCTCAAACCTTTTTTGTTTTTCCCTCATGAAATCAGTTATTTTGTCATTCCTTGAATATATCCCCTTCCCCTTATAAGTTGAAATCTAGTGATAGACGTTCTTGATAAAAATGGCATGCATATTTAAGGACATTATAACTTCTATAATTGATTTTTTTTCTCTATGGGTCCTTGTTGAGAAATTATAATGAGAAGGTGATAAAAGATCCATAAAAAGACTTGAGAAACGAAGAATAGTATCTAACAACGAATACTCAAAATTACGCGTAATATGGGACAGACCAAAATTAGAATAAATACAAAAAACAATAAGATCATTTCAATGCACGGTGACAAGTGTCAGATGCAGTTTTTGTATGATTGCAATTGAACAACGTTTCACTGTAATCTCTTAAAAGTATTCGATATTTGTATTATTAACAAACCAATTTAAGTTAAATTATAAATATATTGTCATAGGTAAGAAACTTGGTTAACTACTTTGATGAATTACTTTGTTTAATTCTCCTGGCATAATAAAAGTCTCTAAAAATTGAGTAAATAATGACAATACCATTTTGAGTGAAAATCTTTAACACAGAAGCAGTCTTTTGTTGAAGAATCTATTGTCTGAAAGTTTTCTTACCTTAGTAAAGTCTGTCATAATGAAAGGTAGTTCAAGGCCTCTGTAGATGGAATACGGAATCAGAAGCAGTTGTCGTTTGTCTTTCCACAAAGCAACTGTATCCCGAAACGAGTTCATACAGAAGGTACAGAAGTGAACATCGTTTGTGTCTGATTCTTGTTCTTCTTTTTCCTGTTTCACTGGATCCAGAAAGTGAACAATGAAAGCAGCCATCAGAGCACAACCACTTAACACTCCAATGAGAGTCAAAGTCTGCCACGACTCAGGCAAAGAAGAACTCGTCTTAACACCGATGTTTTCGTTACAATAATCGATACCACAGTATAATAAAGATTCATTTTGTATAGTAATATGATCTACAAAGAAAATGATAAAAATTAAGTGAATAAGAAAAGAGAATCATCTATAAAATTCTCAATCCATGAAAATAGCCTGTAAATACCCGTAAATCACTATTACAAATAATTATTTGAAATTTGAAACACGTATTCGGAAAACCTTGTATTTCTTAATGGAAAACTATTATTTGACCTTGTAAATGTTAAATTAGAACAATTTAAAAATAATACAAACTTATATATATATGTAATGAAGGTGGGTGGCAGAAGCCAAGCACTGCGACCAGAGGTCTATTGTACTATCCCACGGAAATAATACAAACTTACAATCACACATTCGATTGGACACCTACTTTCTTTAGGAACTGTTAAAATTCTTTTAGTTTGTTCATTTTTTTTCTTCACTATTTCGAGGGCTCTATGACATAAAGGCCTAAGTGACAAAATCTCCATTCCGAGTTATTAAGGGTTTTATGTTTGTATTGCCTTGCAGTTCTATGGAAGTAGCTTTTTATGGAAGTAGAATTCTACCAGTTGCAATGAAATTTTCAGTTAGGTCTCTTTTTCATATCAAAGATATGGTTCTCGGATTTCACTTAAGACATGTAACTCATTTTTTACAAAAATGTCACTTAGGCCTTTACGTCATAGAGCCCTCGATTTACCGTCTTGAATTATATTTTTAGTGAAAACAATTTATCACGTTATCAAATACTTATCAGAAATTTGGTAATTATTAACTTTTCTTCTTATTTTAAGTTTTTAAGTTAGTTTTTTTTTTACGAAATAAAATTCAATCATTTGTTTCAACTTTTCTTAGAAATTAGCTTCGCAAATATGTCAGCAAAATGTTCACGTTGTCGAAGAGATAAGATAATAAAATATCATGAAAATATAAAACATAACCGCGCAGAATTAAAGATTCACTAAGCTGTTTTTGGAAATTGTGATATCTGGAATCCAAGACAGCCTGTTTCAGGTTTCAAAACCATTATCAGTTGGATCTGCCTAGTATCTACAGCTCAGTGAACTCAGAAGACATAAAAACAAAGCACACTTTAGCACAAAAACGATCCTTCTTATTAAAAAAAAACATCAAAACATAAATAAAGAATGAAAAGGCAAAGCAATTAATCCTCGCCATCAACAGCTTATCTTATAAAGGATTAAATGCTAAACATGATAAATGTAATAAAATTTAACATGCGTATGAAAAATAATATCAAAATATATAAATCATAAAAGGAGAGAACTAAAGTTTCAGTGAGTTGTTTTTGGAATTTGTAATATCGGGAATCCAAGACAGCCTATTTCAGGTTTCAAAACCATCATCAAAACCATTTAAATTATAATAATATGTGTATAAGTGCATATTTTTGTCTTTTAAACGAAATATTTAAATACAGGTCTGATCAGGTTTTATTTCAAGTAATTCTCAATATAAATTATTATTATTATTTTTACTCTAAAGGCTGTAATGAATCCTTATTAACTACATTGCATTAATCTCTAGGCGAGATCAATTGATATTTTATGATTTGAAAAATAAAAAGAGAAAACTTACCAAAAATCCCATGGAAATTCCTGACGAAAATAATGTAGATGAAAACATTACCAATTATAAGTCCTAGATTATAGATAACTCCTAAGATGGCGAAATTCCTGACTAACATTACACTGGGGTCAGTGGATGTCAAATAAGCCAGTTTCACTGATAAGTATCTAATGTAGGTGGAATTAGCCGCTAAACCGAGAGTCCATGCTAAGCCCATAAAGAAAAATCCTGGAATAAGAGTCCAATAACGAGGATAAAAGAAAGGAACGATGGCCAGGCTATGAAGATAAGCGCAGAGGATTAACACTGTCCTTGTGTTGAATTTATGTTGCATCGGAGGAACCAATAAACATCCCCCAAACTGAAAAGAAATAAAAAATTATAACCTAAACTAAAAAATAAACGAACAAGCAAATGCGATTGACTAATACTAAATATAAATGTTTCTCTTAACAAATTAAGTGGAGCCTAAAGGGCGTTTCATATGGATCCGAAAATCGGACAGTCGGATCCACGAATCGGATATTCTCTTTCACATGGCCACGAAACTCTCTCCGACGTCGTCTATACGACATGTAACATTCAAATCGTTCGTATAGATGACGTTTTGTTGCCTTGTTAAAAGAGAATAAGTCCGATTCGTGGATCCGACCGTCCGATTTTCGGATCCATGTGAAACGTCCTTAAGTTAGATTTTTTGACATTTTGATCTTTTGCAGCAATATATAGGTATTCAACATAATGGTTCATATGGAGGCAAAAGAAAATTTATTCAGGTAATTTATTTCTAATGCGCACAACTAAATGTACACCAGAATGGTATAGGGTAAGTAAATTGAAAGCATACAATTTATTATCATTTGTTTTTCGTTTTGTCAATTTGAAAAAAAAAATCCTTAGTAAGGTTTTTGAAACCTTTATTTTTATAATCTTTTATGATTCTAGATAATCTATTTTTTATCAAAAATTTGTCGTTCCACTTTTATACTACAGCCTTTCAAGCAACGACCTCAGAACAAATATCTATAGATTTCTACCACGGCCTTTTACTTAATGATTAAGAAGGTAGTCTTATTGATTAATGACTAATTTTAAGAAGTTTTAAATAAGAAAGCAATATTACGTAGAAAAAAAATGCAAAATAATAAATGAGATTCTGCAGAAGGTGATGCTATGAGGGCTTTAGTTATTGTAATATTTTGAACGTCATGCATATTTTAATATTTTCTGTTAATGTTTTTCAAGATCGACATAAATAAAACCTAATGTCCTATTTCTGTAGAAGATTGCTACCAATAATGCATTGCTAGATGGCTAACAAAAGCAATGACGTAAGCTTTCTTTCTGTTAGTTCGCTGTCACTATGAATTTAAATATTACTACTCATCTAGTAATATTTAAATTCATTGTTTTAATGACAAAACTTGCACCAATGTCATTTTGAGTATCTAACAATGATCCACAGAATCTGAGACTGAAACATTTCATGTTAAGAAGCTACTGGACTGAAATAATAGTAATTGAAACCAATCTGTAAATGACAATAATTTCGTAATTAATAAAATATATACAGTATTTAATTATTTATCTGATCAACAACATGGGATTTAAATGTAAAACACGAGCAAAGCAGTGTAAAATAAAAGTAATGTTAATGTAAACAAAATGCGGAAATGTTTATTTTATTTTAAGAACATATCAAATTATCGGTTTGAGGAATGCACAAGTTGTCTGTTAGTGTAGCTATTGTGGTATCAGATGAACAAGTTGAACATCGTTCTGTTGATTATTGGCTTTTGGCCAAATGGGCTCTGATTCTTACACACTTCCTCTGATTTCTCTGACGTCAATGACCTATAAAATAAATTGAACAAACGTTTTCATTTGCGTTTACTGGGAGTCAATTTCGACCATTAAGAAATTCCCAGATGTTAAACAATTTTGTAATAACATCGGTTTCATTTCATAGTAAAAGATATCATAAAAAATTAACAACCAAGTCAAGCATGAAAAACATCAAACGCCACAGATTGAAGAGGGTGCTTAGCAAAATGTAAAATATCTTTATGTATGGACCCAATTTATCATATAATCAATAGAAGCAACATTCACTGGAATTCTTCTACCATAAGTTTCCAAGACTTATACAATACTCACTATTAAAAATTTCATTCTTTAGATAATAAGTTTTTTTAAGTTTACCTTCACCGCATTTTTATGTGTATTTTTATCAGTATTTTTAATTTAACTTTTTTTTTCTAATCATTTTTAAGCTTTTGAAAGACGTCTTATATCCCCGGTTTGTCTGTCTGTCTGTGGACACATATCCCACAATGCTTCGCAACGGCTTCTATTAGCTCAGTTGGTTAGAACGTCGTAGTAATAACGCGAAGGTCGTGGGTTTGATCCTCTCATGGGCCATTCTTATTCTTCAATTTTTTTCTCCCCATTTTAAATCTTTTCAGTTTCTCAACTTACGACATTATGAGATATTGGTTATGAAATCCTTTAGAATTGGGATTTTGATAACTACTTTATTTTCTCTAAAATGAGTATCACATTTTTTAAAGTAGATACTTAGGAAGCGACTGTTATAGGATTTCTTGAATGTTATAGGTGGCCTGTTAGCTCAGTTGGTTAGAGCGTCGTGCTAATAACGCGAAGGTCGTGGGTTCGATCCTCTCATGGGAAATTCTTGTTCTTCAATTTTTTCTCCCCATTTTAAATCATTTCAGTTTCTCAACTTATGACATTATGAGATATTGTTATATAATCCTGTAGAATTTGATAACTACTTTATTTTCTCTAAAATTAGTATCACGTTGTTTAAAGTAGATACTTAGGAAGCGACTGTTTTAGGATTTCTTGAATGTTGTAGGTGGCCTGTTAGCTCAGTTGGTTAGAGCGCCGTGCTAATAACGCGAAGGTCGTGGTTCGATCCCCTCATGGGCAATTCTTATTCTTCATTTTTTTTTCTCCACATTTTGAATCTTTTCAGTTTCTCAACTTAAGTTTTTTTAAAATCATTATTAGGAATTCAGTGTATTAACAAGGTTTGAGTTAAGAATGACGATTATTCCATATAAATAGGGGTGGGTAAGATAGCATGGGGTCGCAAAGAGACTCGCGCGCGCATTTTCAAGACCACCCCGGCGCAGTCTATTCTAAAGTAAAGGTGACTCAGAAGCCGTTGCGAAGCACTGTGATTGGTTTACTAATCACTATCCCTACCTTGTTTTCTCTTCAATGGAAATTAATCATATAAACATTAGCTCAAACCTAATTTTGATAGTTACGATTAAAAGTCTACTTATAAAATTTAAGAAGTTTTAGTAAAATTAAATGACTGAAAAAATGTTTATTTTACTTGAGCAGCTCCAAGAGTTGTCAGACTGGCTTTGATAACATTTGTATCTTTAATAATCGAAGTGGAAACATTAAGAAGGCCATAAATCCCAGTCCAACTCAGTAACATTCCTGTATAAAAAAGAATTAGATTTTTTCGACTGTTCTTTATGTTGACTCGAATGAATCTTTTTTCTTCCAGAGAGGAATCTTTGGAAACGTTTGAAGAAGGATCCTGAATGATTCCAGAGTCTTCCACAAAGGACTTATTCACGCAGCCCTGGCGTTCCATAATGGCACAGCTAGATCTAAAAAGAAATACAATGAAGTCAATAATGAGTAAAATGTAACATCAAAATTCTACTGTTATTAATTCTAGTGAAACTAATTATTAAATCTTTAACTAAGATTATTTACTTAAATATTATGTTTTATTACTAGAGGAAGTTCGGGTTTTATGGAATACCAGTTTTGTTTGTTCTCATAACTCGGTTATTTTTTTAATCACACTGAAATATAGGCAGGTGCACACTTTGATTCGTTGACATTATTTGGTTGTAATTGTAATTGAAAAAATAATAACTTTTGTATAAAAATTTAATTATCCATATAAAAAAAAGTCATATTGGCTGGTAATATTAAATAGGCAGGTAATATGATATACAAGGTTGATTTTGAAAAATAAAAAAATTTTATGGAATGGAAGGTGTTTTACGTGTGCTTTAAGTTAACATGGAATGACTGGGTTCGGGCCACCACACACAGTTCTAATAAAATACATAAATAAGAATACAATAATGCGTGCGCTTTAGTACATAAAAAATTTTATGTACTAAAAAACTTAATGACCTAATAAGAAGTATTATTTATAAATAAAATAATATCAAAAATATTTATTCCATTGTTTTACATGGTATTACTTGCAAAAGTCACATATGTAATCAACTTTTTCGGTCAGTCAGTGTTTTATCGATCTCTAGTGTTTCCAACATGGCGAACCCCTGGAAGAATCCATAAAATTTCAAGGCGTTTCCTTCCTCAGGAAATTATTAAGGAATGATTTCAAACCTGAAGAGAAAGATGATATGAAATACTACTATTCCATATTACCCGATACACCATGAAATCGTAGCTAACCCTACTTCAAGGCACATGGAAACAAAACAGCTATCAGAGATACAGCAATTATTACTTAACTTTTTATTGAACAAGGTTTCAATAGATTACAACACTTCAACAAATTAATATCTGCATAAGTTTTGAAGATAAGAAATTCTGATTTTAATTCGTAACGAAACAACTGGTTTGCCAATCTACTGACTACAAAGCATTGTAGGAGTCTGTTGAAGTAGTTTTTCTGTTTTCCGTTGGGTAGTAACATACGAGAAAAACAAGTATCTCATATTGCCCAACCTTTCCAAAATACCCGAACTTCCTTCCCCTGCATCTGTGTTTTATGTCCTTGAAAATTTTAATCAAGGTTTTGCTATTGAATTAATTGAAATTGTGAATTACATCACCATAATTTCAGTCATCAAAATAAAATAAAAATATTCAAGATAAAACATAAATAATGTTTGGGATATTACATTAGAAACGACCAGAAGCGTTAAATAAGCTATATTCTGAATAAATATTAATACTTAATAATGTATGAGTACCTCAGGTAATTATGAACAATGAATATTTACTAAAAAATGTATAATGTGGTAAATAACTTATTGTAAATGTGTTTATAAGTTAATATACTATAAGGTTAATCTTGCTTAAATTACATATTCAGTTTTTACTATAAAAATTAATTACTACATTTAAAAATTAGAATAGAAACAAATAAAGAAGAAAAACTATAAATTTGATCAATTAGCTAACTTTTAAAAAAAAATTTCTCTTCAGATAAAAGTAATCATTTTGAATATTGATCTTAAAACGTCATCAAATTTAGTAAAAATAATTTCCGGCGCAGAATTTCTCTCTCCATAAATAAATATTATGTGTTTTTAATTAAGTCAGAATATTTTTTTTTATATTTTTCGTTAAATTATAATAGTTTTTTATTATTATTATTATTAGGAATTTTAGACATTAATAATTGATTTCTTCAATCGTTTGTAGCAATTTTTAATTAATCATTAAAAAAAAAGTATTTTAGGGTTATTAATGCTTAATTGATTGTAATAAATTATAATATTCATATTATAATAAATTTTTGATCAATATATTTAAAAAATAATTAATATAAGAAATTTTAAAAAATAATATAAAAAGTAATAATTAATGAAACGAAATTAGAAGAATGACGTTCTTTTAAATAAGCGAGTATTCTTTTCCTTAATTATATTATTAATATTTAGTAAAATTTAAAAAAAATATTGCCAAAGGAAAACAAGATTTGCTTTGTTTTTGTTTTTTTAATGCTTTTGAAGACTAACAACAGCGTTAATCTTTTCGAATTAGTTATGTTTTCAATAATAAAATCGTGGATCAGCTTCAACTTCCTTGGCGTCATGTTTTGAGACAAAAATATTAAATATTACACACTTTACCTGAAACTCATGTTGTATGTTCGGTCCTGTTAGGCTTAGAGAAGGTGAACTGATGGGAGCTGATTGAATTATGGTTTGATAGAACAAGAATCCAATTGTAATCGAACTCCTTTTGAATCATCGCCTCAACACAATGGATTACAACAACAGGGAAGGTTCTGACGAGATGTAAATAGTAGAGTAACATTCAAACTATCAATAAAATGTAACACTTAGATTTCAAAAATGGAATGTTTAATTTATCAAGGAAATTACGCTAACAAAGGAGCAGCTTTGGAATTACAAAAGTTTTGTAAATAGCAAAAAGTAGTTGAAGCGATTATAGCTTTTTAAATCCTTAGTTTTGCATTTTTCCTGATCTTTGCTTAATTTAAATTGTTTATCATTAAAGTCAACTTAATAAAAGAATTACATTTTTTCGGTTGGAGAATAAGATCCCCGGACCTAAATACAACAGTTTGATCACTGCTAAACCCTCACTTTCAGCTTCAACTAAATATTAGGAAAATTTTTTTCTTTTTACTTTGAAATGGAAGCCGTTTGTTTTAATCTACCGGGTGATCCAAAAGTAACTAAACATTTGAAGGTGACAGCGGTGTTGTTTCCTTGTCGTGGTTACTGTATTGTCTGCATCGGAAAGGTGTCATTGCGTGACAAAGTCCTCCTAGTGAAACTTTATTATCAGAACGCAGAATGTGCCGGTGCGGCATTGCGCGTATATTGGACTATGCGAGGTATGCGAAATGGTAAAGGACCCAAGGCTTGTGCAGCACTGTCATGGAGCGGCGTTATTCCACACTTGCAAGAGTGGCAAAAACTCGTACAATTCATGAAAGATAGAGCATCATCGCACATTGCCAGTCCTGACAAGCGACTGCTATCCTTAAAATTCGGGGGGAACAGTGTCCTCAGTTGGTCCTTTCCGCATGAGTGGCCACAAACATCTACCGACCTCACACCTTGCGAATTTTGGTTTTGGATTACTTGAAGTCAAAGGTATATCGCTAAGGCCAACGTGCACTGTCAGCTTTGCTCCTGACTGAGGAGCGCAACATTGAGCATTTGTAAGCCTGTATACCGTGTGAACTGTCCTACCTCACCAGATGAATGACGCAATAAACTGTGGCGCCATCTGGTGGTCGGAAATGTAACTAATCAGACAGTAAAGTTTCGTTGTTTTGACACTAAATCCCGAGTCATTCCAAGCATATCTGTGAAAACCGCATCTTTCTACTATCAATATTCCACACATTATTGCATTTTCAAATTTGTAGTTGCTTTTGGATCAGCCGGTATTTAGTTTATTGTTCAATTCTAGGCTTCTGAAAGAGGCCTTATATCCCCGGTTTATCTGTCTCTGGACACATATCCTACAATGCTTCGCAACGGCTTCTGTTAGCTGAGTTGTAAGTGGCCTGAATTTTGAATGTTGTAGGTGGCCTGTTAGCTCAGTTGGGTTTTTTTTTTAATCATTATTAGGAATTCAGTGTATTAACAAGGTTTGAGTTAAGAAAAATAGGGGTGGGTAAGATAGCATGGGGTCGCAAATAGGCTCGTGCGCGCATTTTCTAGACCACTCCGGCGCAGTCTATTCTAAAGTAAAGGTGACTCAGAAACCGTTGCGAAGCACTGTGATTGGTTTACTAATCACTATCCCTATCTTTTTATATTATCAATTTAGAAACAAGAATGTAATTTTGTGCTAAGGCATAAATTTAAGGGCGACCCATGAGAATAAAAAAAATAAAAATAATAATAAAAAAAAAGGAAGTACATTAAGGAAAGGGAAAATAAAAAAAAGTTAGGAAAAACAGAAGGTTAGGAAAACAAGAAAAACAGAAATCCACACAGACATTGAGAAAGACAGATTAAAAACAAAAACACGAATTCAAACTGACAACCTTCAGTATATGAATCCGAAACGTTATCAATTAAGCTACAGTTGGCAACTGAACTGAAATGGTTGCATTTCTGACATTTAAGCTAGTGGCGAAAATCCAATGAAAACAATGTCAAATATCTTGAATATAGGGGAGGGGCGTTGGCCCCTGAAAATATCCCATTCCTACAGTGTTTGGGTCTCTAAACACGATGGTGAAATCCGTTTGTCGATCCGACCTTCCGTTTGGGAGTTGTTAGAGTGGAGAGACACGGACTGACTGACAGGACAAACGCAATAGCTACCGATTTTGGTCGCTATCACAGCAGCTCCCAAATGGGTCGCTAATAAAAGCATTAATATTGTATCAATAGTTGGGAATGGGGATAATTTGTGATGATCCTCTCTGTCTAACTAAAAGAAAACATTCATTCCTTTTCGGATTAGGGCTGGGACAGGAGAATAAATAATAAAAGATATCCCTCTAACCGAAAAAAAAGAATATTTAACCGAATGCGGAGAGTATGGAATTACAGTAATTGCATCCATTTTTTTTAACTGCTATAAAAATAGAAAATTTCCTTAAAATAAAAACTTTGAAATGAATATAATTAGTATTTGTATTCAATATTAATTTATAAAACTAATTTATTTAAAGATTTCCGATATCAAATACCATTATATTTAACTTTTCTAAAATTATGAGGATAGGCCGATCAACTAACTGAACCTCATGTAAGGGTCCATTTTCAGACATAACAAGGTAATTAATAAAAGAACGTAATTATTTCATCAAAAGAATTCAAATATTTAACTGATTTTCAATCTATTACAAAAATTGATAAAAAAGTTAATTGATCAAACGGTTAAGTATCTGCAGTTTTTTTGAAGTGTAAATTATATTAACTTTGCAGAAGCTGAAACCTGACCTCAAAAGCACCGAATACCAACGTTGTTTGTCATTCGATTCAGATGTGGTCGGTGGATACTCCGTGGCAGCTTATAACAGCATTTGAGGTAAGATACTCAATTTATTAAAATAAGATAGAAAGCTACGTAAACAAAGGTACAAATAACTAAGTAACATTCTTAATTAAATTTAATATTGCAAAACGACTATACTTAAAGAAATTCATTTTGTCGAACGGTGGAAGTTTAAGTAGGCCTACAAGATCAGCTGCAATGCAAGGTCAAAAGCACCAGATAAAAAGTAAATACATATTACAAAAGCACGATATAAGATGCCTTTACGAAGATAGCAAGGTAGACAATAAAAATGGAGGACTGAAATGCTTTAGAATTTAATTATCAGTGTTACAGAAATTAGAGTTGTAAATTGGTCTCTCACTGTAGCTAGCGTAATTTTACTAGTGCTATGGCAAAGCTGAAAGCCACTTAAAAATCAGCAAAAAAAGATCAAAAGGTAAGATTTAGAGCGGGGGCGAATTGCATTTCGAATATTCATTCGAGCAATTTTAATATTTAACTTCATTTTCAGTAGAATGAACGACAACATTCGAGATCTAATAAGAAAGAAGAAAACAAAGACAATAATACATGGCTTTACATCAGTAATCTCAAGTCATAGATCGCGGCCTTCGATAGCACTTTCTGGGCCCCCTAACAGTAAGTTACAAGTTTAACAGTAGCTTACAATTGCCCTACTGGTCTAGTTCAAAAACCAGTGATCTGTCTAAGGTTTCAACTCCGAAATAATTAAGTATTGTGCAGTTTCAATAGAAGTGGAAAACTATGTTAAGAGCTAAAAGATTTTACAAAAGGAATTTAACAATGGTTAGAATGTAAAATTATACAATGTAAAATTTTATACACATTGATAGATTTAATTTATACGTACACAGATATGTACATACACACAGTATGTTCCAAAAGTCTGGTCCCAAAGGAAAAGTAAAAAACAAAACAAAAAAACATTGGTTAATTTATTATTTCTTATTTAATTTATCAGTTACAATGGATGTTCAAATTGACATCCATTTTCTTCTAAACACATTCTAAAGGGATTAACACAAGACCTTTGCACATTTCTGAGCAGGAAAATATTTGTGCTTATGGCTTTAAATTCTGTTGTTAAGTTAAACTAAAGGGCCTGTATTGTTCTAAGATGGTTGACATAAGCAACTGATTTAAGGCGCCCCTATAGGATGTAATATTGTATCCCCCAACTTAGCAACCCATACCTTAACTCTCGGATTGAATTGCATGCGTGCTCCTTCCTCCATCCAATATGGATTAGTATTAGCCCAATATCCAGCTTTATATGTTGACTTCACCGTTTAGATAAAAATTTTGCTTCATCACTGAACATGGTACGTTTTTCCATCTGTTTATGCTGAAAACCATTCACAGTACTCTACACGAAAAAGATGAAACGTTTTTTCTTAGAAATCGTTGTTTTTTCAAGTTGTAGGCGTAATAATAATTTCTTGTAGCCTTGGATCAACCACTTAAATTTCAATGATTTGCTTTCAATGCGTACATAATCATTTGTATATTTTCTATTTACATTTTGATAGGCAGTGTACTGTTGTTAGCCATTTCCTCTTCAACATCGTTTCTTATTTGTCTTCGTAACAGTTCAACAGAAGCAAAGAATTGGATTTTGAGATAATTTAAAAGATAATGAATCACGGAAATAAACTTGTTTTCAAATTTTACTTTTAATAATGAAATACTGCAGTGAAAGCAGAGCTGTCATTTCCGTTCCTTCTCGTATATTCAAGACAATTAGTTATTTGTGGCTTTGTCAATTTGAGAACTCTCTGTTCTCTCAATTTCAACTTCATTATACCACTCCTAAGTAGATATACAGGTGGGTCCAAAAACCTGCACTGATTTTGAAAAGCTTTCGCTCTTCGAAAAGCTAGCATTTGGAATAAATCATTAAACTTCAATTTATTCTTATTACAAAATTATCATATTTCAATTTGTGCTCTTTAAAATGATATCTAGCATGACGTTATTTAATGACATTTAATAGCCCAAGTTATCTCCTCAAACTATGTGGTGTAAAAATTCATTATCAAGCATGATAATTTCACTTACATATGTAATTTTTTTTCTTCGTTACTCATCTACAAAATATCATCATTTTTTTTTGGTTTGTTTTTATTTAGGAATCTTTAAATATGAGATTGATAGAGGAAGATAAGAAGACAGTATTACGGCATGAAAAGAACTTTAGTTTAAATAGAATTCTAGCAGAATATCCAAACCTTAACTGGAAAAACGGATAGGGGCTGATTTTCTAAAGAAAGGAAAATATACCATTCAAGGAAGTGGACGTCCGAAAAGTATTAGAACGAAAAAAATAGAGTCGTCCCTCGCCACTTCGCGCTTCGACTTTCGCGGCTTCACTCTATAGCGGTATTTTCAAATATACTGTATTCATTAAAAAGTTGATCGAGATAGTGAAAATGATACAGCGCGCTCACGGTTGTCTGAGTCAATTACACATCCCTGTTACAATTAAAATTAAAATTACTGTAGTATGGACTGTAGGCTATATATTCGAGCATCCCCGCAAATCATTCAACGCCAGGTGCAGCCGCTCGACCATTCCTTGTACATGGAAACAACTTTTTTCCAAAAAATCCGGTGTGGTGAAACCAAGCCAATCAGAGCGTGCTGTTCACTGATTGGCTATCCTATCCTCTTTCTATCCTGGCCACTGATTGGCTCAGCCTGACGCAAGTTCGTTTCTCTCATACACGTTTCATTCTACAATGCTATGCATCGGACGCATCTTTACTCTTGTAAATGTTTGCGATTTCTGAGGTATTTTACATAAGCCCCACGATGGCTCCTAAACTAACGGGGTGTTATTTCATGTCCAGAGGGCTTTAATAATGTTAAAAACCATATTTAGAGGGTCGTGAACAGGGTTTCTATGCTCTAACTACGAAAATATTCGATCCTACTTCGCGGAAATTCACTTATCGCGGTAGAGTCTGGAACTGATTAACCGCGATAAACGAGGGACGACTGTATTGAAATAATTTTTAAGTGAATCGAGAAAAGAAAGGTATATATGACATTGCGAGAGAAAATGTCATGTGCATAGAGTTAGGTCAGAGAAATCAGTGAAAATAATTTTATGAAAATTTTAACATCTAATGCTATCTGAAATCAAAGAAAAGATTTTATATTCCTTCTGAAGAAGCATCTCATCTGCTAATCAAACTACAGTCGGACCTCTATTTAACGAACCTCTATTTTGCGAATTTCTCTATTTTGCGAACTTTTCTTTGGAACCAAGAACATTTTGCTAATTTCTTTGTAAAATAACCTCCAAATAGCGAAGTGCATTTTCTATTTAACGAACTTTTTCGTGGTACGGTATCTATTTTTTTTTTCTCCTTGAAATGTTTTTATTATTAATATTCCCTTAGAGGAAATGAAAGAAATGTGGATACAACTGAGGGAAAACGAAGAAATTAACGATGAGGTGCTGATTGATGATTATCTTTCACTTCATTTTGAAGTTGAGACCTCGGAAACACTAACTGAATCGGATATTTTGAACAGTGTGAAAAATAAAAACAATACAGCTATGAATTGAGATGAAGATGAAGATGATTAAAATGGAAATGATTATGATGCAGAAATCAAAAAACCTTCGTATGATGAAATGCTAAAATCATTTGAAGCATTCCGACGCGGATTACAATTTGAAGAAAATACTGATGGGGTTTTTGGTGCATTGCAAAGATGCGAGACGTACTATGAGCGAAAACACTTTTTCAAAACAAAAAACTCAGACAAAATTAACAGACTTTATTAGTAAAATTTAAATACCCATGTGATAATGTATGCTTTATATCATTAAAATTATTACTTTTTAATAATATCTATTGTTTAAGTATTTTAAATCTGTTTTATGTAGTTTAAAGTAATTTTAAAAGGCGAATCTCTATTTAACGAATTTTCCATATAACGAACTATTTTTCGGAATTTAGCGACTTCGTTAAATAGAGGTCCGACTGTATAATCTTTCTAAGAGATAAATCCCCTTCTTTCATTGAGCCAGGGAATTGGCCATCATATAGTCCGGATTTAAATCCTGTTGATTATTTTGTGTGGTCTGCTTTAAAGGCGAAGATCTATCATCATGGAACATAATCCGTGACTTACAGGAAAA
Organism: Thereuonema tuberculata; assembly: GCA_023159025.1. NCBI lineage: Eukaryota > Metazoa > Arthropoda > Chilopoda > Scutigeromorpha > Scutigeridae > Thereuonema > Thereuonema tuberculata. The sequence continues at coordinate 35,016,795 of JAFIDM010004315.1, read as the reverse complement.
CAAATCCTTTTTGCTCGGGAAACTTTTTCACAAGTTTCCATAACTAAGCAATTTAAAAGTGGAAGAATAAAATTATCAGCCATTATCGATTGTTATAATGGAAGGAATATTCAAACTTTTATTAGAATTTAATCCATAGTTATATTAATACAGCAACATTTCTTTTTTGACCATATTGAGACAGTTAAGGCCATCAAATGATACTGGTTAGAAGAGAAATGAAGAGAATAAATTAAAGTTTAATGAATTTTTATTAAAACTGCTCAAATTCCCTTGACCGTGAGTTACAGATTTCCAAAATTGATGCGGTTTTTCTGACAACCCAGTATACAACACACATTGTTAAGTTCTGAAATAGGAAAAAGAAAAGCATAAATCATTGGTATTGTCAGCAACCAAACACTGATTTAAAGAATAGTGAATTGGACAGTTTATGGTAGAATGCTGTATTGTATTTTTGCAACTTTGTTGTTCTCTATGACCACAAGATATTGTTATAATAGAAATGGATTTCTTATCTAAGCCCTAACAAATTTACGGTTTGAACAAAACCAACATGAAGGCTTACAGCATTACACATTTATTTTGTTACTGCATTAAAATCAATTCCGAAGGTTCTTCTACATGCCATCATCTGAGGTTTTTATCTATATTTTTTTGAAGATTATTCTTAAATTTAAACAAAAATCTAACAATTCAATATAATTTCTTTTAAAACTTTAAAGTTAAAAATAATTGTATAGTTTACTAACAAATGGAAGAAAGAATAATACATTTTCATTTCGTTTAGTAAATTATGCTAGTTAAATAAGCTAAACGCTTATAGGATAATATTAAAACGCTTACAGTCCAAAAGGACGAAAATACAACCTTAAATAAATAATTTTTGTACCGGAAAAATGTAACTTAGAGGCTACCAATAATCCCTCACAATTTCCTTAAACGACTTCCTTTTCAGTAAATATTTTAAGTTGAATTACTAATTTTCCTTAGTAACGTTTTCAAATTACGCAGCATTTTTAATTATTTACTTGCCGTTTTCCTAAGTTTCGCAGATTACGTAATATGCTAGGATTATTTTGTTCCTAGGTTGGTTTTTGTTTATTATAAAATGATTTGGATTTCGAATATTTTCTCCCTTCGTAAAAAAAAAAAAAAACACATGAAAATGTTCTATAATTTTGAGTTGATATTTTATTAAAGTATTTATGATATTTCTGAATTAAGATCGTCTAAAATGTTGTTCAAAACAAGATTTAAGATAGTCATTGGTAGTTAAAGTTGTAATATTGGAATGAGATAGTAAATGCATGAGCAAGCAATAATTACAGTAATTGAAATATAATGCTAACATGATAAGCAAATAAATGTTACGCAGACATCTGTCGGTTTAAAGTGACAGTTCCCAATGTAGGTTTCTTCTATCTGCTTGAAACCCTGTGGCACGTTTGTGCATCTTTGCATCATCTCTCTGAATGAAAGACTAGAAGATAGATCTGGTCAGGAAAATTTTTTGAAAACTCCCTTTGAAATAGTGAAGCATAGTGTACCATATAGTGCAAACAGCCTTTGCGTAATCGCCTCGGGCTTCAAAATGTTTTTTTTATTTACTTCGGGAGTAGTACCCGATCACTTTAGCTGTAAATTGAATTTAGTTAACTGTTAACTTCTACCATTTTTCTTTGTAATGATTATACAGTTCATATTTATTGTTAATATTTTAACCAAGACAGTTTTGTTTATATTCTGAAATAAGCATTACCGCCTATGTTTATTCGACTATTCTAAAATTCACAATTCTCTAGTGTTTTCAGAAAGCAGTCTGGCAATTTTTATTTCTTCGGTAATATATAGGGAGAATTACATGTTATTTGAAATTGCATAAATATGTTTTTCGTTTGCTATCATAGATTTTATTTTATTTTAACGTATAGCAATTTTATAGAATAATTATAAGTAACTTAACTTATATTTATTATCTGTAAAATCAGCTTGAAGATGTGCCTGTGTACTTATATGAAATATAAAAAAGTAGAACCTTTGAATATACTTAATATAAAATTAATATTCAATTTTATTATTTAATTTACTTTCAATTTTTATGTTTTTCTGTATAGCTTTTTGTTAATTGTTGATCCACGAGGTTTCATTTAGTTGTCAATTTCCTGTAATAAACTTTAAGATCTAGGCTCTTAAGATTTTTTAAATTCACATAAATTATTAAGATATATTGACTGTTCTTAAATTTTTATTCAATAGTTGTTTAAAATTAGATAGCAGAATGATTCTTTTATTTTTGTTATGCTTATTAGTTAATTATTTGTGATTTTAAATATTTCAAGATAGCTGAATGAATTGATTATATAAGTTTCAACAAGTTTAGAAACCCCTTGGTAAAATGAGAAGCGATCTATTGTTAGTAAAAATCCGAATAATTTCAATTTTGTACTTAAAAAATATTTTTGATAATATGTAATAGGAAACGAAAATAAAGTAGCAGCACCTGAATAGAATTACCTTTTCTGATTCAATTATGGGGAGGATTTGCGAACGGCAGGATGAAACGGCCGTTCCCAAATCCTCCCCATAATTGAATCAGAAAAGACAATTCTATTCAGGTGTTGCTGCTTTATTTTCATTTCTTACTGTTTTTCACAGCACGTTAAATTTATTATTTTGTTAAAATATGTAATGGTTCTGACATTTTTTGTTAATACAGTAAACTCCCGATTATCCGTGGAGTTGGGAGGCGCGGCAACCACGGATAAGCGAATTCCGCGGATAATCCGAAATAGGATAAAAAAGGCCAAAAATCAACGCAAAAATGCTTTTAACATGTTTTATTTACATTAAAAGGGCAGTACATACATTATAAACAGGTATTTTATTTTATTTTACTTTATTTTCTTTCTTTTTAACAAAAAAAATCGGTTAATTGTTTTTGTTTTTTCGTGTCGAAACAAGAAAACCCCCCTACTTGGACGTAGCTAAATGTGCCTCTTTTATTAAATTTACCTTATTATAGATTTAAAAAATGTTTATTGATTTCATAATTTATTCTACAGTAAAAAAAAAAATTGGAAATAGGAGAGGTCCGCGGATAATCGGGAGTTTACTGTAATAACATTAAAAAAAAAATATTTCTGTGAAATTCGAAACAGATTTTTTTTTCTTTGATTAATCTAATTCCATTGATTTTCTTTGCATAATGTTTTATTATTTTATGTCACCCCTTTTTTTTTGGTTGGACGTTGATGCTCTCTGTGGTATTTCCTTTTTTTTTCACAATTATCAGGAATATTTAAAATAGTTGGTATTTTATTAAAGTATATTTTCTAATCTTCCATAAATGCTTTCATTGTTCATTTATCTTAAACTTAAAACATGCTGTATCGTGTTTGAATATTTTTAAAAATTTCTGGTTTCAGGGTTTTATTTTTTTTGTTATTATTTTCTTCTTTGCTTTCAGTTTATTATCTTTAATTGATATCTAGTTTTTTTAAAATTTACAGTGAAGAATATGATATTTTTCTCTTGAACTCGATATACAGGGTGTTTCAAAAATACACGGCATAATTTCAGGTATGTATTTCCCACATGTAGACAATCAAAATAGTTCATTACAACATATGTCCGGAAATGCTTCATTTCCGAGTTATGGCCTTCACAACATTGAAAATCACCGGAACGTTTTTCGTTCCGCCGGTCGTTGCCATTACAGAAGATGTTCAAAATGACCACCTCCTGCTTGAATACAGACCTCACATCGATGTCTCATTGAACGTTTTTCTTTCCGCAGGTCGTTGCCGTCAAAGGACACATTAAGAGGGCACTCTGACAGATCATTCCGAGGCGAAGGTTAAATTCAGTGGTGTGTTTGGCGTTCGACTGTGTGTCATGTACACAAATCAGGAGCTGGCAGAGATGCACTTCATGTACGGTAAGGCAGACGGCAATGCTGCGCTGGCTCGTCGTTTGTACCAGGAGAGGTACCCACAGCGACAATGTCCAGATCGGAAGACATTTGTAAGTCTCCATCACCGTCTGTGCGAGTATGGAAAATTTCACTCTCCTGGATTGGGAAGGGGACGACCAAGGTCTACAACTCCAGAAGAACAGGAGGAGATTCTGGAGACTGTGAACAGAACTCCTTCTGTCAGCACACGAAGGTTAGCGTTACAAGTGAATGTTCCCCATACGACTGTCTGGAGACTGCTGAAAGAGCATCAATTGTATCCTTATCATTTGCAACGTGTACAGGCGCTGTCACCAGCAGATTACCCTGCACGAGTTAGGTTCTGTCAGTGGTTCTTGCAGCAGTGTGCTGCAAATCCGAACTTTCCTGCCTTAGTATTATTTACAGATGAAGCACAGTTCACACGAGATGGCATAACAAATTTCCACAATCAGCATGTATGGGCGTATGAAAACCCAAATGCAACTGTTGTATCTCATCACCAGGTGCGGTTCTCCCTCAACATGTGGGCCGGTATCATTGGTGATCGATTAGTTGGACCCCATGTACTTGTAAACAGACTTACGGGGCAGGCGTACACAAACTTCCTGGAAAACACCATACCTCATGTTTATGACGACACTCCACTGATCGATCGTCAGCACGCTCACTTCTTGCATGACGGCGCTCCTGCACACTTCAGTCGTACGGCTCGCCGGTACTTGGATCGAACGTTTCCTGATCGATGGATAGGTAGAGGTGGCCCAATTGCTTGGCCTCCACGCTCACCTGATCTGAACCCTCTCGATTTCTACTTGTGGGGCCATTTAAAATCATTGGTTTATTCGTCTCCGGTGCCTGATTTGGAATCCCTTCGGAATCGAATTGTGGCACGTTCTGAGGACATACGCAACATTCCTGGAGTGTGGGATCGTGTTCGCAGGTCATTGAGACATCGATGTGAGGTCTGTATTCAAGCAGGAGGTGGTCATTTTGAACATCTTCTGTAATGGCAACGACCGGCGGAACGAAAAACGTTCCGGTGATTTTCAATGTTGTGAAGGCCATAACTCGGAAATGAAGCATTTCCGGACATATGTTGTAATGAACTATTTTGATTGTCTACATGTGGGAAATACATACCTGAAATTATGCCGTGTATTTTTGAAACACCCTGTATATTTCCGATTCCTAAATGCTGTTCCATCCTTCATATCCTGTTATTCTTTTTTCTTTCACTTTTCATCTGATATTGATCAATTCCTGTCATTATGGCAAAAATCTCTTTAATCGTCGAAAGACTGACAGTTCATTCATTTTATCTGAGGCCTTAGCACTAGTCTCTCTTAAGAGTGGAACTACATTTCAAATATAAATTGATTCCATGACTAGACATGAGTGAACGTATTTTTCTTGCATTAAAAGTGGATAATTTGACTAGGGCCTGGATTACCGTAAAATAATTCTCAGTCCTACTTTTTATTACTGTTTTTGTCATCACGAAAACACGGCAACAAAACTTGCAATAACAAATGAATTACAAAATGAGGATAATATCATGGTAAAACTGAATCTCATATCCATAACTAAAGAAATCAATACTGAGTAATTTTTCAAGTGCTTCTGGTGTATTATTAAGTTTCGATTGAAATTCAACATAATAAGAATAACATCTTTTGTGTATCAACAAGTCTAAGCAAGTGGAAAGGGGGTTTCCACGAACTTTGTCGTAATAAATGTCATAGATTGGCGGAAGAGTGCATATCTTTTCATTTTTATTAACTATCCACTTTATAGTTTCCGGTTTTCTTTCCTATTATTTCTTTTTTTCTAAAATTAGATCTAAAGAGGAGTATTTAACTCCATTGCATCGGAACTTTTTTTCTCAGTTTTTGCATTTGCCGCATTTAATTTTCACGTCAAAAAAGAGGTTTACTATTTGTATGTATTAGATTATACCTTATTAGTTTCTTTAAGTTGGTGTTACTTGTTAAAGATATAATATTGTCAGAATTGCGTTTCTTAATTTATTTCATTATTTACTTATTAGTTGTTTCTGGGATCAAACGAATGTCATTCATTACGACTCTCTTCGCCATTTTTTTTCCTAAAGCTTTGAACATTATAATTCAGAAAATCTTGTGAATGAAACCTTAGCGGTGCTTGGATATTCTAAAGCTAGGAGGAAATTATGAGGGTTTTTTTTTTTTTTTTTTTTTTTTTGTCAGACCTCGCCTTTAGCGTAATTGGTCTAATAAAATCCAGTGGTAAAAAAACAAACAAACGTAGATCAGACAATTTTCCGCCAATCCTGTTCAGGCATTATTTCCAATGAAGATCAAAAAATTTCCATTAATATATTCTTCACCTACCGCCCTAAAGTTAGTTCTCCTGTGAGTATCGAAGTTCGGTTCTCATGTGGGTTTCGTTGATGGTGGTGATCCGCGCTGGGCAGGTTTTCCCAGGGTTCTCCCATTTCCCCTGCATTTCTCAACGCCATCCTTTCTCAGTCTTTCTCTCCGTCTGTCCTTATTTCCGTGGGATAGCACAATAGATCTTTCAGGTCGAGGTGCTCGGTTTCTCTACGCTCACCCCATAACATAACATAACAACATAGTCCTCCTCACTCGTTCTCTTTCCTAATTGCGGTGCTAAAAGAAAAGACCTAAATTGCGGAAGAAAAAAAGATACTAACAGAAAGATAACTAATATTTTTCTTGGTCCATGGAAAACCATTGAAGATATAAAAAAAATTGTAGCGTTGAGGTAAAACGAAAGGAGACTTACTTAAATGAATATATATATAAGTAGTATTTGTGAGAGAATGCTAAACTATTGGTAACTAAAAATACCGCTTTTCATGTAAGTGTTCACTTTTTATAAGCTGTTTGATAAGTCGACTGATTGAATATTGTGAATAGAAATTACATTGTGTAATAATTGTTTTGGATTTGTATTTGTTTATTTTTCTAAATTAGCTTATTTAGTAAAGCAAGCAGTAACTGTATATAGATTAAGCTTATGGGATTTTTTTTCCTTATTTATTTTATTATTTTTCTTATTTGTTTATTTTATTTGTCTACTTTTAATATAATACACATATTTGATGATCATATACGAGGGTTGGGGCTTAAGTCATGGCAACTATTTTTTATCTGCCTATCATGCGTCGCCACTGCAATTCCAGAATACACGTTTGAAAGCTTGTTGGATGTGCTTCTGATTGGCACCACTAACGTACTCTGGATCAGTGAAGGAACGTCATGAGAGCAAGTGGAAAATACGTGTTTGGAAATCATCGTTTCATAAGGCAATGCAGTGTAGCCAACGAAGAAAAAGGAACACAGGAATGCTCAATACACATTGCTAACACCCCTCAAAGTAATCTCCAAGATTGTCTATCGTACGTTACCAGCGTTTGGGAAGGCTGAGAATACCATTGGCTGCATGTGAGTCATTAAGTGTTAGATCTCTCGCCGAAACGCCTTCATCTTTGTTAGTAAACGTTTCCCATGTAACTGCAGCTTGAGTTTTGGAATCTAATCAAAGTCGCATGGACTCAGATCTGGCGAATACGGCGGGTGTTCCAACACGTCCCATTCCTATCGAAGTAACAAAGCCTGTGCAACAGCTGCTATGTGATATGTGGCGTTAGCGTGAAGAATTATGGCGTTGGACAGAATGTATGCAACGTATGGTGGACAATCTTGGAGATTATTTTGAGGGGTGTTAGCAATGTGTATTGAGCATTCCTGTGTTCCTTTTTCTTCCTTGGCTACACTGCATTGTCTTATGAAACGATGATTTCCAAATACGTATTTTCCACTTGCTCTCATGACGTTCCTTCACTGACCCAGAGCACATTAGTGGTGCCAATCAGAAGCACATCCAATAAGCTTTCAAACGTGTATTCTGGAATTGCAGTGGCGACGCATGATAGGCAGATAAAAAATAGTTGCCATGACTTAAGCCCCCAACCCTCGTATATAAACCAGTGGTTCTCAACGTTTATTAACAGGCGAACCGCTTCTGATATTATATTTTTTTAACGGAAACTCCCAAAAAATTGCATCTTCAGATTATCCAACTGTTCAAAAATATCATACTGTATATTATAATAATTAATAGATTATTTCCGTTTAGACTCAGCTCGATTCTTGACAACCAAAGAGATGACGGCCAATCCAGTGTTCGATTGGGAATCTGTTGTAGAAGATCGTAAAGAGAAAACAATAAAAAAGGTTTCTGTGGAACCACCAAGAAAGTGGAATGTAACTAAAAATCTAGCTTTGTTGGTTCTCAGTAATTTTTGCGCAGCAACAACAATAGAGACGTATAGTAACGCCATTACATCGATCGATATACGAGAGGGCGCTGGACATGCATCATTCTCTGCACTTGGTATATTACAAGTAAGTAATACTATCGATATCTTCAAACTAAACTCGTTAACTATATCAATCAAATAATTGCTATTTTTAAATTAGAACCCTGTATACCAACTCTTTTTTTTTAAAAAACAAGACATAGTTGTCGTGGCAAATTCTAAAAAGCCGTATGTTAAAATAATAGTCATAAGTGAATGTTCAAAAAACAAAAGGAAATTCATCTTTGGAAATATCATGAACACAGCGCCTTAAGGTCCTGACTCAAGCAACTGTAGGCGACTGCAAACCTTTTATTTCTTTTATATATTTCTTTTTCCAATGCATCTAAAATTCTGCAAATTCAAATATGAACTTGTGAAGCATCTGGGATTTATATTTTCTTGTTTTTAATTTTCAAAATATTCTACAATTAATTAAATTAAAATTCAAAAACAGTCAATTTTTTTGGATGTTTACAAAGTGTTACTCGGTAATTTCAACTCAAAAAAGGTTGACAAAAGCCTGAAATGATAAAAAATTCGTAAAATAATGTTTTATATTTAAAATATTTATTATTAGTGCAACAGTTAATTTTTAAAAAAATAAAAATTATGTTTTTTAAAATTGTTTGAGATTAAACTACTTTTTTAAGAATTAACTGTTGCACTAATAATAAATATTTTAAATACAAACATTATTTTACCATTTTTTTGTTTTCATTTCAGGTTTTTGTCAAATTTTTTTGAGTTGAAAATACCGAGTAATACCTCGTAAACACCCAAAAAATTGACCTGTTTTGAATTTTAATTTAATTAATTGTAGAATATTTTGAAAATTAAAAAGGAGAAAATAGAAATCCCAGATGCCTCACAAGTTCATATTTAAATTCTCAGAATTTTAGATGCATTGGAAAAAGAAATATATAAAAGAAATAAAAGGTTTTTAATCGCCTGCAGTTGCTTGAGTCATTCTGTATTTTTTGTTATCCTTATCAGACCCTTCTATCAAAATCAAATCAACTACATTAATTATTAAATTTCAGCTCTCTACGATGCATAGTTTATACTGTGGTTATTATGCTTTAACTACTAAGAAGTTCGGCAAAATAAGGAAAGATTTACTTCTCAGAAACAGAATAATACTTGTAAAATTTCAGTTTTCTGGGATACTTGTATCCGTCCGTCCATAATAAAGAAACTCAAAAACTGTATGAGTTTTATAATTACGGACAGACGGACTTGATTATTTCAATTTCAAATTGCAGTCTGAAAGTTTTATGTTGTTGTGTTTTTTCTCTGATGGATATTAAAGATCGTTTGAAAAATTAGACTAAAATCATGATAGTTAAATTTACTTTGAAGGATTTAAACTATTAAATGGATACTTATAACTATTAAATGGATTTATTTAAAAATCTTTAATTCGTTAGTTTGTAAGCCTATAACATTTTTTTCCCTTGTTACAGTGTGTCGTGTGTTTCATTACTCCATTTCTCCTTCAGTGTATGGGAAGTAAGTTCTGTATGATCCTTGGAGCGTGGTGTGTGTTTCCTTTCATTCCCGCCAATTTCTATCCCACATCCTGGATAATGATCCCCGCTGGAGTTCTCTACGGAATCGGATCTTCGTTACAGTGGATAGCCATTAATCAGTTTACACAAGAATTATCCGAACTCATCGTTTTGGCCTACCCTGGCTTGGATATGAATATTTTACTCATGAGAATGTTTGGAGCCATTACGTTCGCTTATCAAGCAGGACTGGTTCTTGGAGGAACAATTTTTTACTTTGCAATAAATCCAGACAGTTTAAAAAATTCCAGTAAGTATTTCTTCACTGCATATTATGGTTGGGGAAGATGACAGTGTATGTGAGACGGTTATGACAAATAGGGTTCTGGAATGTACATCTCACAATTTGCATGACGATTGAAATATATGCAATTTAATTACATTATTTTGGTCAGTATCTTAAACACTGTTTATTCAATTTCTAAATTATATGTCTACTATATGCAAGCAGTTGTAGTCGTAAACAAAACAAAAAAAACAAACTTCAACTACTTCCTCTTTGTTGTTCATAAATTTGTGAAGTGACGTGCTTCATACTTCGAAAATTAATTAATTAAAATTATAATAACATGGACAGTTTAAAAACTATTACACATATAATAAAACTTAAAATGGTATTCTTCATTTTAAAAAGATAATAAAAAGTTAGAAATACCGGTACTTAATACAAGGACAGTTTCAACCCGCTGAAACTGCTGGGTTATCATCAGCTTCAAACTGTTCTTGTTAAGTATTTTTAAGTATTTATCACCTTTTGAAGATGGATTAATACGATTTAAGTTTCATTATGTGTGTAAGAATTTTTAGCACTGTCAATGTTAATTATAACTTTCAACCAGGTTAAATTTTGATGATAAAATTGTAATACTGCTATTAACCAGTTACACTTTCCATTCTTTTCATTAATTCCATTTCTCCTATGTTTTTCTAATTTTTCTTTTCAGTTGGATGATGGTGGATGGAAGACTGATGCCCTTAGTACTTTAAATTAATTAGAATTTTGAAGAATGTGACTATTCATACATGTTCTAACCAAATTAATATGCTTCTGTCACTTTTTAATGAAATTTAGCCCAACTTAGAATATGATTTTGATATTATAAACCTTAATATCTAAGTAAAGGAAAGACATAAATATATCGTTATACACTATAGTAGTTTTCAAAAAAGAAGGGTTTGCCGTATATGGTCATTACGTAGCGATCGATTTTATCTGGAATAAACGTCACCAGTCATGACGTCATCAACTTGACTTCCGAGCAACAGTCCAAGATGGAGTCGTTTTGTGATCGCATAAGCGTGACCAAGAAAGGACAAACTTTGCATAGCCAAGCAAGGGGAAATAGTGTGCAAAGTTTTTAATTATTTCAATTTTAATTATTATTATGTATTCGTAACTGTAGAAAATACAAAAACCAGAATGTTTTCGTAATGTTTATAAGATTCAGCACATGAACAAAATAAGAAATTGCTATTTCTTTGAACCTTATGTTATTATTTATTTCCCTTCAGCCTAATCATTCTTAGGAGAAGGTTTGTGCTGGCTTCGATAGAAGCAGCAATTTGTTTTCTTGTTTTTTGTGGTTTGTGGGGTCACTGTCAAGCCGCGGCGGTGGCTTACACTAACTAGGTCTTGCCTTTCTGATTCGGTTAGGGGAAGGCGGGAATTGGGCTGATGAGTCCGCAGAAGGACGAAACGGCCGTTCCCAATTTCCTTCCCATAATCTTAAATCAGAAAGGCAATTTCTTATTTTGTTCATGTGCTGCTTTCTTTTGCTTTTCATTTTTTACTTATTATTCCAGCACGTTAACTTTCTTTATAAGATTCAATTACGGATTTTAGCAATAGATGGCGCTGTTACGTCCTGGAAACATCAATCTATAAGGAAATTACGTCATCAAAAGCTCTTCTTTCATGAACTGAACTGTAGGAAACATTGAAATCTAGAAATCTATAATTAAATGTTTATCCATAATATTAATGTGAACTTTTGTAGAAGTTTACTTCGTTTCTTACCACATACACTATGTTTGCTTTGAAACAGCCTAAAATACAAACAATAAGTTCGAAAGAATTTAAAGCCTAAATTCCTTAAAATGTTATTTTTTAAATTTCTTTCTTTCGTTTTTGTTTTTTTTGGTAAAGTTGTGAATACGACAAAAAAATGCCTATAAGTTTATCTACATTCAAATTATAATATCTACTGAAACAGTACAAATTTTCTGTTTCCTGTTAAAAATAAAATAAATCCGCATTATGTATTTGAATTTTCGAAATCGGATTAATTTGAACTCCTTTGGTAAAGAATTCAAATGCTGAAATTAGATCGTCCCTAATCTTCGAATATGTACACCAAGTTTCAAGAAGATCCATCCAGGGAATCAAAAATTATTAGGAGGGTAACACAGATATGTGGGCCCGGTAGCCAAGTGGTCAGGGCGCTTGGCTGTGGGTTGGAAGTGGCAGGTTCAATTCCCGGCCTCTGCGGAGGGCGGGAATTTTTCCACGCTCCTTTCACCTCCAAACGGGTCCCAGGGTCTATCCAGCCCTATAGAATGGGTACCGGGTTTCTTTCCCGGGAGTTAAAGGCCGGCCACCATTCGGCCCCAACTTCGTCCCGTTGGTCATGGAAACGCTGAGAGCCTGACCTCCCCCACCCCGCAGACCTCTTCTGGCGTGTTACGGGGGAACACAGATATACTAGACACACAAACTGCTGGACTTGATGAATCTCACTTCCTAATGAAACTTTATGAGTCAATGGCATCTACTTATCAAAATGCACGTATATTTTTCTGAATACCCTCCATCTGGATACTAGGGTTGTCACCCGTCTTGCATTTATAATGATTATACCGTATTTACCGCTAAATTGACATGTCCCGTTTCATAACTCGATTGCCTCGAATTTAAGAAGGAAAAAATGATCAGAAATAATGATTTTTCATTCTCAGTGTTTAAGTTTAAGTTGTTACTGAAAAAAATATCTGTAGGAAAATCTCATGACTGAAGATTTAAAGAATAGATCTTAAAACAGTCGTCTGATTGGATTTCCTTACCACTTCTTACAAAAGAAATAAAAATAAGGTATATGAGAGTTTTAAAAAAAAAATCCAGTAAAGTATTTCGTAAATGACGAGAAAATGTTTCTTATTTCATTGAGTGTGAGATGGCAACTCTACTAATGATATAATCTTCTAACAGATGTTGTTAGACTCATTGCTGTAATGAAGAAATCTTAGAGTTTGTTAGAAAGATTATGACATGTCCTGAAAACATATTAATTTTATTCTTTTCTGTTTTTCTCTCTATTAGCTACAGTCCTGAACAATACGGAACTACAGTACTGTGGCTCAAACTTTTGCAATGAGGATTTATCAGACTTCGAGAACCTTCATCCACCAGAAGAATGGCGGATGCATTTACTATTAGGGATCTTCACCGTTTTACTTTGCTTTGGAACTGTTATATGTCATTTCATGGACGCTTTCACAAAAGCCAGCAGTAAAACAGAGTTCACTTTTTCAAATTTAACGACTTCTATCAAGAAATTAACACTTTTTGTAAAAGATCCTCGAGCTCTTTTGCTTCTTCCTTTCTCTTTTTACATTGGAATTGAAGAAACATTTATATTTTCAGAATTTACTGAGGTAAATATCAAATACAGTTCGGCCGTCCTAAGGTAAAAGGAAGCAACTAGCAATTTGGCAACTGATTATTTGCTGCCTTTGATCGTAGATATAAGCATATTGTAAGTCAGTTGCTATCTTTGATCATAGAAATAGGGGGCATACTTAACAGCAGATCAAATTGCTTTAGAAGATGTGTATATACTTCCTTATGCTGGGCGAACACGTAGCAATTTCAGGCAATATTGTGGGACAATATTGTCCCTTTTCATTGCTGACAACCGTTTGCATCAATAAAAATGAACAATATTGTCCAAGATTGCCCATTTCAAGACAATTGAGATTGTCGGAAAAAAAGGAACAATTTCAGTTGTCGCAACGTATTGCTGGAACAATAGCGAATCACAGGAACAGATGAAATCACGTGACAATGCTGAAGTCGAAGGAGGCGGGACTTTGAACATCGGAAATTCAGTCACTCACGCCGGCCATTTTCTTTCAGAAACAAGGCTTAAAATCAGCAAAATGGGTCGGCCCAAAACAGATAATTCCAACAACAACATTTTGTCAATTGATACTGAAAGAATCGTAATTGATTTCTAATTAATACTATAGCAATTCTGTACGAAAACACGCTCTCTCTTTAGCTCTCCCTAGTGAGAAGCGCCGTAACCATCAATTGTCAAGACAATATTCGTTTCGGAAAAACTACGTGTTCGCGCGTGATCTGAACTGACAACGGTTGTCAGCAATAAAAAGGGGCAATATTGTCCCACAATATTGCTGCTAATTGCCGCGTGTTCGCCCAGCTTTACGTAGAAAATGCAGAAAACGCAAAATCAGAAAATTTGAAGTTACTTCCTTTTACCTTAGGACGACCGAGTTGTTGTTGTTGTTGTTTTTTTTCTTTTAAAATGCTGAAATGACTCAAGAAAATTTGTAGGAAAGAACCAAAGAACGCATTTCTTAACATTATATTGGTATTGACTAATACGATTTGCTACTGCGTGTCAGAAATTAGTCTTTAATTAAATCAATTGAATCATATTACTATAACAGCTTTTCCTTATTGTGAGGATATAACAGAAAATAAGAATTTACATATTTTATGTAATATATATTTTATTTCTATATTTTATATTTTATATATTATATTTTAATATTAAGTGTTTGTGAATAACATTATCGAAAGTCGTTACGTGACATTAATTCACCTATAAAAAAAGTTATAAATGTTTCTGTTTACATCGAATTCACATAATTATTAACATGATTATATAGTTAGAATAAGTATTTAAAATAAGTATTAAAATAAGTATTATTTAATACTTAAATAAGTATTAAATATGTATCATTGACTAAATTGTAGCCCATTTCTACTAATTCCGGCGGTGTTGTTATATTGAGAAAAAAAATAATCTATTGTAAATTAAATTTTTTTAATATATATTTATTTTCAACTGGAGTTCTAATTTAGAAACAAATATTTATGCCTGTCAATACCGTGTATTTTATAGATCACTTTTCAACTATCGAATGAAACATGCAATCGACCTCTGGTTTCCGGTTAAAATTAAAGCTCTTTACCGCCAATGGAAAGATGCCTATTCCACGTTAATTTCCTTTATATTTATTTAGCGAAAGAATAAAATTACTGTCAATTGCGAATTATTTTTGTTGTCTGTTATTTTTATGATTGAATGCATTGATCCTCAATTTCGAGATTTAGTGAATATCGAAAATTTAGTGAATTTCGGTGAAACCGAAATCATTTAAGTATTCTCATTTATTGATAGTAATTGTATTTATCAATTGTAATTAATTTCAGTTTAATTTCTATAACTAATATTTTTCATTAATAGTTTTCATTAAAAATAAGGAATTAGCAGGAAAAAAATAAGGATTTTAATTTTGATATTTCTTAATAAATAATTTTAATTACAAATTTGCAAAGTTTCCATTTTTTGATCCAATCTTAGGCCTATGTTAGTTGTGGAATTGGAATCGAGAAAATTGGTTTCGTGACCATAATCTACGGAGGCCTGGTTGGTATAATGTCTCTTTTGCAGGAAACTGTCATTAAGAAGTTCGGTCGAGTAATTGTTATCATTGTAATCAGTGTTGTACATTCATCGATCCTGATCTTATTAATCTACTGGACACCTGCTATGGGCGCCTTCTATTTGTATCTCATTTCTGGTATTTGGGGTCTGGTAGATGCTATTGCCATAACAGAAATAACAGGTGAAGTTACTTTAATTGTATTAATAAATTTTATAAATAGAAATTTTCATTGTTAATATTCATTATTTAACTTAGAAGGTAATTTATCTGCATGAAGGGGATGGGTATTTTAAATAATAAGAGATAGGATAAATTATATTTCCGATATCTTAAAATTCTATGAGAAAAACAAAATGAAGGAAGTTTTGATGATTTACAAAATAAACGATTTCAACTTCACATATGCACTTTAAAAATAATTTTATTTAATGAATATGTGGTAACAAAAATCAAAAGCGTTTACGAAGAACAGACAAATAACGTTAAATTAAAGAAAAGGACCATACACATAAACAAAAACATATATTTAAACAATTTCATGACATGTTGCGAGACTTGATTACAGACCCCTTCATCAGATAATAAGACGAATAAACAGATAACGTTATTTTACAGTGAAACGATACTAGGCCTACCACAAATTGATCCTCAGTTATTGGGTTCTTTAGATTTTCGCATAAACGACCTTGTGTAATTATTTTAACAACCGTTGTTAGTCTGTAACCATTACTACATAACTGTTACTACATGATAGCAAAACTAACCAGTTCCAAATAGCTCTTTCTTATTTATTTGGTAGTGAAGGGTAAGTTTATCAGAGCATTGTAAATTTGATATTTTTTTTTCTTGCTAAGAGTATTTTGTTTGTTTTTTTCAGCTGTCTATGGCATTATCTTCAAGGATGACTCTCAGCTAGCCTTCGCTCATTCCGTCCTTGTCATATCCTTTGGCTATTTAGTGGCTCTGAATTACACTTATTTTTTCTGTATGATAGTGAAAATCTATATTATTTTGGCGTCTCTGTTATTAGGACTAATCTGTTACCTAATGCTTGAAGTTAGTTTGACTTCAAAAAAATTCGAACTAATGAATTAATATTTCTATCATTCCAGAACAGAAAGATGAAATAAAAAGTATTTTTTAAAAATAATTCTGTCCGATTCCTTTCTTTATATTCCTTTCTTTAGTCACATCCAGTGGCTAAAGAATATCTTGTAAAGAAATATTACAAGAAATGTCAATGAAATTTGGTCAGTGGAATGATATTTGATAATCGACTTTATTATTTTTAAGTATTGAAGTGAATGTTTTACTGTAAATAAGATATAATCTTTAGAACTATTTATTATAAAAATAAAATAGAAAAACATTTAAAAGCTAGCAGTGTCATTTTTTTTTTTATAAACCAAAAATTTGTGAAATTGAAAGATAATGGACCACTTGAGGATAGGCGGGGCTTCGTAGTTCCAAAATATCCCACCAGTCTACTTTTTTGGCTTGTGGGATAAGCAAAGCCATGTGCTTCGTTTTAACCCTAGTAGATATAGAGGCTGAACTAAAAGATTTGATTTGGATGCAACGATTGTAAGCCTTCCAAAATTTTCAGATTGGATGTAGAGTTGATTATCGCCTATTGAAGAAGACGACAGCAATATATTTTCAAAGAAGGTTATAATTTAATGGACCACTTGAGGATAGGCGGGGCTTCGTAGTTACAACATATCCCATCAGGCTACTGCTTCGCATGTGGGATAAACAAAGCAATATGCTTTGTTTTAACCGGTGTAGATATAGAGGAAATATTATATTAAAGAAAGATATTTCAAGCGTTTTTACAGAATTATTACAATAAGGATCTGCACAGTACTGAACCATCCGTCTTGAAATATCAAAAATTGACGATTTTTTAAGAAATTCACACAACGTTTTATATTTAATTTATCCCACAATCTCTCGCCGAATGTGGGATACACGTCATACGTGACGTCGATAGGGGCGTAAACCTCAAGTGGTCCATTGCTCTGTTGTGCATAAAAATATTACGTATACTTACTATTATAATACTTATTATTTTGTAATACTTGTAAATAATAAATAATACTAATAAATACTAATAATAAATAAATAAGTAATAAATAATACAATACATTTATTATTTGAACAATACTAAATTTTATTCTAATCTGCTATTATTTAATAATAAGAATAATAATTTATTTATGTAAATTAATTTCTTTATATTACTATTGAATACTAAATAAAATAAATGCCCAGAACTAGAAAACAAAAAATAACAACAGGAAAAAATCCAAGTGACTATTTTTAAAGTCGGTCTAAGGTAATTTTTTAAGTATAAGGAAATATCAAAGCACATACAATGAATGAAAAATATTTATTTGTGACCGACTTCAGAAGCAGTCGTATACATTTTTCTCTAAGTGAATTTTATGTTTTTTATTAGTTCTGGGAGGTCTCACGATTTAAGTTAAATTTAGAGTTGTTCTTTTGCCACTAATAAATAATAGGACGTCTTATGATCCTCAGCTGTCTTGTTGTCATAGGGAAAAAAAAAAACAACAGAAAAACAAATCAAACAGAAGTCACATGTGGCTATCGAAGCGAAATGAATTCTAAAGCTATTGCGTTGACAATTCATTCTAGCGTATCTTCCGTAAAACTAAAACGAACATCTGACCTGCAACACGCCCCTGTAAGTAGAAACTCTATTATTAATGTTACATTAATTTTAATAGTTTAGTTATTTGCTTAAGTATTAAAATTAATATTCTCATTAAGATGTCATTAAGAAAGTATAAATACCATGCAGATAAATATAAATTAAATGCAGATCCAACAATGTACAAAAGTCGCACGTGTATACACATTTTATTTTCCTGATAATATTCTGTAACATGACCTAATTTGGACAATCAGTAATACCAGATGTAATACCAGATGTAATACCAGTCATACCAGATGCAAACACGATTTATTTTATTTCCTTACATACAGTATTTCTTTTTTATTTTGTTTGCAAAAATTTGTTATTGTCGAAATTATTTATTTTTCTATTTTTATTTTTTATACTGTATTTAGAACTTTGTGTTGCAGTTTACAGTTTTTCGACGAATCTATTACATATACGGGGTACAGCTTTTTATTTTGGGTATTCTTACATTCTTATTTGATTAGCAATAAAAACATTCAGTGTATGCTATAAGGAAGTTTGCTTAATTACATAACTTCAGTTGTCTCTCTTATATAAGAGTCCAATTTAATTCAAGATCTTAAAATGTCTTAAATTATAAATAATTTATTAAAATATAAATTAAATCATTCTCTGATTCTTATTTTAGCGTGTGTTAATTATGTACAATTTTAAAAGAATGCATAAAAACACAGAAATCTAAAAATACATCTTCCTTTTATCGATTTTGGCCAACTAGGGACCACGGAACTAGCTCAACCTGACAACGTCAGGGCGAGGCTAGTGAAATTCAAGAAAGGGGGGACGAGAATTATACCCAGTCCAGGATAACCCTGAGATAGTAAGTCCCAGGTGGGAAACGGACGAAACACAGAAGAAGAAAGAAACAGCCATGCCACCACCGGGATTCGAACCCGGGTGCTGGCGCATCGGCCACAACGGCAGCCCGCCGGCTAAACCGCACGGCCACGCCAGCACGGCTCTAAAAATACATCATTAAAAAAAAAAAACATACAGCACGGGAAGTTTTTCGGATCCTTTACGGCCTCCTTTGTCAACCTGAAGAATTACGTCCGGGCTCCCGTGGTGTCTGCATGTGTTTTAAAGTTGTATTTTTTAGACTTTCGTGTTTTTATCCATTCTTAGAAAAATCATTCTCTGTATAAACATGAAGACCACTTTCACACAATACATTAAAATAGATTTAATAAAATACATTTAGTGTTTCCAGAGTCCAGATATCGGCTCTCTTTCTCAAATGAATATTTTTTTAACAAAAAGGAAACATTAATAAAAAGAACTCTTGCTTCTACTGCGATGTAACGGGAAAACCAATCAACGTCAGGAAAATTCCATTCTGCCATTAGGTGACGCAGCTGAGGATAGGATTCAATGTGATTGCACTCCGGAACGGGGAAAGGAAACAATGTTGCCAGCAAGGGGATAATGTGGAAGCATAACCAATAGCAATAATGCAGAAGGTTTTTTGTCAATTGAACTGAATAAAAAATAGATATAAAAATAAAAGACAACCGGTTTTGTTTTGTAAACTCGTACGATAACACCAACTCTTAGAGATAAAATTTAATGAAGTGCCATATAGCAGAGAATTGATGATGGAGATATCGGTATTATAACATTTACAGAATTTAATGAAGAATAAACAATTTCTAAAAACTTTCTGAAGTAAGTTCCGAATCAAATAACATAGCATCCTCAATTATGTGACCATTATTATTGCAATTAACGGCGGTCATATATTATTTGTTTTTTTTTTTAACCACTGTGATGTGCTATGAGAGGTGAGTCTCCTTTTTGTCTCTTATAGGCTCTAAATACCTGTGCGTTCTTTACAGCTAATACCATATACAATGCCCATTTTTTCAATCTTCTGTTGTGTTTGCTTATCGTTACGGATCTTATATCTTAGTATGTTATTGAAGGAATTCCTTGCTTTACACGCTATTCTGATATTATATTTCGCCAATATCGGTTGCAATATTTTTTATACAACTTCATCGAATTGCAATCTCACATATTTCGTGTTTTCGTTCCTCTTATTAACATTGGCTGAGTGCTTAGCCTTGAACCTACTGTTTCTCAGTTTTAGTCTGACCCTTGCCTCTTAGTAAAAGAGATGGGATAATTATTCTGTAAAAGTATATTTTGCATGTTATTGAGCTCCTCCTCCAACAGTCCCTTGTAAGAGCATAGTTTGAACGGTCTTGTTTATCGCCATATCATTTTATACGATGACGGGATAGCTGCCAAATAGTGGTTAGTGCTACCTGAAGTGGGTTTCCTGGAATTCATTTGAGAGAGAGAGTCGATATCTGTGCTCCTCGAAACATGTAATCATATCTTATTAAATCTATTTTAATGTATTGTGCGAGAGTGGTCTTAATGTTTATTTTCATTGATTCTAGCATTCAGTGAAAAATTCTCTGTATGTTTCCTCATATTAGTTAAATTTATCTTCTTTTTTTACATAGATACAGAATATTGAAAAGGGATAGATTGATCTTATTTCTACCATTAAGATAATAGATAATGGTGGATAATTCAGGATTTCAGTTGGACTTAAAAGACTTAAAAGAAGACACTCGAGAGGATGATGGTGATAAGACAATAGAAATAAAGGAAATTGAAGAGAAGCTCAAGTATATGGACAAATCGTTTATTAAAAAGAACCTGATTCTGATGATGATAAGTAATTTCCTTATTTCTACTCCGCTGAATACTTACCTCAACGTTACTACTTCCATGAATAGTGAATATAATCTAGGAAGGAATTCACTTTTTGCATTTGGAGCATTACAAGTAAGTATCTTACATAATATAGTCAGTAAAACTATTATATTACGGTAGATAATGACCGACAACGTAATAAAAGGAGTTTATAATGAAGAAAAAGTCCTTTTTCAGAAAAACAAACAAACCTGATTAACAATATTTTCCTATAGTTTTACAAAAGCATAATCCTGTCCCTATTGGAGAATATATATATATAAAGAACTAACATCTATAAAAAAAAAACTACTCCTTATTTGTTTTTGTCAGAGATCCAATAGTTAAAGTGATTAAGAGCTGAAGGAACCAGGTTCAATCCCGGCATAGGTTGGAAGGTTCTAAGGTTCACTAAGTTCTCTGTCAAATGGATGCCACTCAAACGGATGAACATGAAGGCTATTTAGGAATTGTTGGACGTTTCGTGCCATGTGGGCCATGCATTGTCTTGTTGGTAAGAGGCCCAGGCAGGCCCTAAAGATAAGGGACAACAATGGGCTCCAACACTTCAGCGATGTAACGGTGGCTATTAAATGTACCAGGAATACGTATTAGGCGCGAGCGAGACTGGAACCCAATGTCACGCTATTAGGTACCGGACCGGTATGGCAATGCAGGAATCACTTAGCTTTTGTAGCGGTACCGCCAGACACGGATGCGATCATCGTGGTGCTGCAGACAGGATTCGTCGGGAAAAACGATGTCATACCATTCGTCCATCCATGCGCGACGATCTAGGCACAATTGCAGCCGTTTCTGTCGTATACAGTCATAGATAGCCGAAGCAATGGCCGCATTGCAAAAATTCCCTGATACTGCAGACGACGTCGAACCGTATATGCGGAGACTGGTTGCTGTGCAACACAAAAATATGACTCGTGATTACCAGTATATTGAGATTCTACTAAAAAAAATGTTAAGAAAACAAAAAACAAAAAATTGTTATTTTGTTTGCATTGATTGTTTTTGACCCCTACTTCGTTATCTACTGGTCTAAATTTTACGTAAATAAATAGAAATATTCCTTAATTTAAAATTATCTATTAAACTATCAATACAAAACTATCTATAAAAGTTTCAGCTTTTGATTATAGATGGACGGACAATGAACATGTCAGTTGTCACCAGCTCTTTGATTCAACACATAGCAAATTCAATAGAGATTTTTCTTTTAACAACCTCTAAATTTTTAAAAGCTAGAAAACGGATGGACACGAATACGTATTTCGAAGTAAAGTGAATTTTAGAAACTTTCTGTTCTAATCGTTTTTCTCTCCTATACTCACTAAGGGAGCATTATAAACGTTGGATCAAAACCTGTGGTAGCTAGATTCATAGAGTATAACGATTAACACTGAATAAGTGAAATAAGGAGTGAAAATTTAAACTAAATTTCAAGGCTTTAACTTTATTTCTTTGCTTAATGTGTTTCTTCTATCTTTCTATAGGTTGAGTCGCTATTCGAAATAAATAAATAAATAAATAAATAAATAAATAAATAAATAAATAAATAAATAAATAAAAAGAAAGATGCCGTGCTGGCGTGGCCGTGCGGTTTAGCCGGCGGGCTGCCGTTGTGGCCGATGCGCCAGTACCCGAGGTTCGAATCTCGGTGGTGGCATGGCTGTTTCTTTCTTCTTCTGTGTTTCGTCCGTTTCCCACCTGGGACTTACTATCTCAGGGTTATCCTGGACGGGATATAATTCTCGTCCCCCCTTTCTTGAATTTCACTAGCCTCGCCCTGACGTTGTTAGGTTGAGCTAGTTACGTGATCCCTAGTTGGCCAAATTCGATAAAAGGAAGGAAAAAGAAAGATGTAGCCTAATGCATTGAAGAATTGAACATTTCAAAACTTTTCTTAGGCAATTTTAATACTTTCTGAAAGCAATAATAATTATGCTTTAAAGAAAAAATTTAACATGCATACATGTAAAAAAGTCAAAAAATTAAAAATGCACAGGAATAAAGAAACAGTTCTCATACCTAGAGCTATCTTTTCGGGAAACTGGGACAGCCGTTTCAGCCTTATTAGGCTTTTTCAGCCAGATTTACCCTTGATGATAGCTCAGAGTACGAGATAAAGTAGCTGGAAGCCACTTTGGGGAGCTGAAATGGTAAGCAGACTGAAGAAGCCTAATAATGCTGGCCCAGATTCCCGATATCCTAGTTCTGGGTGTGCATTTTTAATTTTTTGAATAATTCGTTTTTGTTTATTTCTTTTATCTTATTTTGTCTTACGGGTATCATTTATCTTAATAGTTTGTTTATGTAGACATCTCTTTGTGAACTTCATTTTTTTTAACAATGGGTGAGACAAAGTTGTTTACTAAATGGCATCCTAATACAGCTGTTTCACACTAATAGTTATCCTGTTTGCTAGTTTTTTATTGTTTATTTTAGCTTTCCAGGCTCCACATTGATTCCGACGATATTTATTTATTTATTTTTGGAAGGGGAAGGACAGAATTTTACTAAGATATCCTTCGCCACTCTTGCTTTTTTTTGTTTGTTTTGTTTTTAGTGAAGTTTTATACTTTTCGAAATTAAAAAAAAATATTATTTGCTTCATATTTGATTCATATTTCTTTTTTTCACCATTATTTAATTTCATTTATTATAAATTTTACATGTTACTAAATGCCGATTTTAATCTATTAATATATATTTTTTCTTTTAATTTCTATGTTAAAAAAAAAGACCTTAATGAAAAACATACAATTTTGAACTCCAATTAATTTTAAAGTATGTTTAGGTTAATTGCTTTTCATTATTACTTAGTATTTGTTTAAAATCATTTACGATTTTATATATTTTTTGCTTTCTATTGAACTTTTGATGGTTTCTTGTTTTGTATTTATAATTAAATTCCTTAATGCCTTTCAGCGAAAGGACAGGGATTTAGTAATGTGACAGTCCACAGAATTACTTTTTATTGTGTTGTTTTTGGTGTCGAAGGCCATTCCCGGGAGCAGGAATAGTTTTCATTTACTTTCGCGGAGTCTGAGCCTAACATTAAGGGTAAATCCTGCTGATGATTTCTAATTAGGATGAAACAGCTGTTCAGGATACGAAAAATATTTATTGTTCATTCATGGTTTTTCTTGGTTTAAAATGTTTTGTTGTTGTTCTGAAATGATGGGTTTTAAGGCATACTAGCCTAACCCTCAGAGAGCAAATTATTGGGGAAATGGTTTGAAAGGTTTGGTGGTCGTGTCAAAAAAAACAATATACACTTTGCTGTTGTAATTTATATAGCTTATTTTCTTTATTACATAAATTCCAGCAGCAAAGTGTGTACCGGTATTGTTTTTTTTTGGACACGACCACCAAACGTTTCAAACCATTTTCTGTTTGAGGGTTAGGCTAATATGGCTTAAAACCCATCAAATATTATTATTATTATTATTTTAAACATAAATATTTTGAAAGTTTGTTTTACTATGTTCTCAATAATTTCAATTCAATTACAATTAGTCTTATTTCAAAATGAAAACGCTATTTCTTAAACGACAAACTGCTCCAAATCATTTTAAATCTACTTTTACTAAAAATAATAGTATTAAAAGAAGTATTTATAGACGTATCTCTAAAATAATTCCCTGTGTAGTGCATTTGCTGTCACTGATGAAAGCTCTGGAAAGTGCTGTTAAATGTGTTGTTGCACATGTGTTGCCTTACTTATTGAACGACCCTCATATTTAAGGAAATTCACTTTCGACGAAGCGGAACTCACATTTATTTATTTAAATCATCTAACTTATAAACAGTTTAGTGAAGTAAGGCTACCAAGATGGTTTTTGGTCCCCCCCCCCTCCATTCAGAGGGGGAGCCCCCTCCTACCAGTTTCGAATTCCCTGGCTACTTAGTGGTTAATACTAGTTGTAGATGCTTTAAATAGTACTTATACAACAGACAGTTGTTTACAGACAGCATTCGAAATATCGTAATATGGAGACGTTAGTTATAATAAAAGACAGTTGTTTATTTAAATAATTATAATTAACTTATATTTTTGTGTAATTAACGTCTTCGAGCAAAGTTTGTTAATGTTTTATTTGTAGAAGATACATATTGAAATTATATTAAAAGAAACTATCAGATTGTTCCCTATTCAGAACTCCCGTTTTTTTATTATTTTTTTTTTAGTGTCTCGTCTGCTTGTTCAGTCCATTTTTATTGGAAATTCTGGGTAGTAGGACGTGTTTTATCATTGGCGCTTGGCTTTGTGTACCGTATATTCCTGCCAACTTTTATCCAACTGATTGGACGATGACTCCTTTGGCTGCTTTGATGGGAATTGGTTGGGCTATTGAATGGATCGCCTCTTATCAATACGTTCATGAAACTGCTGAAAATATAGTCAGGGTCTTCCCAAAGAAGAAGTTGGATGTGGTGCTTGTGTATATATTTGCAGCATACACATGCAGTTCTTTGGGTGGTATGATTCTTGGAGGAACTCTTTTCCATTTCCTTATAAATCCAGAAAGTCTGAAAATTTCAGGTAGGCTTTAATTTAAAAATTATGCAACTAATTAAATTAGAAAAACTACCTCAAGGGTAAAATTGATGAACTTATAGATTTTAAAAACTTTAAAATTATAGTATTAAGAAATCTTAACTCAAGATAACTATAGAAATATATCTTTTTTCAGATTAAAATTAATTAGAAGTTTTTCTATGATTTTATTATTTAGAAACGTCATGGTTTTCAAATCTGTACAGTATTCTAAATGCATTAATGCTTCTAGGTTTTACCTCTCATTAGCTGGGATAGTTCTAATGATGTAACTGTCTTCCTAAGTTAAAAAGAAATAGCGGGACGATTGAACGTCGTCCTGAATCCTCCTGGTCCTTCTTCCATTGTTTGTATCTTACTGTATAAATTTAAGTACTGCACATTTGTTCAATTAAATAGAAGTAAATGGATTCCGTTAATTTAAAATAGCACAACGAAGAAAACTAATACAGCAGGAGAAGGTTAATGGAGAGTAATTTCAGTTTAATTTAACTATAATTAACTTTTACTTGAATTTAAGTTTAGCAATCTTAGGCCTCGCTTTACGACGGGATTACGTTCTCGAATATTTTCTTCTATAGCCATCTCATTTCAATTGTAAGTTATAGCTTGATCGGTATGTTTTCGGACTCATGTGCTGGTGGTTGTCGGTTCGAATCCGTATTTTTACTGTTCTTTTTTTCTAATTATTCTTTTTTTTTTTCAATGTCCCCGTGGTTTTTTTGTTGTTTGTTTTGTTTTGTTTTTCCCAACTTTTTTATTTTTATTTTTCCTTACGTTAACGTACTTCCTTTTTTTTTATTATTATATTTAATTTTTTTTATTATTATGGGTCGCCCTTAAATTGAGCACAAAATTATTTTCACTTGTTTATTTTGGTTCGTCCTCATCCTCTACTTGTTTTTTTCTTTTCTTTTCAGATGTTCCTCTAAATAGCACTGAGTTTTTTTATTGTGGAGCTAATTATTGCAATGAGGATTTATCGGAGTTTAAAAATCTTGGAAAACCACAAGCTTGGAAAGTGTTTCTCTTTTATGGGATCCTGAGTGCAACGGTTTTGGCGGGAAGCGTTTTATCGGGCTACATGGAGTCCGTTTCTACAACGAAACCGTCTCATGATTTGTCTTTTAGAAATCTTTGGTCAACTTCAAGGAAATTTGGATGTTTCTGCTTAAACTGGCGAACCTGGTTACTTCTACCATCCACATTAGGCTTTGGATTAGGATTATCTTTTAATTCAGCCGAATTTCCTGAGGTAAATAATTGTTATCCCTTCATTAACAATTTTCTAATCACTGAAGTCGTTATTCTAGAATAGAACAGATCAAGGAATGCAGAAATAATCAATAAATGCAATCTTTATTTTAAAAGAATGAGTTTCATTAATATTAATAAGTTTCAACTGTATTAAGAATTCTCAATATAAATAACTTGTTTTCATAATGTTATTATCATCCATGTGTAAATCAGTTGGCTGCTATTAAATGCTAAAATCATGCTTTTTTCCCCCCAATATTTTGGTTGAATGTTCAAGGCCATTTAACCTCCTGCTACTGGTTTCTATATTATTCTATTTTGTGACTGAATTACATGTAATATATATTTGGTTATTTCAATACATATACTACAGGCGGTCCCCGGGCTACGAAAGAGATACGTTCCTGAGAATGTCTTTAGGTCGGATTTGAATGTAACTCGGATCCCTGATGAATAACGCATATACATACTGTAATAATATAATGGCCCAGTGTACAGAAATTATGTAAAGGGTTCTGATAACTTCATTTTTTTCTTAAAATATACATTTGAACAATATACTGTACATTTGAAAGTATATAACTTATAAGTCTACAAGATTGTATAAAAAAGAAAAAAACAAATAATTGAGTAGAGATAATTTAAATATACAAATATACAATTACTTATTTATACTGAAGTTTCTACGAAACAATTTAACATGCTTAAAACATTTTAATACATATCAGTTTTACATAATAGTACCATAAGATAACACGTCCAAAAAATGAGCCTTTTTTCTTTTTTCTTTTTTTCCGTTTTCAAATTTATATTCTTCTAAAAAATGCTGTTTAGTTGATTTTCCTAATGGATGATTTATTTCATTCCAACATTGTTTTGGATTTTTTTTGATCCTATTAAATTTATTATAATAATATTCATAATTTTTTTTTTAATTTAATTTATTTCTGAAAGTTTTGTAGTTTTCATAATACGAGACGTTAGTTTTGTTTCTTTTGTATTTTTTAAATAGCTTATCTCCTTTTATGATATCTTTAATGAGATCATCTGTAATCCACTGTTATTGGAATCATTTATCTTTATTTTTGCAAGTTTTCTCGGATTCTGGAAAATCTTTCTATGTTTTATATTGTTCTTTATTTTTAATTTTGAGTTATTATATTCTGTTAATATTTCGTTATACATTGCATCTGTAATTTCCTTGTGTTGAATTTTGTCCAGTACCTTCTGCAAATTGTTTTCTAATTTATCTTTACTAACAGTTTTATAGTTCTGTTTTTTTTTTTTTACTTAAAGATTTATCATTATTATTAATTTTTTTATTTAGTTTTGAGAGCTGAAGGAGAATTAAGTAGTGATATGAGATTGTTTCTTTAAAAATGTAGCTTTGAAATTTTTGGTTTGGAATGTTAATGAAAGCGTGATCAATATTAGTTGAAGTTTCACACACGGAAACCATATAAGCAATTTTTAAATCCACTATTACACAATGTTTTTATGTACAATTTGTTACCTCTGCATTCATCTATTTTGAATAAATCAATATTAATATCACCAATAGTATAGTATTTCTCCACCTAACGATTAAGAATAATATTTTCTAAAGTTGACTTTGTTTAAGTTTGGTGATCTATAAATATTAAGAAGATATAACTATTTTCCCAGTTTTGTTTGTTATTTACATAGATACTTTAAAAATTTATTGTATTTTTATTTTTAATATTATACTGAATATCGCATTTAATATATAATGTTACTCCACGTCCTTTACTTTGCTCTCTCAAGTTTTATACAATATGCCAGGTATATATTTTGTAAAGGTCTATTTCATTTTTAGCGACATTAACTTCTGTAAGTGCTATAATATCAAGATAGTCCAAGTAGTTACAAATTTTACAAAACAAAATATCTTAATTCAGTCTAATCGATCTGATGTGTAATAGTAGGAAATGGAAATTATGATTTGGTAATAATTTTTCTTTTGTTTATCTATCCAGTCCTTACAGCTATCTATAACCATTGTCTGTGGATAAAGTATGTCATTTCCTACATCATCATACCAGTTATTTTGAGCCATTCTCAATTAAAATTTTGTTTTATTATATTTACTTTTATTTTTCTGATTGTCAGTACAGTTATTTGATTTTTTTTCAAGTCGAATTCATCTTCAATTTTTATATGTGAGAGGATTCGGATTTTCGAATATTACCATTTTTATTCCCCACAAATTTCATGTTTTTCTCATTTGCTTTTAATTTTGTTTTCCAAAATGATGACTATTGTTTGATTGTAAGGTTTTCATTGATGAAGATTTTGGTATCATCATTATTCTCATACACATCTTTGTTAAGCACTTGGATTTTTTTTTCTTTTTTTTCTAGCCACTTATTTTTTTGTCTAATATTTTTGGACGTATTAGTCAAAGCGTATTAGTCACCCTCACATAAGCTGTACTGGGACCGCCTCATTCTCACAGACAAAACCATACATCACAACAGACCTGGCATCACACTTGCTGATAAGGTCAACAAACAGAACTATATCATTGATATTGCAGTGCCTGTCAGCAAGAACATGCAGAAAACTCACACAGACAAGATCAATAAATACACCGACCTAGCACACGAGTTTCAGAAGCAGTGGAGGCAGGACCGAGTACATGTTGTACCCATCGTCCTGTCCGCCACTAATCTGGTGCCTCGTACATTGCACCATAATAGCCTCAGCACACTAGGACTTCACAAAAACACTTATGCACAACTCCAGAAGGCTGTGATACTCAATACAACACGCATAGTTAGGAAATTTATAGACTTAACCATATATTCCTAACCATTCTTGCACTTTTTTTTTACATTTGGCAGTATGTGCTTTGGTCCTTGACCCGCCATGTTGTCTTGGCTGGGGAAACCCAAAGTTTGAAACTTTTACATAATAATAATAACCCTTTACTATAATAATAAGTTTAAGTTAACAATTACACACATACTCACAAAATCGAATAAAAAAATTAAGAAGAAAGTAATGCTGTGCGTAAGCGACCGTATAAACATTGAGACTAGCCACTAGCGTAAAGATTACTGCGCCAACGAATTACTTACGTCTGTTTATAAGGATCTGTTTACATGCGACTAGTTTACAAGAAACTAATTCCCGAATTATTAATTCAATTATTTAATTATCCTTATGTGGAGCCATGGGAGCACGTTTGTAAGTACGGAGCTCTGTAAGTCGGGTTGTCCGTAACTCGGGCACTGTCTGTATATTCTTGTTACTCATTATTCAGTTCTTCCTTTGAACTACTTAAGATTTGTTTCATTTTTTCAATGTAAGCGAAAATTTATCATATGAATAAATATTAGTCTTTAGAATTCAGGTTCTATTCATTTTTTATATTAATTAGACTATTTATTTGTGTAATTCTGGATATTAACTTGTTTTTCTATTAACTTCCTTGTCGATGGCTGCTGAAGAAGTGATAATGGAATAGAAGGATAAGGAAGTTTTGATGAAACTGGTGCATTTACTTGTATGTTTTTTTTTTCTTTCTTTCATTTTTTTATAGTGCTAATTACTTCATACGAGGATACTGGCATTGAACTGATTGACCTTGGCATCGAGATTTAACAAGAGAACCTCTCCAACCTTATAATCGCAGATTTTAATGAAACTTTGCAGAATGAATCATTAGATTGTGTTTATAAAATGAAATAAATCTTAGATGCGGAATCCGCGAAGGACCACTTTTTTTGGGACAAAAATTTCGAATATAGGTCGTTTTACCTCTAAAACACCAGATGGCGCTAATGATTTGTTGCTAACGTCTATATCTAGTAGTTTCCTATACATTCTAAATGCTAAGTTAAGTGGCGCCATCTGTTGTTGACTCGTGATATAAACTTATTCAAAGTCTCTATTTTGTTTTAAATTTAAAGTTTCCAAATTCGGAAAGATTCTTAAACGTAAATTAGAAAGAATCAGATATAAGAGGAAACCTTCTACATTAGTTGGTTATGATGTATAATATATTGATAAATCAATTTCATTTACAACGCTGATCAATTCATCGGTGTCAAAAATCACAGCGTGCGTTGAATCTAACGAATTTCAATGCATTTTTATGAATTAAAAGTTCTGATGATTTACTTCAATTAAATATTTTGTGCATTGAGTCCTTTATTAAACAGTCTCCTCCTTTGATTTGGCATTAATTTTTTTTTAATAGCTTAAAAATGAGAGGTGATTTATAGTCCAGTGCATATCATTGAGAGCTTATAACTTCCAGTCACAAATCAGTCGGAAGATTTTATTATTTTAATAAGTTTTATTTTTCTCATATTTTCTTCTTTTTCCTAATAGTAAGTTCTTTTTTATTGCTTTTCTTTTCTTTATCTTAACATAAAGATAAAGGGAAAAAAATAGTCTTATATGATTAATTTAGTGAAAAAAGAAATGTAAGCAAAAATTAAAACAACAAAAATACTTTTAAATTTGAAATAGTAATACTTATTAAAAAAATTTCATCCTTTCCACGGATTTGACTCTCGAAATTATAAACTCTCAATGTACTTGACTACTTCAGACACCTTCTACGCACCTCTCATTTTTAAACTATTAAAAAAAAAAAATTAATGCCAAATCAAATACAGAGGAGACTGTTTAATAAAGGACCCAATGCACAAAATATTTTATTGAAGTAAATTATCAGAACTTTTAATTCATAAAAATGCATTGAAATTCGTTAGATTCAACGCACGCTGTGTTTTTGACGCCGATGAATTGATCAGCGTTGTAAATGAAATTGATTTATCAATATATTATACATCATAACCAACTATTGTAGAAGGTTTCCTCTTCTATCTGATTCCTTCTAATTTACGTTTAAGAATCTTTCCGAATTTGGAAACTTTAAATTTAAAACAAAATAAAGACTTTGAATAAGTTTATATCACGAGTCAACAACAGATGGCGCCACTTAACTTAGCATTTAGAATGAATAGAAAACTACTAGATATAGACGTTAGCAACAAATCATTAGCGCTATCTGGTGTTTCAGAGGTAAAACGACCTATATTCGAACATTTTTGTCCCAAAAAAAGTGGTCCTTCGCGGATTCCGCATCTAAGATTTATTTCATTTTATAAACACAATCTAATGATTCATTCTGCAAAGTTTCATTAAAATCTAAGATTATAAGGTTGGAGAGGTTCCCTTGTAAGTTACGTGTACATCAGTAACTGTCGTATCTGATAATCGCCATGAAGGTAGCCACTTATGAACACTCTCTCGCTTTAAGAAACTCATTGATCTTAATATACATAACATTTCTTTCTCAATAAAACAACAATTCTCTTCTCATTAAATTTAGTGAATAAAAGACAATTTAATTTGTGATATCTGTTATTTTTTAGGTGTACGTTAGTTGTGGTATCGGTCTACAGAAGGTCGGACTTCTAGCAATAATCTACGGATTTGGCATTTGTTTTCTTACTTCGATACAAAAACCTGTAATGAAGAGAATCGGAAGAATTTTAATGATTGTATTTGCTATTCTCGTGCAATTGAGTAGCACCATTTTCTATATTTATTGGAAGCCAGAGATGAGCAGTTTTTTCATCTACATGATTTCAGCGCTAAATTCTGTCGTGGATTCAATTTCAATGACGCAAGTTTCAGGTGAGTATCTCGGGGTACTTTTAGTTTACAACACTTTGATATATACACTATGAATATATAACCTATATATATATATATATATTTATATGTAAACCGCGTATCCAGATAATGGTATTTATAAATCAAATTAGTAAAGATAATCCCATTTTTTAAAAATGTCTCCCATTTTCGAGTTCGAATAACGTTAAAACAGAAACAATAACTTTGTGCCAATTAAATGTACAGGAAAGAAAGTTGCAGGAATCTTAAGTCAGTCAATAAATTTGTCTTTAAACTTAAAAGGAACTCAAAAGCAAAAGGAATGTAAAAACAAAAAATTAAGTTAGTTAAAGTATCCCATTACACGCCCATGTAGTGGAATCACTTGGGATCGCGAAAAGTAAGGTTCTAGGCGTTTCGTGACAACGGGGCTCGGGTGATCAGCCTGACGACCGCCTGCCTTTAACGCTCGGGTAGAAAATCCGGTTTCCTTCTGAGAGAGGGCTGGGTGAGCCCTAGGACCGTCTGAAGGAAAACCACCTAAAGAAAAATCCCCGAACTTCCGCCGGAATTGAACATGATTCCTCCAGTCCAATGCATTACCACTGAGCCACCTGGCCCAGAAATTCAAATAAGTTTAATTTCCATAAAAGCATCGTTGAATTTAAGGACCATAGACTCTAGCTAACTTTTCAACCAAGAAGTAGGAGCAGCTGTACGGTTATTTTTTGCTTTACCAGAAAGTATGTTCGTAATTATCTCCATTTTCTTAAAAATATCACTAACTTCCTATTAAATCTAGCTGTGCTTTTAATGAAAGATAAGATACTTTATGTAATTACGTTAATCCATATAAATGTGTTTTTCATCTTGCCAAATTAATTAAGTTATTCAATTTAAAATACTTTAAAAAATCATTCTAAAACTTTGAGGCTATTTGTAGTAAGTTGGTGTTCTTTGAATTAAAAATACTTAAATGTTACTCCATCTTGCATGCTTTTGTATTAATTTATTATAGATAATTCCTTTATGGATAATTTTCTTATTTTCTTATTTTTTTTTCTTGCAGCTGTTTATGGAGATGTTTTCCAGAATGATCCAGAAGACGCGTATTCTTTTTTTATTTTTCTCATCAGCCTTGGATATTTTATTAATTTGATTTATTCTTTTTCCATTTGTATGATAACAAAATTATATGTCCTCATAATCACTTTGATTTTGGGTCTTGTTTGTTATGTAATTTTAGAAATCACAGTATTTTATGGAAAATAAAAAGTTTACATCACAAATTCCACATTGAATTATCATCCATTCTTGAATTCAGTTTCAACAATGTTATCAATTATAAGTTTTATTTTTATGTTTAATAAAACAACAATATTTGGAACGTCTCTTAATATATATCAGAGAAGGGGACGAAAAGATTAGAACGAAACCTATGTAGACTTAAATTTTAAATCGAGTAGGCTTAAACTTTTATTGATGGTCTATTGATTTTGATACATATTGAACCGATATATAAGTAAATATGGGTCAATACCGTCAAAAATACGTTAGCATTGACTGCTATGTCTGAAAAATAATAAAAAAAGAATTTTTTTGTTCTCTTCCCTGTAACACTTTCTTCTCATTTGACCTTAAGATTGTTTGTATTGTCTTATAGTTTAGTTATGTTGTCTTAGGGAGCCTCGATGGGATTGTCTTAGGGAACTTCTTATTTCTATTATTTTTTCAATGAATGACTAGCATTTTTATTTTTATTTTTTGTGATCTTAATGAAATATTATTGAAAATATCGTGTGATAATGTATAGAGAAAGAAAGAAATTTCAAAAGAATTAGACTGAAGTGAGTTTTTTTTTTTTTTATTTATTTCCATCTTTTCGTATCAAAAATTATTTGAACAATTTGTACAGCAATTTAATCAGAGTTCATTAAATTCAAGTAAAAGTTAATATACAAAAATAAAACATCTCTCAAAATAAAAGAGCACTAAAACATGCTCAAACAAATTAATTAATTTCTTTCGTTAGAACTGCTTTTTACAAGCAAATTATTCATCGTTAAAAAGAATTCTTAATCGGAATCACCCAGTTTTGTCATCCATAAGACAATGTCACGTGATTGGTACTTTGGTTAATAAATTAATTTCTGAATTTACAGTTAATGTTTTTGATATGTTCTTTCCTTAGTCGCAAGGCATTCTGGGGAATTCCCTGGATGGCGAGTTTCTTGACGAACCTCCATTCACCGGAACATCAAAATAAGACGAAAACTGGGTCTGGTAAGTGACTGGCGACGATACCGCGGAGCGATTCGACTGTCCGCCGTAGTTCGGTGTAACGCTGCCGAACGATAACGAGCACTGAGCATCCGAACTATCGGCCACGCACACCACATCTTTCACTTCCCTATCGAAGGTGATCTTACAATTATGTTTGTCACAGACGTAAGCAGACATCTCTGAAAAATAAGAAAAAAAAATAAGAACACTGTAAGAACTTAAGAAATTATTGATATCCAGAATAAATACTAGAAACACCTAACTTCAATTGAAGCTTTAATTCGGAGTTGTTAAAATTTCATCTATCAGTATGGACTATGTTTTTTACTGCTGTGGCATTTTATTACAGGCAATACACAATTTCGTCCTGTATGTCTTATCTTGAAACTTTTTTCAGTAAACCTTTGTCTATCAGTGAAAGTTTTCTAACTTCAATGACGCTGCATATTGAGACAGTCACTATCCGTTGCATATCTGAGAGTATACTAAGATCGGTTCAATCGTACCCACTTTTCAACAATTCGATTACTGACACTTTGCTCATACGACTATTCTCAATTGCTTACCATTCTTAGATTTAGTGACAGCTGCTACCCGATACGACGCTTTTGTGACATGGCACTACCCACCTCGGCGTCAGGTGTGGGCAACATCTCTTTGTGTTATATTCTATGATTAAGTGAATATTAAACTATTTAAAACTCTCATTTTCTTTTTTCATTGTGATTAAAAATTAAATAACTAAACGACGGCAGATAAAAGTGAAAATAGAAGTCATTTACACGACGATAGTAGTGAAGTTAAAAAGTACATAAGAGAGACAAAAAAGGCAGTGTTTACAACGATCGTGTATGAACATTTTATTATAAGCCTTTCTTGAGCATAGAATTAATTGATTAATTAATACTAAGAACATCGTTAACGTTTAAAAACTTTTTAAAAATCATTATCATATTCTGTGAGATGGGATCGAGGAAAAAAAACGCAAAAACAAATGTAGAGAAACTAAACTAAAATCAGTCTAAAGCAGGTGATTATTCTATAAGCTATATTAATTTCACTCTACTATATTTTACTGATTTGTTCATTGCCAAACAATCAAATAATGGTTACTCCAGCAAAATTTATCGTTCGAATAGATTTCTTTGTTTAAATGCGTTAACTATTATCTTTAAACTGAATACATTTTAGGTATTTTTTTTTTTTCTAAATTGCATAGAATGGTTTCTTACCTGGTTGACAGCTCATGTTGGCAGATGAATGTGTTGATTGATTTCAGTGAATTCCCAATTGATTGATTTAGTTTTCTATCTGTCTTCTTATACTTTTTTGAAACGCATTGATTTCGTCAGCATATTGATAAGAAAATGGACTTCAATCAAATTTGTTGCTCGAATGTTAATTCAATTAATTTATTAATAGGAGGGGAGTAAGAATTTACGCCTTAATAGATCCAAAGTTTATTAGGTATTTTTTTTCTTTTCATTGAAAGTCCAATGATCATTCGACGTCAGCTTATTTCTCAAAGCTAATCAGGTTTTGCTGAAATTAGTCTGAAAATTACGGTAATTCCTTTAGTGCAAAAAATGTTTATTTCTCACCAAAATTACTAGCGTTTTCTTACGAGACTTGACTGTGAATCAGCTTTTTCGTTAATTGGTCTTGTGAATTTTGTAAAATTTTAGGACAGCAGGAAACATCTTGTTTTAAGAATTCAAATTAATTAATTAAATGCTACTGATAGAATATTAGTTAATTAGAAACTATCATGTAAATATGTCTATTCATCAAAATAGATGGGATATAATGCGAAGGTTTTTATAATATTAACAGTACGGAATTTTATAGAATGTAGCCAGGATTAAGGTTTAACCCTTAGAATAATAATTTGATACAAAATCATCGAACACAGAATGAAGTATTTTTTCCTTATTGGGCAAATTTCCTGCTTCAACAATTTGGATTAAGTTAGACTTATGAATTAATACGATCGTTGCAAACTTTATTGCTTCAACAATGTGGACTTCCGGAAAAGAAATTAGGAATATGCACTTTCGAAATTATTACAGAACATTTATTATTCGTAAAGTTTAGTGTAGATGTAATTTAATTTCATTATTTTATTCATTTATTTTCAGTTTTTAGTACAGTCGGACCTCTATTTAACGAAGTCGCTAAATCCCCAAAAAGTTC
The DNA here is from genome assembly GCA_023159025.1 of Thereuonema tuberculata. NCBI lineage: Eukaryota > Metazoa > Arthropoda > Chilopoda > Scutigeromorpha > Scutigeridae > Thereuonema > Thereuonema tuberculata. The sequence continues at coordinate 34,979,811 of JAFIDM010004315.1, read as the reverse complement.
TTTATATGGAAAATTCGTTAAATAGAGATTCACCTTTTAAAATTACTTTAAACTACATAAAACAGATTTAAAATACATAAACAATAAATATTATTAAAAAGTAATAATTTAGACTAATGACATAAAGCATACATTACCACATGCTTACTTAAATTATACTAATAATGTCTGTTAATTTTATCTGAGGTTTTTTTTTTTTTTTTTTTTTTTTTTATTGAAAAAGTGTTTTTGCTTATAGTACGTCTCGCATCTTTGCAATACACCAAAAATCCCTTCAATATTTTCTTCAGTATTGTAATCCGCATCGGATTGTTTCAGATGATTTTAGATTTCATCATACGAAGGTTTTTTGATTTCTGCATCATGATCATTTCCATTATCATCATATTCATCTTCATCGCAATTCATTGCTGTATTGTTTTTATTTTTCACAC
>JAFIDM010004315.1:34918047-34974377 GCA_023159025.1 Thereuonema tuberculata | reverse complement strand
CAAGATGTAGGGAAGCTTTCTGTTGTTGCCTCTCGGCCTCACAGGAATTTATTTATTGCCTTTTTGCCTTTGGGGAGCCACTGCCAGTTTGGCCGGTGATTCTCCCATAGGTTTGTGCCTTTTCTGGTTCTTTATCGGGAGAGGCAGGGCAGGTCTGATGAGCTAGTAGAATAGCGAAACAGCTGTTACCTGTTCCTCCCCGGTAAATGAATCAGAAAAAGGCAATTTATTTGTTGTTTATTCTGTGCTGGGCTTTTGACATATTTCAAACAATCAATAGATTTCGATCTTTTTTTTTTAACATTTTTATTATAAAGGGTCATTCCAGCCTTATGACTGTTTTTACCCGTGTCTGCCTTTTGAGCTTTTATGCACAGAGTAGCGCTATCTGATGAATTCGAAACAACAAGATATAAAAGTTGAGGAAAATGGACAATTCGTAGGGAATAGAATCACAGTAGGAGATGTATCTCCGAACATTGAGAAATGTCTAGACGCAGCAGCATTGCTAGAATTGTCTGGCAATATGAAAGCATACAGTTTTTGTCACAATCCGAGATTATCTTAATGATTCAACCTTAAATAAATGTAGCTACATATTTATGATTTTTATCGTTGTCCTGATGCCAGTGACAAAAAAAAAATACTGTGAAGTTATTTACTTACTGTTATGAGAAAATTCCAATTTTCCAAAATTATATACGCTAGGTACTATCCATCATATAGTAAGGGTTGAGCATATAGGACTGGGGGTTCGTTTTGAGGTTTCGGGGGTGGTGATGGAAGTCAAAACAACCTTACTCATATTTTAAGTTGAACCATAAATAAATATCACACCAAATTTTAAAAAAATCCATCTAGTTGTTCCAGTAAGAGATTTCGAGGCTTATTTCTGATTTTATTTTAAATTTTTTTTTTGGCTTTTACATGCAGAAATCGTTCTTTTATAATAGAGAACTATTAAAAAAACAAAATTGCCATTAAGAAGAAGCTATTTTCATATAAAAACCAATATTTTAGATTTTGTTAATATCACTAAAATTTAAAATTGTGGACTGTTGTAATTTCAGTAATATTTATTTATTTATTTTTTTAATTGTATAGTAATGTATTTCCAGAGGATTCAACTGTGATGTTTCCGATTTTCCGTTGGAATGCTGATTATCCTTTACCTCCTATACTGACCGCGCAAGTTCGACGGTTAGGATTCAATAAACTGTTATATTTTTCTCGAAAGACTTGTAATTCTCTAAATAGATTTGTCTCTCATTTCAGATAAGCGAATATCGAATTCAGGTCAAACGAGAGTCTCGATTTCAATCGGTCTCTGTAATACTCAAACCTGGATCAATTCCAATCTTAAAATTTAAAAATTTAAAGTTTGAACAAAGAAATTGACTTTTGAAATTAATTTCTTGATTTTTTTTTCTCCTATTGACTTTTCTTTCTTTTTCATTTAAATAAACAAAGACTAAACAAAAACCAAAAGCAAACAATTATATGGAAATATACAGGGTGATTCATAAAATACTGGAAGTACTCCAGGGCCTCCTTTGTGTTTGAAATAAACCCAATAGAGTCAATACGCCATTTAACTTAGCCTATTCTAATCTCGCTTCCCTTTTCTTGCTCTTCCCGGTTGTGAAGGATGCTAACTAGACCATTTTTTTTTTCATAGGGGCAGAAAAAAAGGCTAAAATGGGGACCCCATCATCTGACTAAGAATCGCATGTTCGATCCGGAAATCCACGCCCTATTTTACTTTTTTTTACACCGAATTTGACAATATTTCGATGTTCGTTCTTTATAGGCCTATTTTTCCAGTACTTTATGGAATAAAGTAAATCACCCGGTATAACTCTTATAAATATAAGGTAAATTGGCCTCTGCAATAAAAGTTGCATCACACCTAAAACTTATCTGAAAAAGTTAAAGAGTCCACGTATAGGCCTTTACAGACCTTTGGGGCAGCTGGAGGGTAGGCTCCAGCTTTCGCGAGCGGATGGGGCCGGGGTCAGTCCGACGCCCGCCCGCCTTTATCTGATCTGAAAAAGAAGCTTTTATTTCTTTTCTTTTTCTTTCAGAATACTGATATCCTTTCTGTTTAAACAATTCAAGCCAATAATTGACTAAGCGCGCGAAGTCTTATTATTCTGTATGCACATCACGCTAAAATAGGTGGACTGATTTCGTTTAAATATGGTAAGATGCTTATTCTTGTTGCAACTAAATCTATCAACACCGTGGGTAATCCCTGGAAATTGATGGCCCTCCCTCCAAATCTCTGAATGCTCTGTTCCACCATCCTGAGCATATTCCTCGTTGTAAAGTAGTTGAATGATAGGTGAAGCTGCCAAAGACTGACGAATTGAGTTCGGCGAACGAAGAACAATTGAAAGAAAATCACTAAAAATCGCATCCTGTTATTGATATTCTGATCTAACGATCAGTGAGGTCTCAAAACATTATATAGAGACTTTATTAGTTAAAAATTATCTTATAGCATTTTTATTTCCAATAACGAACTTCTTAAGTTTAAATTGTGTGAAATAAAGAACCTTTCATTGTAAGCAAATAAATGTATTAATTTAAAATATATATATATTAAAAGACGATTAATAAAATTCGATTTGGGTTTTAATTTTAAAAAGCGTTTAATCAAAAAGCTACGCGAACACCATCCGATTTTGTACCAACTTAGTCGGCCAACTTCGAGTCGGCCAACTTTTGTCAGCCGCTAACACCATCCAACTCGCAAATGAAGTCGGCCGCGATAGCAGCAATCCCATAACGCTATGCGTTTCTCCCAGCAGCTGTGGAAAATCCGAAAAAATCGAGGTTTTGAAACCTCTCTGATAAATTCTGCCGCATACAATTACTGCATTTCACTATAAACTTTATTTATGCATGAAAGAAACTCGCAATACTCTTGATATTCATTGTGTACTCGCTTGTCGTCGACTCGAAGCGGATAATGGTTTATGGACGCCATTTCTTTCCATGAGAGTTATGTCATGACTGACGTGTTCCAACGCTGCCCTGTGATTTGTAATTCCGACCGACTTTCGCGAGTTGGCCGACGCGAGTTGGTTGTGCAGCAACAACTAAAATCGCTGGCAAGTCGCTGAAAAACGCGCTCAAAGTCGGCTCTAGTGACTCGAAAACTGAAAGTTGGCCGACTAAGTTGGTGCAAAATCGGATGGTGTTCGTGGGGCTTAAAGAATCTTCTCTATTGTTAAGAATGTGCAACATTTATGCTTAAAATTTAAATTTCTGTCAATATTTTATTTCTCCTTTTAATATTATTTTTATGTTATCATTTTTTAAACAAAACATAATTTTTTAATGAAATCGAAACCTTTTTGTGATTTTTTTAAAATTATTATTAAAGGTTAAAATCTGAAAAATCCAAACATAATTTATTCATTCTATTGTATTCATTGATAATTGTGCTAAAAATTGTGAAATTACATCGATTCATTCTAATATTTGATTATCATTTTGATTTTCTTTGATAAATTCAATGAATGTTTATAATTTTTACTGAAGGAAAGATATTTGGAAAACAAATGAATTAGCTCTATAGCAAAGCAATAACGGAAGAAATGATATCATTCAAAATTTGAGAAATTTTATTTTTCACAGAAATATTTGTTAAAAAATTTGTTAAAAAAATTAAATTGTATATTAACAGGATGGAACTTAAAAAATAACTGTAATGAAAATATAATACATAGGCCTACATAATGATCTGTATTACATCTACAATACATTCTATCCTACTGAAAGTTTGTTTTGTTGTTTGTTTGTTTTTTAAACAATCGCAAAGACGTAATCTGCCCATATAAAGCAGCTAGAAATGAAATTAGGATACTTCGTTAACATAACAAAGATGAATGTGACGTCCTATCTATTGATAAATTTTCACGCTATAACAAATGTTTCGTTTTTTTCTTCAGATGAAAGAAAAAAATCAAATCAATTGAGTTTCATAAAAGATAGGACATAAGTTTAAAATAAGTTCATTTTGAAACTTGATAAATATTTAAAACAAGTGAATATAATTTCGTGCTAAAGCATAAATTTAAAGGCGACCCGTAATAATAATAAAAATAAAAATAAAATAATAATAAAAAAGAAGGTACAAAAAGAAGGTAATAAAAAAGAAGGTAAGGAAAAATTAAAAAAAAAATAATAGGAAAATAATAAAATAAAGTTAGGAAAATATGAAAAAAAAACCACGCGTTCATTGAGAAAAAAAGATTAAGAGAAAAAAAAATGTAGGTTTACGGATTTGAACCGACAACTCTCAGTATATAAGCTATAGCTGACAACTGAAATGAGTTGGTTGCATTTCTAACGTTTAAGCTAATAGCGGAATTCCAATAAAAACAATGCCAAATATCTCGAACATTGGGGGGAGGCGTCTGCCCCTGAAAATACTCTATTGTTGCTGTTGTTGTTTCAACACAAGAGGCAGACCCAGACTGGAATTCATCTACCAGATACTGAAACACACCGGCTGCCCCACCTACACCGCTCTCAAGAGAATGGCAGAAGACAGAGAGGCATGGTGAACTGCTGCCAACCAACCTAAGGGTTGATAACTTAGAGAGAGAGTTTGGGCCTCTGAGCACGATGGTGAAGTCCGTTTGTCGATCCGACCTTTCGTTTGGGAGTTTTTAGGGGCGTACAGTGACAACAATGCCAAATCTATCGAACATGGAGGGGCGTTGGCCCCTGAATATACCCCATTCTATATCTCATTCCTACAGTCTTTGGGCCTCTGAACACGATGGTTTGTGGATCCGACCTTCCGTTCGGGAGTTGTTAGGGGTGGACAGACACGGACGGACGGACGGACGGACGGACAGACAAACGCAACAGCTACATATTTTGATCGCTATCACAATAACTCCCAAATGGGTCGCTAAAAATTGATAGTATTTGAAACATTATTTGAAAATCTTTGCAAAACTGTATTTAAGAAATATGTAAATCTACGTTATTTAAAATTTGAATTATTGATACAAATAAATCCCAAAAATAATTCAACTCTTATTTTTGTATGTTTTATTTAATATTTATTTCTTTTTTAATATTTTTTTTTTTTTTTTTTTAGAAATTCAACTGATTTATTATAAAAATGCTGTACAATTTTGAAAAGAAATATATGAAATACTCCGTATATATTTATATCAGGGGAGAATATAGAGGATGTGCAAGTACCGACGCACACCATGGAATGGAAATGCCATCAATATTATGTTTTTACATTGCTTCCTGTTAAAGACACCTCTAATTGTTTGTTGACTTCGCTTGAATTCTAAAATAAAATGTTTCATGAAAAGATTTTTGGCGCGGAAAAATCCTATTCAATTCGTGTTACCTTTAACACACTGGGTGTTCTGTCTCAGATACAAATACCTTTGAACCCTATCAGCAGATGTACAGATGGAGCAGCGGTTCGGTTTCTTTAGTCTTCTATTGGTTTTCATCGCTACAAAAAATACGGCAGGGTGAACACTGAGACAACAGCACGAAGAGATGGGAAGCAAGTTGCTGAATAGTTTGTCTTTGCTTGCGATAATAAGTTGTATGTTCTATATTTTCAACTAAAAAAATATATTCAGAGGTATTATTTTTTTTTTCAGGGATTGTAACCTTTCAATTTGCACCCGAAAACTGAAAGAAATGTGACATATTTTCGTTGGAAAAGCCAACATTTTGTCTATAAATCCTCTACCCACTCCCATAAGGAAAAGGACATAACTTACATTTTTTATTATTTATTTTGTTTTTGGCTTAAACGGCTAAGACCATCTTAACCCGTTTCATTCCAAATTTCTGGGTACGCTTACTTTCATTATATTTAATTATCTCCCCAAAATTTCAGCTTTCAGTCCAAATTCGCCACGAATCTTCCTCGCCAAATTTCAGCTATCTGCCATTACTCCTGATGAATGTTGGCGTTTTCAGATTCCGTCAATATACCGTATACATATATTTATCTGCAAACATACGGCACCACTGTAATTCAAGAATACACTTTTGAAAGCTTGTTGGATGTGCTTCTGATTGGTATTACTGACATTGTCTGGGTTAGTGAAGTAACGTCATGAGAGCAAGTGGAAAATACGTAATTGGAATTCATTAGCTAGGAAAGAAAAAGGAACACAAGAATGCTCAATACACATTGCTAACACCCCTCAAAATAATCTTCAAGATTGTCCACCGTATGTTGAGCTGGTGCTCCGTCTTGTTGAAGCCACACATTATCAGCTATGGCTTTCAACTGGAGTTCAGGCAGCACCATTCGTTAATCATATGTAGATAAGTCGTCTGATTCAGTGAACTATTGAAGAAATACGGTTCAAGCAGATGTTACCCCCGTCCAAATCATAACGTGCGGTGGATTTTATTCGAGTTCTTGAAAAAAATGTGGATTTTCCTTTGACCAAAATATAAACATTCCGATCTTTCGAACTTCGATAGATAGCACATTCATCACTAAAAAGAACTCTTCGAGGATCTTCTCTTGTTGGGAAATGTTGAAAAAGCAGGGTGAATGCTTCTTCGCGCCGTGTTAAATCCACATCTGATAGCTCATTCAACTGAAACGGGCGAAAAAGTTTCACTTTCAAATCCTTTCACATGTGTTCTCTCATGGTTGACCGGGGAATATCCAATACGGCAGCACGCTTGAGAGTCAATTTCACGGGGGCTCGCATTATGGATTCTTTCATAGCAAGAATTTCCACATGTGTTGATGGTCTTCCCGTCCGATGTGAATCCTTCACGGATCCTGACGTAAAAGTTTTCCGTTCCCATGCCACTATTGTTCTCTTGGATGGTGGAAATCGCAGTTCAAAATTGATCTGTCCAAAAGCCGACCTACAAATGTGACCATCTTCACATACAGTCGTCAGTCTGGGCTATCCTGAACCGGGTCTCCGTATCTGTACACGTTCCTCCTGCCACCATTTTCAACATTGCTGCAATATAAACATATCCCGTCCAATCCATTCCGCAACTTGACGGAACAACCAACCTACTTTACTCTGTCCGACTATGCGATCCCGCTTCAATAACTGCACGAATAGGACATGATTCCGTCTTCCAGGTACTATACACAATTAAGCACTGACAAACGGTGCCCTAAAGCCCGCAGGCGCTCATATGACACAGAGGAGTACGACTTTTGCTACTATTTACAGAGGTATAAGGCACTCCGATGGCGTTCGATTTATAGTTGTACACTACTCACCTATACACCTCCGTATGACGTTCCTCGCCACATTTCAGCTTTCTGCCATTTCAGCTTTCAGCTTTCTGGGTGTTGCGTTTTCATTTTCCATTATTACCTATAGGCTACTTAAATGGAGTTTATTATTTATCATTTGAAAATTTAGTGAAATGGTGAAGAGTTTTCTCACGAAGTTGTAGTATTTAATTTTGAGTAAACAAAATACGAAGGGAGAGAAGTATAAAGACAAAAGAGCATAAGATAATATAATTCATTCATTATTCTAAAAGAAAACGCGATAAATTGAACTTTAATTTCCTTTTTGATAAAGTCAATGAGAACTTATAGTAAGATGACCAACAATAAAATGAATCAAATAAAATTAAATTACAAGGAAAAAAAAACTTTTGTTGATATACAAAGTTAATAATAGAAATGGAAAATGTTTAGTTTTAGTATCATTTATCATATGAAATTTCAGAATTCTTTTTTATTATGTATTTAAATATTTGTTATAACATTATATTGTATATTAATGTAATGGAAGTTAAAAAAATTGTAACCGAAAATAGATTGTTTCTAAATAAAAAAATTAACGTGCCGTGATTGTAACATAAAAATGAAAAAGTAAGAATAAGAATAAGAAGCAGCACCTGAATAAATAAATTGCCTTTCTGAATCAATTATCGGATGGAATTGGGAACGGCCGTTTCGCCCTTCTAGGTACTCATCAGCCCAATCCGCCTTCCCAATAAAAGACTCAGAAAGGCACGTGACGGTGGCCCCCGAAAGCAAGAAAAGCAAGAAAATAAAATAAAGTGCTATTTTGCACAACCAAAAGCCTTAGCCTACAACTAGTAGGCATAAAGGCATTTAATCAAAGAACAGGAAGTTCAAAAGGAGGTGAATTAACCCCGATTGCTTTCGGGGGCCACTGTCAGATGTGACGGTGGCCTTCAGATAAGCTTGTACCTTTCTGAGTCTTTTATCGGGGAAGGCGGATTGGGCTGATGAGTCCCTAGAAGGACGAAACGGCCGTTCCCAATTCCTTCCGATAATTAATTCAGAAAGGTAATTTATTTATTCAGGTGCTGTTTCTTATTCTTGCTTTTTCATTTTTATTTTATTTTATATTATAGATAGTTTCTCTTTGTTTATTCTTGTTAAAAAAAATGTTTTTGTGATGAAGACAGTTAGTAATCCTTATTCAATACTTAGTAAAAGACTTTTTTATTGCACAGACATATTCAGTAGTATAATAGCTGAATGCTTATATGATTTTCTTGACGAAGCCTCATCTGTACCGGAAACTCTGAATCATGTTTATAATCTGAAATGCAATTTTCTTGTACTTTTTCCAAAATATTGACATGATTTCGTTTACAAAAAAATACAAACTAGTTGAATAATCCGTCAAGAAGCCGGAAAGTGGTGAGTTGGGGTTGGAAAGCGAAGCGAACAAAATATTTTTAAAATTCTAGCTTTTAGCAATCTTTCTGAATGTTTTATATTAAAGTTTTGAAGTAATAGTTATAGTTGTTTTTATTTTACTTCGTTTTAATATTAAGTAACCTCTGTTCAAAATTTCAATACTTTTAGAGAGAGAGGCCCATATATTAACTTAGTCTAACTGTAAATTAAAATATTACTTTAAAATATAGCAAGCATTCACTTCCTAACATTCAGTTTCGATTATAATTTTAAAGCCGCTACAATTGCAAGACTTCCACTATTAATGATAAAAAGCATATAAAATTATTTAGCTTACTTAAAATCTTCTAAAATGTTCTTCTATTTTAAAAAATTTCTTTTCGTTATTTCTTTGTTTATTTTTTTATCTTTATTTTATTTACTTATTTACGTATCTTTTTGTTTAAAATATAGCAAAAAGCTTATGTATAATTTTAGAAAGATGTAGAGGCCTTGAAAATACTTTTGATTTTTAAATGTAGTATTCAAATTTAAATGTAGTATTTAAATTTAAATGTTTATATCATCATTTCTCATGAAATATTACATATATTTCTATTATTCTTCTGAGAAAAGCAAAGTCTAAACCAAGAAAAGTAGCACATGTTAATGTTATTACAAATCTTTATTACTTTGTAAAATTAGGATTCCAAAGATAATAATTTAGAATTAATTTTATATTAGGTGATGAAGTTGAATAATCAAAAGTTTTCGATTGATTTTATAAATAATTATTATTCAGAAATCTTACAACTAGGCTAGATGCCCAATTGTTTTGATCATCTTAATTCCGACAGTGACATCTAGTGTTTTTCAAAGAAAGCTTTTGCTCAGCAACGATAGCGTTTAGAGCACTTGGTGCTTTTGCTGATGAATGCCACGAAAAAAATGTAAGTAAACTTAATAATATTTGAAATCATCTCTGAAAATTGAATGAAAATTGATGGTTACAATTAAATTAAAAGATATCTGGAAAGAAAATGAATTAAATAGAACAAATCGTTTAAAAAATATTTTTTGTTGTTTTTCAGCAAATGCTGAAAATGGAAGAAATAAACTTCTTTAGGATTTTGTTTTGAAAATTGAGATTTTTATGATTTAGAGAAATATTTGATAAAAGATAGTAAGGCATAGTAACAGAATGCAGATTAAAGACTAATAAAAATATAATATTTAGTAAAAGTTAAAAATTAGGTGACTAAAAAGAAATGAATTATAAAGAACTAAGTTAATTAAAGGAAGAAGTGGAAAATAGTTTTGTTGAAGTATTAAAATTCAACAAATATTTTAAGAAATTGAACATTTATTCTTTGAAGAACGATTTCATTCAAATTAAATTATGTAAGTTATGAAATATGAATTATTTTCAAAGAAAATAAATAAATCCTAAAGAATAGTGATAATTTCACTTTTTTTTATTTGTTTTTATTGTTTTTTTTAGACATTGAAAAGTATAGTTCACTAGAATTGTAAAAATATTTGCAGTCAATTTATATAATTCGATTGAAATTCAATTGATTTACTTCTTATTATCGATACTTGCCTATTTATTTATTTACGAAGTTTCTACGTTCATTTATTTAAGTATTTATTTAGATCAGTTATTATCGACATTTTGTTATAGTTCTTCAAGTTGGTGTAGCCTATATTTTGAAAGGCTAAAAACACTCAAAAACTAAACTGAAATAAAATAATAGAAGTTATTTGAAGTGACAGCAGTGTATTTATTAAAAATTGTATTACTTGGATAACTTCTCAAATAAACATCACCTAAAATATCCTGTGTAATGCATAATCATAGAGAACACACAGTAGGACCTCCAAAAAATTAAAAAAAAGAAATCACTATAAAAGCGAGACAATTAATTCATGTGGTAGCTTTCATGCTGTCTAAAAACGAAGTAACTAGGCAGATATTGAAATAAAAGCCCGAACATTTAATAAATATAGAGTAAAGTCCCGATTATTCGGAATTGGTTGGCGCGACCACCGCGGATAAGCGAATTCCACGGATAATCCGAAATAGGACGAAAATCAACACAAAAATGCTTTTAACATGTTTTATTTACATTAAAATGGCAATACATATAGTTACATTACATACATTATAAACAATTATTTTATTTTAAATTATTTATTTATTTTTAAATTTTATTATTACGGGAAGGCTCTCCCGTAATTTAGTGTAACCTGTCGGCCTAAGCTCCGTCCACAAGATCGTTCTTTAAATTGTTTGTCTTCACTTTGTTAGTCTATTTTACTGTTTATCTTATTCTAGATTTAATTTTTTTTTTCCAATTCCGTAATTTATTGTACAATAAAAAAAATGGAAACTGGAGAGGTCCGCGGATAATCGGGAGTTTACTGTATTAATAAATGCAGGTCTTACGTTCACAAATGACATCTTGAAACAGCTGTTTCGCGCTTATTGCCGATGATTAGTTAATCAGCACAGCAGATGTGTGTGTTCAGAGGTAACTGGACCCGACTGATAAGCGTTAAATAGTTGTCTTAGGATATATCAGAATCTGCATTTATTAATATCCGTTGTGGAATTTGTTTTCTTCAAATTTTAGAAAAAATACTCAGCAGACTCCAGAATCACACTTATTTAATATTAATCTTTTCCTGCACAAACGAACTCTACAAGAAATGCTGAGTCATGCCGTTTCCTTTAAAGCACAAATTATCTTCATTTTTTCCAAAACACTGGCAAAAAAATTTTAATTTTGAAAATTGTCCACACATTCAATTGTATATTTTGGCGCAAAAGTTTAAGAACATAACTGAATAAACCATAAGTCTTCTTAATTCTCCCTCTTCTAGACATTCTATCTATTGAAAAGTCTTCAAATCAAACAAAAATAAACGTATAAAACCATACATTTATTGAAATAAATATTTCTTAATTTTCGAAAAGACATGACTTCTTTTCTTTTTTAGGCTTTGAAAAAGAAAAGAAGTCATGTCTTTTCGAAAATTAAGAAATATTTATTTCAATAAATGTATGGTTTTATACGTTTATTTTTGTTTGATTTGAAGACTTTTCAATAACTGAATAAATTTTAAGCTTTTTTTCTTTGGATAGTTGCAAAATTTGGATAGCGCAAAGAGATCCCTGTATTTTCTCTTGACAATGATAAGAACCTCTTGAAAGAAGTTAGATGTAGAAATAAGTTCTCTCTCATTCTAAGGCACTTAGAAATTATAAAATTAAAAGTTCAACTTCATTCTTTTTACTTCATTTTAATTTTTTTTTAAACTGCTTTCGTCAGAAAAGTGAGGCTCATCAAATTAGTTTGTGTTGTATATGTTACTTGTCTCCAATAACTGATAGTACTAGTGATCTTGGAATGTGATATGTATATTTATGGATACGATTTATAATTTAGTGTTCGGAAATTTCTCTGAAAAACTGAAAATCATAAAAATTTCCACAGAAAAAGCATAAGAAACAATTGATTCTTGCTAGATTTTTTTTTTCTGACATTGCCGTGAAATTCTTTTAAAATTCGCGCCTTTTGATGTGATGAAGTTATAATTCATAAGTTATAATTAATAAGTGTAAAGTTAATTAAACAAAATTAAGATATGGAAATTCAATATTTTTTTTTAATAGCTAATGGAAAATATGAAGATGGATTGTGTTGTATTCGATGGAAAGATAATTTATAAACAGAAAATTTTCATTTGTACAGTTACAAAAAATAAATAAAACTTGAATGTTTAAATTTTTAGGAATAATAAGCTTCAGACTTCTTGTTTAGTGTTAACTCAAAATTTTTAATTTTAATTTGAAAATTAAGTAATAAAGCAATAATTATTAACAAGTTTGACAATGACGCTTCAAAAGTTTCAGATTCGATTTTTATTTCAAATAGCGCTCAAAATAAAATGCTTCAATTCATTGACTTGAAACTGCACCAGATTATTTAAAATTATATAAAAAATATTATTTCTCTGTTTCTGAAATTTACAGAATTCAGTATTTGATGTTAGAAAATGTATCAAGAGCATTTATAAATATATTCTTCACATGAAGTAAAATTGAAGTTAATTTTATAAATTTCGAACTTAGTAATTTAAAACATTACAAATCGCATTTTTCAATGTTAAATTTTTATATAGTTTTTATTAGATCATTAGGCAGTGCTGTATATTCCAGTTTCTCATTTTTGGGGAAAATTTTGTCTGGATTCTATTAAATTTATATAAATGTTCAACAGTGGAAGTTAAAGGCGCTATTTTAAAAAAATAAATAAAAAAACTATGGAAAATGAGGAATTTATCACTATTCAGCTAAGTGTTTCTGTAGATGCAGGGTGGTTATAATTAAAGTGACCCTACTCAGCTCTCTGGAGCTGGTTCTATTCAACATGTATGACTAATTAAACTACAGGGAAGCAATTTCCGATTAAAAAAGAAACTTGTTTCAACGTTTCACCACCAGACCGGTCTGTTTTGGAAGTTGTGATAATTGGAATCCAAGATAGCCTATTTCAGGTTTCCTGATCATCGTCAGTGAACTTTAGTCTTGTGCGTTTGTTTTATTTTTCATATAATTATATTCAACGCACGTAAAACTTTTGTTGTATATGTTAATTCTTGTTTGACAATTAATCCTTTACATGCTAAGCGATCGCAAGCGGGGATTAATTAATTGGCCTTTTTATTCTTTATTTAAGTTTTGATGTTTTTTTAATATGGAGGGCCGTTGTGCTGTTTACTTTTGTTTTCTTTATATGTTTTCTGAGTTCAATGAGCTGTAAGATACTGGGCGGATCCAACTGACGACGATCAGGAAACCTGAAATAGGCTATCTTGGATTCCCGGTATCACGATTCCCCAAAACAGATCAGTGAACTCTTAGTCTTGTGCATTTTTTATATTTTTTATTATATTTCATGTAATTTTAATTTGTCTTTAATTTTAAATTACAGGTAAATTTTAAAATCTGATAAATCGAATCTTAAAGAGATTAAAACAAAACGTATAATTCAACTTAAGGTTGAAATCTTTATTCTCCTTTATACTATTTATTTCCTTTAAGCTTATTTTCTTTCTCCAAGCTAAAATGTAAAAATATATTGACAACAGTAAAACTTCAATGTAAGAGCTAATGTTTGAATCATAAGAATAAAAATATTTATTAACTTTTTAAATGATTACGTTTTAATCATGGATTTTTTGATGACCTGTGACCAATAAATGAAAAAAAAATAATATATATATCTAGGTAATTTTAGAGCACAAATAATTTCTAATTTGCCCTCAGCATCTTCGCAAAATTCAATTAAGAGATTGGATTACTAATTAGATTTCTTCATACTGAACCCGGTTTTCACAATCCTAATCGCAGGGCAGAATTATTCAATTAGTATTATATTAGAAATTAAATCTTCCATTTTAACGGTGTGTAAAATTATATTTTTAATAAGAGTATTGCTTTTAGCTAATATTTTTGAAATCTATTCTAGATTGTTATCCATAGTAGTCAGTATTGTTAGGTCAAATTTTAACGTCACAGCCCTTTAGGTTAACTTAAGGTATTTCAGATTTTATATACTGATGTATTGAAGATTAAAAGACCGGATTAAGATTAAATTCTCATTGTTAATAAAGGGAAAACTATCCTTTGTGATTCGCTATTCTTTGTGTGAAGACTTCGTGAAGACCTTACCCCTAATCTGATAAATGTTTAAACTTATTAATTTTTTTTTTTTTTTTGAAGTTCACCAGTTTTATTAGGTGTAATTACAAAATTACTCCTGTGTTACAGATACTGGAAAGTTTAATGTATGTCTAAAGAAATCAAGTCTGATATATATTTTATATTAATAAAATATTTCTCTGTAGTAAATTAGAAATTTCAATAATATTTTTATTTATAATATTATATACCACAATATTTAAATATTACAGTATTAAAATAAAAAATGCATAAAATTAACGTGCGTAAAACAACATAATAAAGAAAAATAATAAAACGCACGACTGAGAGTTCATTGATCTGTTTTTTGATACCGGGAACCCAAGATGGACCATTTCTGGTTTCCTGACCTTCGTCAGTTGGGTCCGCCCAGTATCTTACATTTCAGTGAGCTCGAGAAACATTTAAATAGAACAAAAGTAAACATTAAAACGGCCCTCCAATTAAAAAAACATCAAGACCTAAATAAAGAATAAAAAGGGCTAATGAATTAATCCCCGCTAAGATTCGCTTAGCATATAAGAGATTAATTGTAAAACAAGAAATATACAATGCATAAAATTAACGTGCGTACAACAACATAAGAAAAATAAGAATAAAACTTAGCGGGGATTAATTATTCTTTATTTAGATTTATTAAGTTTTGTCAAACAATTATTCCTCCTCCTCTGGAATACTTCCCGAATTTATAAATCTTACTAAAGCCTGGTATATTAAAATAATGGATCTCTCATACTTACTTCAACAAGAATTATAAAGTTTTAAATTTTGTTATTCATGTTGGCAATTAAAAAGTTAAAATTATTTCTTAAACTACGTATATATTAAGAAATAAAACATTGAAATTAGATTTTTTAATTTGATATGTAGAATTCCACAATTTTATTTCCTGTAGTACTTTTAGATCTCTAATTCAATGTTATTTAAAATATTTGAGTTAGCCATTTTATTTAGTAGTCATTTTTTTTTATTTAATTGGTCTTATTGTATTTTATATATTTTTTTATTTCTTCTTTCGTAATTTTAATCACTTTTCAGAATTAATTTTTCCTTAATATATTTGTTTTTTTATCCAAATATATTTGTATCTTTTCAATTCTGCTTCTTGTTTAGTTTGATATATCTTTGAAATATTTCCAAATAAATCATCATTGTTTATGTTCTGTAAGATGTTAGCCATTTATCTCGGTCCCTTCTATTAACGAATTTTATTATGGGTCTATTTGTATTTTTGGAATCTTCCAAATCTATGGGCAGCTTCTATTATGTTTGAGGGGTTTTCTAGTTGCTAATTTAGTTATATCTGGAAGATTCTCATTTTCAGTTTCTTGAATTCCTGAAATTTCAACGTTTTGTCTCATCTACAATTCTAATCAATTTTTAACATTTTCTTTAATATTAGTTTCTTTTAGGATTTTGTTTTCATTTTCAATCTTTGTTTTTCTATTTTTTCATTTTGATGAAATTTATCTAATCTGATATTTTACTGAATCTTTTCTCGGCTAGTTTTTTAAAATAGTTTTCGCAGGACCAGTGTCATCAGGGCTGTTAGCTTGTTTTATTTCTTCGATGAGGATGACGATTAAATGAATTCATTCGTGTTTTCCGGGATGCCACTATTAGAACTAACAGATTCACTATTTTTTGCAGTTCCATAAGTTTCTTCTTGTAGGGGTAGATTTATGTCAAAGATGAAGCATGTTCAATTTCACTTTTTACTACATAATTCAGCTTTCTTCACGACTACACCATATTCACCACTAAATGTTTGACGTAACTACTCTTTATAAAAAGGATTATTCTTTACGATAAAAAAAATTAAATAGAAGTTTTGTATTAAGTGAGAAGAGCATGCGACTGCACGTCAACTCGTTAATACATGCGCATTCATCATTCAATTCATGTTTCCTTTGCATTGAAATTATTAAAAGGATACCTTGGTCTGCATATGTGACAAAAGCATTAGCATGGAAATTTGAAGCTACTTGTTCTGTATAATTGTCAGTAGCACTATTCATAGAACGTCATTTTGTTACTGCAGAAGTGTTACCATGCATTCATGTTCTGTTATATTCAGGAAGCTGATTTTTAATTTCTAAGTTTAAAACTGCTGGGTTTAAATAGTGATTGTACTAAATAAAACAGTCAATATTTTACGAACAGTAAAGTCACAAGACTTTCTAGTTTCAGATTGAGCTGAACAAATAATGAGATGTGTTCTTCGGATTAAGACAAGAAATTTTTAATTAAGTTATTTACTTAAGAAAAATCAATTTTAAAAGCGCCAAGCATTAAAATCGCGTAATGTTGATTATGAAAGCTATTTGTTAAACGAACCCTATTGAAGATTATGTCTCAAACAAATTGTTTTTTCTTAATTTTGTATTTGAAACAGTTATTTTAGCTTTGAGGTTGTCATTTTTATTAGTAAGACTGCAAATTGCTTCTTCGGCATTCCGACGCCGAAAGCATGGTCATCCCATAGTACAGTATAAAAAAATTACTACATGTCAAAAAGCGAAAAATTCTAGCAGTCGAAAAATTGTTTTGTCAGTTGTTAGCAGTGTAAAAAAAAAAACCTTAATACTTTTGTATTACAATGAAACGAGAACGTATCAGAATTACTGTAAATATTGGTAAAAGTTCCTCGAATTATTTAATATATGTAATTACATTAGAAATTTATGAAAAAATAGCTAAGCTTGAGGAACAGATGAAGCGCAGTTTTCATGTGTAGCTGTATGTATACAATATACTTAAAATGTTTAGTTATATTAAAAAGGTGTATTTAAAATGTTTGGTCATCTTAAAAAAAAGTAAACAATTCCAATAGCAGAAAAACATTTGATTTTTATTTGTTATTTCTTACAACTTCAGCATTTAATTCAAATTAAGTTTTCAAAAAATTAAGCTAGTAGTAAACAAAACTAATAGTAACACTTAGTTTAATTCTATTTTACGAACTACAATAAGTCTGAAGGCAGCAGTGTTTTTGAAGTTTAAAAATCAATTTTGACAAAAATTGCCCCAAAATTAAAACCTTTGGAATTTACCATTATTACCCTTTTTCTGCTTTTTTTTTTACAAGTGCCACTATTAGGTCATTTTACATTTGTAAATTATAATTTAATAACACTAATATTTAGATGTAAAGTTTTTATAAAAGAGAATTTGTTTTTGACTAATTTTGAAGCTGTACATCGAAATACAACTATGAAATCAAACTTTCATTCCAAATCAATTACAAATGGTCAATGCATAGATATTTAAAGTTCAGTCTCACGACGAAAGCTTCCCAAGAAAATTATCACGGACGTTAGAAAAGCAAAAATTTTTTTAAATATATGTATGCTTTATCAATTTTTTTTACTTTATTGGATTTACAAACATTCCCTTGGTTTCATAATGCAAAACCTTTTTAATCTTTTCTTTAAAAACGGTGCAATTTTTGCAGTTTTAACATCAAGTGCTAATTAACTTAACTTCCGTCCATTTCCTATCTTTGCATTGCCCCTAAACAGATAAATTGATGTTATTGTTTTTCAGCTGACTTACGATATTCATCAAGCTAAAATCCCCTCCCCCTAATCGCCTGTTTAGGTGCTGCTTCCAAGGCAAGTTTTATTTTTAGTTTCCTTAAGAATAAACTAAACTAAAAAAGATCTTAAAATTAAATATTTAATTGCGTATGAAGCTAATTGGCTACGGATTTCACCAATTATTTGTCATAGCGAAGTTTCGAGTTTATTACTTAATTCTAACTAAATCTAATACCAATGCAAAAATTTGGTAACAAGTTATCCTTCCCATGGAGCATTAACTGGATTGTCAGTGACGCAGTCCTCTGGCAGATTGTCCTGTGGAAGTAAAGTAAAGAATTAATAAATATCTGCAAATACGATCGTAGGTAGTCAAGTCATTTATATTATGTTTTTTATATAGTGTGTTTAACCTTTATATAAATTTCAATTTTCAGAGTTTTCATTGGAAATTTTAGAATTGAGTTTATTAAAAACTAATATAAATCTTACCAGAGTTTTCATGTCCTTGTCAGAAATGCAGAAATCAAAGATGTCTGCATTGGTTTCGATATCCTGGGGTTGATGGGCTCGGGGGATGGTTACGTATCCCTTCTGCACACTCCATCGCAACATGATTTGGGCTTCGTCTTTCTTATATCTACAAGGAATCAGAATATAGAATTTTAATATTTAAACAGTAATTCCACCTAAAGGAGTATTAAATTTATAAAATTAAAACACTGATGCCACACCCTGTCTATTCAATACTTAAATATCTTTCTTACATTTTAATTGTCCTCCCATCTACACTCGCGGTATTTCTATTTGCTATTTAAGTTACTGTTTGAAAAACTTTAAACCGAAAATCCCATCTTATCTACAATCACTATGAAAATGTTTTAACTAAATATACTTGTAAGGAAGAAATTTTATCAAGTCACTTACTTCTGGGCCATTTCTTTGATACACGGATGGTTGAAGAACTTGCCCTTGGCCAATGGCCTGTAGCCCATAACAGTGATGTTATTCTTCCTACAGTAATCAACGATGTGGTTTTGTTTGCAGAAGCAGTGCAGTTCGATCTGATTCACTTCAGGAGTTGGTTTTCCAGCCCGTTGTAACTCCTGCAGATGGCAAACACCGAAATTGGCCACACCAATGGATCGGATACATCCTTCCTTTTGCAGTTCCACCATTGCGTCATACGATTCACAATTCAAGCCTCCTGTTGGCACGTGAATCAAATACAAGTCCACATAATCGGTATCGAGACTGAAAAATAAAAAATTAAATGAATCCTGGTGTTTTAACTTTGAGCAAAATACCGATACATTAGACGAGTTTAAGAATTATAATTTTTTTGTGTGTAAGAATAAAATTCGTAAAAGGTTAACTAGATTAGGTTTAACTACATTCCTGAAATTAATATGAAGGCAAATTGATTATGAAGAATTTTTTCGTAGCCTAAGTTTTACTAGAAATTTGTTTTAAAATCTTACTTTTTCAGACTATTGTTAAATGCCTTTTTACATTCGTCGTATCCTTTCGTCCAGAGTTTAGTAACGAGGTAAATTTCTTCTCGTGGAACTCCACTCTTGGCGATAGCTCGGCCCACCTCCGATTCATTACTAAAAAAAAAATAAAAAATAAATATGGTTTTAAGAAATTAAATTGCAATGGTTAATAGAATATTTTATTCCTTTCCAAAGAAATCCTAGATTGAAAATTTTTAAAAAACCAAACAATTTAGGTAATTAACTGTTTCAAAAGCTTATTTTATGCCGTAAATGGCTTTAAACATTAAGGCTTTAAACATTAAAATTTAATTAGTATTTATAAGTTTCAAAAAAATAATTTTCAGATCATTAAGAAGAATCTGGAATTGAGATCAAACTTGGTTTCCTATTGTACTTAAAAAAGACGAAACTTTTATTTGAATTTTGATTTTAGAAAGTCGTTTGAAATAATTTTATGTTTAGGAAAGCAACTGCAAAATCTAATTAAAGGCTTAATCTATGACCTTTTTTCATTGCACTTATGTTTAAATTTTAACTCTGGGGCACAAATGGAATTCGTTCACAGTCGAGCTAAGAAATTAAACTATCAAATGCAAGTTATTGAAACTATCAAAAGATTTTAAATTCTTAATTTTTTAGATAAAACTTAAATTCGCAAATTTTTAAAAACTCCAATTGCATGACAAATTGTAATTTATTGCATGAAATGTTTACAAGACATTCAAATTATCACGATATCCAGACAGTACATTACGAAACAATTTTACAGTTAACAGCTTTACAATGACAATCCAAAAAAAAAGCTAAATTTCAACACTTTCAAGATTTAGAATTAAATGTATTTAGTATCTAACCCATAGAATTCAGCGGTATCAATCAGCCTGTAGCCATGCTGTAGTGCACACAAAACTGACTCTTCCGTGGACATCTCATTCTTTTCATGTTTATCTTTCTTGACCTTGATTGTTCCAAGACCAAACAGAGGAATCTCACATCCTTCCCTCAACTTTACTTTGGTATGCATGGTCAAGCTTGAACTCTAGAAAAAGAATGATTAAATGTAATGCTCATTCAAGGCAAAACGCCTCGACAATTAAAAACCTCTTCCCAATGCTCCAGACGGACAACACCAACGCTTTTAACTTTTTAAGTAGACTGTACAAAAATTTCCAAGTAGTTAAGCACTGAAATTAATTTTATTTCTAAACGATCAAAAATATTTCAGTTTTTGACAGTAATTTAAGATTAAAATGGGAATCGAATTACAAAAAGCTCTCGTAGAATCGGTGAATTTTTATCTCCACTTTAATTCAGGAATTCAAAATTCTAGAATTAAATCACATGAATTAAATCACATGTGGAGTGTTAACAGTTGGGAGTTTTTTCCCCTCCCTTAAATGTCAATGGTTATTATTTGTCAACAAATTAATTCAAAGAGTCAGTTTTGTAATTGCTTTAGATAATTTTAGCACAAGACAATTGCATCCAATGACAGGAAAAATAAAAAGCAATTACTAACCCTTTAAAATCATCTATGTCTATCAGGCGGTATCCTCGTTTTAATGCCTGTAACACGGATTCTTCAACCATAGTGTTATAATTTTCCTGCCAATGTTAAGACATTGAGTTACTTTTTAATATACATTTAAGTTTGTCTATTCAATTCAAAATCTATTGGCATTAAGGTTACAATGCCTTATAATGCAGAACTTAATGCAATTCGAATCCCAAAAATGATAAAATATTTAAAATAAAAAATACTACATTACAAAACTAATTTTTATTTGATGAGCTATGCTTGTTGCAGCATTAGTTTTCTGCTTTCAAACATTAAATTCTTAATTTAAGACACGTATTTCTTAAAGATTGGTTTCCAATTCTATAAAATTGCAGATTTATAAATTTTGCTGAAAACTAACTTTTTTGTGAATTCACTTATACCCGGAAGTAAACTTATGCATTTAGATTTAATTATAACAATGTATAGGCCTTAAAATATTAACATATTACAATATTAACGTATTACAAAGACCTGTCTATTAAAGTGCTTTTAATCTTACTTTCACAAATTGGACAAATATCTTATTAAAAAACGTAAATTTGTTTTATTTTCTTAGTAAATGAAATATTCGTTCACAATATTAATTCAAAGTACATCATTTAAAATTTAAGATATTAAAATTTCATAATTCTTAACATAAAGCTCCCAATTTTAAATTGCTTCAACATTTTAACACTTATTATAGTAACTTAATATTTTAAAGATATCGAAAGTTAAAAGATTTTCTAAGTTTGTATAAAAATTAATAAAAATTCTTATTGCAGTATTTAAATTTAGTTGTAAAAAATACTGAAAATTAGCCTAAAATATGCCTTGACATAACTTACAAAATGCTTGATGAAAATTTTCTTAATTCTGGAAGAAATTCTTAGATCTAACAGTTGCCTACTTCACTTCTATAGGCTTTAACATTTTTAAAATTTTAACCCTTTATGGTCTGAATTAACAGGTTAAAATGAATAATTACTACATTAAATATTGAAAGTATTAATGAAATATTAAATTCTATTTTTTAAATCATTACAACGTTATCATACAGCATGCGGAAAAAAGGCGATTTACGTTTAAAAAATTCGTTATTCTTAAACTATTCGGCGTACTACGTGTCTTTCAACTATTCATTATATCGATAAATTAGTCAGCTACGTAAATATATAAGTTTCGTACATTGTTACGATGGGAATTTAAAAGACGGATTTTTAAAATTCTAAGTTCCAACTTTCAATCCGAAAATGAAAAATTCTGTAACTTTTGATCCGACGGTTGAAACTTTATAATTTACGTATGGTTTTTGTCCTCTTAACACAATATTAAGAGAACCAAAAAGATGCACGAATGTGTTAACTTAAATGTAAAAATTTCGCTAAAATTTTAAAAATCTGTAATATTTCTAATTTTTTATTTAAAAATATTAATATGAGGTTTAAAATTAATATTTTTAAAAGTACTACGTAACGGTACAATACGTTTCGGAATTCATTCTTCGAATCTTCACTATGTATCGAAGCGTTACAAATTTGATGAGCTCGGCCATAAAGGGTTAAGACTACCATTTTTAAAATAAGTCGTGTTTTCAAAGTTTACATTCCATAATAAATATCTTCCATGCTATTAAGTATCATGGAAACAAAATACAATGCTCAAATCAATTAATTACAAGCATCACTTTTCAGATCACGGAAAATTTAACATTAAATTTTTAAAAAGTTTGTCAAATCTAAATCGGTAGAAGCTGTTGACACTAAAATAAAATTTAATTATCTACTTACATCGCATTCCTCCCTCCTTCCGCAGGATCTTCTTTCTTTCTTCTTTTCTCCTCCACAACTGGTCTTCTTCACTTCGCAACTGGAACTAATTTCCAATTTCCTACCACATGCGTTGTTGTTTTTCTTCCCGCAGCCGTCCGCATTACCCTCCAGGATGCTTCGTTCCATACAGCCTCCACCATTCCTCTTGCCTTCCACTTTGCATGAGGCACCCTTTCCCATGCAGGAGTTGTTCTTGGATCGGCCGTCACATCCATCGCCCCGGGCACTTTCCTGGAACATTCGTCCATTATTCACCAAGCAGGGATCGTCCTTGTAGTCACATGCGTAAATGTTCTGTGGGGAGTTAGCATTTTGCCGGTGAAAAACAAAAGGGATTCCAACTACTTGACCGAGTTGGAAGATAAGCCTAGAAGAGAATGAGACATTAAAACAAAATTCAAAACAGCATCCTATTAATCCAAAATATTCTTAAGTTTTAGAGAAAAAAATGACACCTTGAAGTACCTAGCATAGATTGAAGGCTTAGTTATATTGAATAAATTGGGCTGGGATTCTCTTAAATATTCTTATATTTATAAACAAAATGTTAACAAGAAATTGCTAAAGTTGATTAGATTATACTGGATTCGAATTGGTTGGATTTAACAACTTTTCCTATGCCATTGTCCCCAGAATTAAGTATTTTATCAATTTAAAGAACACGAAAATAATCTAAATCGAAACAACTTATTTAAAGTTAAATTACGAGAATTCCACAATGAATTGAAAAATAAATAAGTTTCATACAATTTTTCAACAATATCAAAATTAAACTTAATTATAAAATTATTCGAATGAACTATGAAATTAAATTTTTTACGAAATCAAGACTTCATTTCTGAATTTTTTTAATCTTAAGAAATGAATACTAACATTTAAAAAGAAAAAATTGAGCTTATTACATTAATCTTATCTACTATCTAATAGCTACTTAGGAAAATGCTTGTAAATTTGCTAAAATATTGTTAAAATCAGTTTGGGACCTCGTTTCAAATTAAAATTTAGAAAGGATTGATAAAAATTAAGATTATATTTGCACTTTAAGATATTTACTTATTTTTAGCAGATATTAGATTAGGACTATTTTCGAATTTGTTGCGTAAAATGAAATGTTTCAAGTGAATTTTATATTTAAAATTGAAATTAAATGCTGTAATGTATATTAAAAAGTTTGGTTTACACAGTTTCACTAATCATATCTAATATGATTTAATAAAAACTAGGACTAAAGTTTTGTGGTAAAGTAACTTAACTAAGGAAATTTATATATAAATCCGAAATAAGTTAATTCACGACATTTAGTAAAAAACGGAAAGAAAAGTATAATCAAAAATTTAAAATCCAAAACATGGTTCGAATTCTTATTTCTCTATGCAAGTAAATCTTAAACCTTAAGAATAACCCTAAAATACGAGGCAGATCGAAGCAGCAAAGCTAAAGCTACGTTACCATTAATTTAATTAAATTATCAAAATATTTTCCTTCCTACTTTAAATATTTGAAATTCAAAAGTTACAATTAAAACAATTAGAAAGCGTGTGAAAGCTAAACTATGTAGAACACTAGGCTTAATTTTTTTTTATTAAAAGTTTAAAATTAAAAATTAGTATACAGAATTAGCAAAACTCCAATATAATAAAAGTTTAAAAATCTCTTAAATCTACAGGATTTGATTAAAGGACTATTACAGTAATTAAGATTCTATCGAAAATATTAACCCTTAAGCATTTTATAACCCTTAAGGCCTAAAGATTGGAACATTCGGAAAATTTTACATTAAATTGCAAAAAGGAAAAAAAATATTACCCGATTAATTTATACAACTAAAAATCTGATCAATAAAAATTTATAGAATAAATTTACTGCACTGCTGTGCATATAATCTTAGCACGAAAAGTTTTCAAAGGCGGTATTAAAATTTAGAAGCTAAGCCTAAAAATCAAAAGTTTGTATTCAAGGTACTGAAGAAAAACTTAAAAATTATTAAATTTAAAGCAGTATTAGAATTTCAATGTTAAATGATAATGCCATAGTATGACAAACAGATAATTGAAATTATTTATCAGGGAAAAATACTTCTTCGAAGCTAAATTTCCGAACCCATCTAACCCTTATTTTCTAAAAGAGCAGTGTTCCATTTAAAACGAAATTTCGTTTTGACTGAATTTAAGTAAACTTATCTTTAATAAATCTTCATTTTAAAACTAAAGTTTACTATTTAAGGCTGAACTAATGCTAATTTTCTGATTTATAGTAAAGAATTCAATAAATTAAAATTTGATTTGCAAGACTAAAAACTTTACAAAAATATAATTTAAATCAACTACGATCAATTTACGTATTCTATCTAAAAATGTGAAGGAATTAATGCTATACAGATTTTCACAATATTCTATTATCCCTGAAAACTGAAGAATATTGGCGAATATCAGGCAAAATATACCCGTTACAATCTCAAAGAAAAAAAAAAATCTTAATCAAAAACTAAACACGTCAAGCCTAAAAAAGTTACTAATGCTCTTAAATATTCGTGAAAAGACTTAACATTCGAAAATAGATTTTGAAGTTTATAAAGTAAAAACCTTTCATTAACTATCGTAAAATGAAATAATTCCAATAATTTTATAAATTTGTCGTTAAGAATTTCGAACGATTCGAATTCGAACGATCGACAGCTCAAAATAAACCGAAATTAAAAAAAAAAATACTAATTCTTGACAAAAAAAAAAATCCAAGATTAAAAGCTTTTATTAGTATATATCTCAGCTGAATTTTACAGTTTCGTTAACTTAAAAAAAAAGTCCTAAGACTAAAACCTATTCGAAAAATAGGTTTAGAATTAAATAGGTTAATTCTAAAAAAAATTTTTTAAAAATCCTCGGAAAATTTTACACAAAAAATTAAAAACTAAAAAACTAAAAAAGAATTAGAAAATTCCCTGACTAAAAAATTCAAGAGATAGAAAACTAACTTACCGTTGTGTTCTTAAGAATTTTGCTGAAGCCATTTTGGAATTAAGAAAAATCAAATGTTCCTAAAGGTAATAATGTGTTATGCCATTTGGCTGTAAAATTGGAGAATGAAGTATCTACTGAATCAAAGCAAATCCAGAAAATTTAAACAATTGGCTTGTTCTCGAGAACTGCAGACATGACATCACGCGATGTGATGGAGTAAGAATATTGTTAGTAATTGTTAAAATAAAGAGAATTGCAGATGGTATCGCGTCATCCTCCAACTGCAGTAAATTCTTTATTAGAATAATCTAGTAAAATAAAAGATATCGAGCGCAGTTGAGATGATATTGTTTAGATAATTGATAATCAGATGGGTTCTATCCTAATCAGATTTGCAATAATTTTAATACTTTACGAAAAAAAAAAAAGAGTGAAAAGTAATTTAAGTTTAAAAATATATTTATAATTTACTAAAGGCATTAATAAAATAAAATAAGATTAGCATACCGGTTATTTTCAATAAGAAATTTTATTATCCAGGCTCATCATTTTTTTAATTTATTTTCTTTTTGCTTCTTATCAGCTCTGTTCGAACTCAAATTGTGTGTTTTTGTAAAACACAACTTAATCTTTATTCTAAAAATACATTCTTTAAAAAATATTGTTTTATTATTAAATATTTCATTTATAATTTTCCGTAAAGCAATTTAAAACATGTAAAATTATTACATTGTAATTTAGTTATTTTTTAATTGCAAAAAACATGGTATTTTGATTTGCTAAATCTTTTTATTTGAAAGCAGCAGGAATATAACCAAGCATTATAGCTGGGTTGGAATTATTGGAAATTCAGGAGAATCGTTCACTTTGTACCAAGTATTTGAAATTTGGTATAGTCTTAGATATGGTCTTAAGGTTTTAGGAAACCATCGCAAATAACTTGTGCGCGACCTCTGGTGGCCCAGGACGCTCTCAATCACCCAAGGAGGCATCAGTGCTTGTATTGGATATGCCGGCAATTATTCATATTATAAAACCACAGCGTGCCACAGTTTTTGGGGAATACACAAATATGCACCTACTGCCATTTATAGAAAGCAAAATAAAGCCTAACACCACCAGAGTAGATGCAGTCTGGGACATATATCACGATGTTAGTCTCAAATCACAGACCCGGGTTAAATGAGGTGACACTTTAGGAGGTCGAACTAGAGTGTCTGCAAAAACGCCTGTACCAAAGGGTTCAGCATGGGAGAAATTCTTATCCAACTCCAACAATAAACAAGACTTATTAACTTCCTCAGCGAGAAATTGACTGAACTTATCACTGGTGCCCGGTATCAATTGTTCACCACAAAGGATAATCAGGTGCTAAGAGAGTGACAGCCATGTCTCAACCATGTCTCCAAGCCAGCAAGAAGAAGCAGACACCAGAATGATGTTGCACTTGAAACACGCAGCTGAGCTAGAACATGCCAAAGCGTACCTTATCACAGTGGACACAGACGTGGTTGTTGTGGCCATCTATCACTTCAAACAGATGAATATGTAAGGATTATGGATAGGTTTTAATCGGTAAAGACCTTTAAAGAGATTCCAATCCATCACATCTGTCAAAAGCTTGGACCTTAACGCTCCGAATCCATTCTATTTTTTCATGCATTTACGGAGTGTGATGTAACATCATCGATGTTTGGAATAGGTAAAAAAACAGCTGCTTATCCTGAGGTCACTGACACGTTCATTGCCATCACAAATATACCGAATAGTTGGAATCACAGCCCAGGTCTCATCTTGAACGCTTTACAGTTCTGATGTACAGCAAGAACTGTGGTGCAGATTCAGTCAATGATGCAAGGAAGTTGATGTTTACCCAAGGCCTGAAGTCTCTTGAATCTATACCACCATCACAATATGCTTTATTTCAGCATACAAAGCGAGCACTGCTCACTACCGCATACTACCGAAGATGTCGCTGTCCAAATCGCCTGATATCTCTGATCACAGTAAATGGGGTTAGGAATGGAATAACAGAACCAAAGAATGGATACCCTACTGGACTGATCTTCCAGATGCAAGCCATGGGTGTTCATTGCTACTTAATTGTGGTTGCTTGGTCTCATACACAGGCAGATGTAAATGTTATCGAGCCGGGATTCGCTACACCCCATTTTGCAAGTGTCAAGAAGGTTGCACACACAACTCACATAACACATGAAGTAACAAGTAATCATATCATGTTGTCAGATTCTATCGCATTTGTGTCAACCATTCATGTTTCTTTATATTTTTTTATTAATAAATAATCTTATCTTAATAAAAAAAATGGTTCTTTAAATTGAATTGTATTGTCTATTCTGTCATATCAAAATACGTAATGACCTTGTAATTGATTTTGAAACACATATTAGACCTCAGAAATGAATTCCTCGCATCCTAGAACCTATAAAAAGTGGTATTACTCAAGATTTTGTGTCTAATAGAAGCCCATCTACTAAACATACCAATACAGATGGCGGCCAGATTGGATTTATAGGAAACAGGCCACCAGAGCTCGCGCACAAGTTGTTTGCGATGGTTTCCTAAAACCTTAAGACCATACCTAAGACTATACCAAATTTCAAAGACTTGGCACAAAGTGCACGATTCTTCTGAATTCCCCCTATGCTATTATACGGACGAAAATTAAAACAGGCAATAAAAAGTGTTAAATTTTCGTAATTTTTCTAAGATAATAAGTCCTAAACTTGATTTATTTTTTCCCGATTATTTCCTTTTTATGCTAAAGCTTGACTTTTGCATCAAGCGAAACATACTAAAATCTTTTCCCAAGATGACAATCTTCGGAATTTGAATGGTAAAAAGCATTTTTTAGAAGGTTTAATACACTGTTACATTTTGTTCTTTGATTGAAAAATGAAATTGGCCCTATAAAAATAAAACATGGTCGCTTCATGCAAGATAGTAATCAAATATATCTACTCAAAGCATTGAAAAAAATGAATATGGTTTGCTTTTGTATTCATAACCTACCTTTAAAGTTTGTAGAGGGAATTTTGAATAACCTTGTATACATTATATATATATGATTATAATTGACAATATTGTAAGTTATTAGGAGGCTCTGTTTCGTTTCAAAATAGATATAAAATCAAGAATTGTCCGACTCATTAGTTTCAATTAATTTTTTATTAATGTAATTTATAGGTTTCAACAAAAAGACAAAGCATACTTTCCTATTCATTTTCCGTAATTAGTCTGACACTGAAATGGATTATTGAATCTCTTAATTATTTTTAAATCTTATCGAAAATGTTTTCTAGGAATCTTGCAGTCTGAAAGAAGGTCCACTGAGGATCTTCCCGTTAGAAGTATCTGTTAGTCTATTTTCAAAATAGACTCTAATTAAGTTAAAGTTGCGATCAGGCCCAGAGGACCGCGCAATGCTGCTGGAGGGTAGGCTCCAGAGATCAGAACCTACGGGACAAAGTTGAGGACGGGGGGTCGGCCCGTCGCTCGCCCGCCTTTAACTCCCGGGAAAGAAACCCGGTACCCATTCTATAGAGGGCTGGGTAGACCCTAGGGCCCGTTTGGAGGAGAAAGAAGCGTGGAAAAATTCCCGTCCTCCGCCGAGGCCGGGAATCGAACCCGTTACCTCCAACCCGCAGCCAAGCGCCCTTACCCACTCGGCTACCGGGCCCATAGACTCTAATATCTTTGTAAATGAATTATTCATAGAGAATGACAGTTCGGTTAGAGAACATACAGAGCTCCAAGATAGTAAATGTACAAAATAGTAAAGCTTGTATGATTGAATGTAAAGCTTGCTTTCTATGCAAAGTAATTCACCGAACTTGGAAATTCATAATCAAACTGTCAATGAATTTCTCATAAACTCCAGAAATCTTAGAATTGTTTTATATGGATAAGTTTGGTGACAGACGGACTTGACAACGCTAATAGATACTCTCCGAAAAACAATTTGCTTAAATAACAGCATTTCCAAACATTTTCTTTAATTTACAACACGTATAAACATTGTTGATAGCAGTGTATTCAAAATTTGACTTTACCATTTGATTGTATATTTAGAATTAGTATTACTCAAAGTTCAATATTTAAATATCTCTGTCGCACATCTACCGCGATAAGTACATTTTCCAAAGGTGATCCACCTTGAGATGTGTGAATTCTATTTGTTATTAATATTTTAATAATAAAGTTTTATACTCAGCCATCAGAATTCAAGGTCAGTTTTTGCTGAAAACCCCAAACTTTACAGCAGCTATCTATGTCACAACTTGAACAAATGGTCATGCCCGATTTCTAAGACCTACCCCCTAAAAACCCATGAGCAGATATTGACTTTTTTTTTGCTTATTTATAGTTAAACCAATGCCCTAAAAACTGGAAGAAGTTTGTGTTAAAAGCTGTAAAAACAACGTGAGGATAAGGTTTTGAAGATAGAAAAAACGTCAAAAAGTTGAAATTTCTATCGGCCGCCATTTTGGAACGGGTGAACTGATTTGGCTGAAATATTATACTAGCCGAGTCCTTAAAGGTATCTAGCGCCCATAAAAAGTTTCGCTCACAAGCTCAAAATTTATGGTAGTTATCCATGTCACGACTTTGAGGTCATGCCACACTTTTAAGGCCCGCCCATTAAAAACCCGTGAACAGATTTCGACTTTTTTGTTACTTATTTATAGTTCAACCAATGCCCTAAAATCTGGGAAACCTTTAGGGCGAAAGCTCTAAAGACAACGTGAGTATAAGTTTTTGGAAACAGGAGAAATCGACAAAACGTTTTCACGATTTTTCAAATTTGTTGAAATTTTTCAAAGAACACCAGCGGGAATATCGACTGGTCTTCCAAATTCCAAAAAATTGGTAGGCATTCTTCTTTGTGGTCCGTTTAAAGGATTTAGTTGAAAAGAAATTTTGAAAATGGGTCCCGTTTACCACGTGATTTTTGAATGTTTGAACTCGATTTTCTTTCGAAAAAGGAACTTTTTTTTCAATATTTCTTTTAAATCCTTTTAAATGGACCACAATGAAGAATGCCTACCAATTTTTGGGATTTGGGAGGACCGGCCGGTACTCTACCAATTCCCGCTGATGTTCGTTATTAGAAAGAAGAATTTGAATGGCATATACTGTATATTCCTGATATATGATCCCTGACCCCTGACCGGCGTTTATCTCAAGGTTCATCTGTTCAGGTAGGGGAGAACGCAATAGTGTATTTTCTTCTGCAAAATTCACAATGTTTCAGTATGTAATTGCTTTACTGAACTATCCTCAGCATTTATAGGCACATGATAAGGACCTTAATATGTACAATTGCAAAATGAAAAAGGCAGGCAATTGATACTTTTCAACATAATTTCCATTGAGGTTGATGCAATTTTTCCAACGTGAAATTAATTTGTTTGTGCCAGGGTAATAAAAGCCTTTGACGAACAGCACATCTCCATCATTTTAAAAGTGGATGCCGGTAAGGTGCCTCTTCATTGGGCCGAACAGGTGATATTCAGTTGACGTTAAATCAGGACTGTAGGCAGGATATTTGAGAACTTTCAGGAGTGGCGTTTGCTGGTCAAGGCTGCAGCAATCATGAGGACGGGCGTTGTCATGTCGGTCATCGCCTTCCCTGGACGTTTCTTGCGAATAGCAGCTCTGAGTCTATTTAAAGTTTCACTGTAAGCTGCAATATTGACACTTTGTCCTTTATGGAGGAAATCAAAAAGCAGAACATCTTGGCTGTCTCAAACAACAATACCTATCTCCTTTCCGGCAGACTATACAGCTTTACACTTTTTTGGTGGAGGAGTGCTTTGCTGTTTCCAAACAATACTATCTTGCTTCGTTTCGAGTGAAAAGGGAAACTCCCATGTTTCATCTCCTGTAACGATACGGTCAAAGAAGCTGCTTCCTTCATGTTGGTAATGCAGCAAAAGTTCAAGGCTGTAACCAATTCTGTTCTCCATGTGCAATGGCTTAACTGTCTGGATATCCACCTGGCTGCAATTGTAAGGTATTGCAAGGAAACGTGGATAATGTCAAAACAGAGACTGCGATGTGTCTTTGATTTTTTACCCGTTGATCCTCTTAAATCAATCTGTTCACAGCGTCGATGTCGGAATGTATGTGTGATATGTGTTCGTGGTCTGCCTGAGCGATCGTCATTGAATACGCTTGTGCGTCCCACTGTGAACTTTGCACACCAGTTGCGTATGTTCATAAATGTCATGAAGTCATCTCCATATGTTGAACACATTCACGATAAATTTCAACAGGATTTCTTCCCTTCGCCACAAAAAAAATTGGATGAAGCTTCGGATCTAAATCTCACTGAACGTCGTTATCACAACTGCCATTTTGGAACAGCTGTGACATACGGATAAAACACATGCATGCCATCTAGTCAGAAAATAGTCAATTATATGCCCTTCATCTGTTTATCTTTAAATCTGTGTAATGATTAAAGTTTTCATGAAAACAATTTACTCAATTAGTTTTCGATCGTCCCTCGTACACATAAAACACGATGTAAAACGTCGAAAAATAGTTTTAAGATATATAAAATACTGATGTAGAATAACCGAAAATCTGAAAGTATTTTACAAAATTGGTTTTGTTAATCATTAATGAATGATTTAAAAAGAACTTGAATGATGTTATTTTTTTTTTTTTTTGCTGAGATTTGCCTTTGTAATAAGAGTTATATTTAATGGAAGATGGAGGAGTAGATGACTTTGTATTCTTTCTGTTCTCAATTATTTAATTTTAAATTCAGATTATGGAAGAGCTTCAGTTTTCTGTTACATAGAAGAATTTTATAAAATGATTGAAATTCTCTCTGTTTATTGCAATTGAGAAATGTTACTCCCTGTGGAAAACACTGCTCTGAATTTATATTGAATTGGATTACCATTGTTGAAGAATGTTACATTAAGAAACTAACAAAAAAGCTACCATATTTGATTTCGGTTATTTGATTTATTTATTATATTTCTCGTTTGTATTCTATCTCTTTTAAGTAAAATGAAGCACATAAAATTATTCAAGTATTATTTTTCTCCCGCCAAACAACTTTAAATCGGCGAATGTATCTTCTTGAAACATGTTATGCATATTTAAGGACAGGAATTATGTTTGAAAAAAAATTCCATATAGATCCTTATCCTGAGATTAACTAAAAGTTAAATAAAAGTAACAGAAGCAAACAACGAATTTCTATTTATTAACTGTTTAGTAATCCTCGTGCGCATATTTTCTGGAAATTAAAATTAATTAGAGCTACAGCCTTTTTATTTATGATCTTTCTCTAAATCAATCTATTTTGGGAAATGGATTATTTACTTGAGGGAATTCAAAACTGCTTTTCGTTTTCGTGCTTAAAATCTTTTGAATGAAGCCAGGACTCCAGTGTCTGGATCATTGAATCATCTTTAATCCATTTCCTAGCTGTTCTGCGTCTTGGAGTGACGTCACATGCGTGGGTGCGTGGGTTGCCTTCCACCTACGTCCCATTGATCCAATAGGCAAGAGATTTATCAGTAGCGAAGGCAAGACACACACACACACCTTTCCAACCTATCCACCACCCACACACACACACAATCGATGCGAACGTGGCTGTTCATTCAATTTCTACTTCTGGATCTCACCAGATCGACGGATTTATTGGATTCAATTAGAAGAAACCATTCACGAAAATAGATCTACTGAAATATGTTTACAATCTTCTATCTTAGTTTCATGCATCTTATGTAACAAACAACGGAATCCACCGTCTGTCTGAAACTTAAAAAGTACGAAATTCAATATTTACAACAACTTACAAAGCAAATGCTTTCTAAATATACAACATTATTGATCGACACAATGGTAATTTTTAAATTGGTATTAAAACACTATTACAAATGAAAAAACTAAGCTGTTTATATATCCAATGTTCGTATTTCTGTTCGATTCATCCCTTTATTAATAACACCTTTGAATTTGGTTATTAAGAAACTGAAAAAAATTAAAATTCAGAAAATAAATTAAAACGTTCTAATAAATAATACAAAACCACTTTGAATTAAAAAAAAAGTGCTCCTACATTCTCAAAGAAAAATTTAAATTATTCTGTTAATACTTTCGAAACTAGATGTTCCTTCATAAGCATTTTCCTTCATAAAGGTACCAAATTACAAAAAAATGACAATAAACATAAGGTCGGAAATGCATGTTTTCTAAAAAACAACAGGGATCGTAGGAATTATTTTATGAAGCCAAAGATGAAAAATGTATTATGCAATTGTGGCCTCAAATAAAACCGGCCTCAAAAAGTTCCAAGGTATATTTTGGTGTCCCTGAAAATGAACACTATTTAATTTAACTTAAATTATTTAGCGCTCCAGTTCATGTTATCTGTATATTATTGCCGATATATTTTTATTGTCATATATTTTTATTGTCATATAAAATATATGAAGAGGCCGCCTTCAGCCTCGATGCATTTCTCCGCCCGCCGCAGTATATTCAGGAATATGCTGAACATGCATATTCAATTCTGTGACCGTAATGCAGGCGATCTCTTGCCGTATGTTTGTTTTCAACTGATCCAATGTGTGAAAGTTGTTGCTGTATACTTTCCATTTCAGCAACCCCAGAGATAAAAGTCACACCGTGATAAATCAGGAGAACGAGATGGCTAGAGAGTTTTACTTATTGTCCTTGCAGCAGTGATAACGTGTTAATGAGTTATTAAAATCCAAAGAAAAAAATTGCTTTCGTTGAGTTTTTTTCGTCTGTTGGTAGTTGCATAACTGCTAGCAATACGAGTATGTATTCGTTTTCTGAAATGGCAGACTTGGAATTAATGTATGGACTGGCTCATAGAAATGGAGTGAAGTACGTCGGCTTTACCAAGAACATTTTTCAGGTAAGCGTATACTTCACCACGCAACATTTACTTCCGTAGATCGACACTTCAGAGAAAGGGCAACTTTCAGCCAAAGACAAATAGTGGAAGACCAAAAGTGCTGCAACACCCGAAAGAGAAAATTGAATTCTTGACATAGTAGCCGCTGATCTAGGAATAAGTAGCAGACAATAGCGAGAACAGAAAAGATTTCGCGTAAAAAAGTTGAATTAATACAACACTACTTCATAAGAAGCTACTGTATTCGTATCAGGCTTAACGCATCCATGGGTTGGTTGCCGCAGATTTTCCTTTAGGGCTGCAGTTCTGTCACTGGTTTCTTGCTCACACGTGGATACTATTAACTATGCATCTGTAATGTTATTCACTGACGAAGTTTCATTTTCCGTAAATGGCATTATGAATTTTCAGAATGCGCATTTATGGGCATTGGAAAACCCGCAAGGAATCGTCCATAGAAAATACCTACATCAGTTTCTTTAATTGCTGTGGGTCGGTATTTTGGGTGTTCGGATTTTTGGTTCAGTTATCACTTTTCACAATGTTGGATTGGTTGAGGTGATCCTGTTACTTGGCCTACACTGTCAACAGATTTAAATCCTCTGTGGGGCCGTATGAAAAGCATTGTTTATCAATCGGGCGTATTTATGACTGCACAACTGGAACATAGGATAGACATCGGTTTTCAGCTAATTTTGGAACACATCGGGAATTTGTCAGCAGATATACGTTTGCTATCCCAACGTTAACATGCCTTATTGATGGACATTTCGAACATTTACTTTGATGTTTGTTGCTGGTATGGGCTTCGCTGAACACTTATTTCGATATCAGTTGCTAAGTGATTGTGCATGGTTATGTTCATTGACATATGCCAATAAAACTTAGATTTTTTTCTTCGTAATTTTTGGAAAATTATACAAAATACATGTACACATTATCATTAATGTTCGTATCGGCTACATATAGTTTTAAGCTCGCATTAATGTAGTAATGGGTTACGGTAAATATCTTTGTAGAACCTGTCACTGATGTTTGTCGTTACCTTTCAAAAACACCTGCATAGATATTACTGGATGTATTAATATATATTTATGTAATTTGTAGTAGAGACGATGCTGTTTAGATAGTCTTTCTGGCATTCATTTGGAACAAGATGGACTATCTATTTAGATTTGGTTTCATTATCTCATATTTTTTAAGTCGGATGAATTTTGTTGAAGTTGTTTTTAGCGACTTTCCCTTGCGTTCTGCTTCGTAAACTGGCAGACAGGAAATCGGATTTGCTCGGTAAGGGCGTTTGTGAAAGGAAGAGGGGTGAAAGACGCCACTCTTACTCATCAATGAATCCCACGAAAGCTCCAAATTCTAAAGCTTTGAGTTTGTTCTTAATTTTCTTTCCCTAATAGAACCACTCCTGAATAAGTAGATAAGAAATTTCCAGTAGATTAGATGAGAAAAGAAAGAAAACAGGGGTTTTTTTTTTTGGAAACATTTTTTTATTGCTATTTTTTTTGTTTCTCTAGAATATCGTTTGAAATGAAAAAATGTTTTTCAGATTTATTGCTAAAGATTATTATTATAAAAATCCTGATTTGAGTTAATCTGACGTTTATCGTATTCATTCGGATACGTTTTTTCTGCCTGCTTTTAACCACAAAATTACGATTTTTAAAAATTGTTTTCTTCAATAGGACATCCATCTTTCTATTGTCTTGTAATTGCCGGTAGAAACTAGCTTGTAATATTATGAGAAAATTTTGGAAGAAAAAGATGGGTCCACTGTCTATCTAAACTCGTCAACGTGGAAAAATTGAGCAGATTTTTTTTTTCCAGGATACAAAATTTTGTATTTTGAGGACCATTTCATGGCTTTCGCAGTTAGTCTTTTAGGAAATTGATCAGGATTTGGGAGCTCCTGACTTATCCTAATAGAATATTTCGTAACACTGAAGATCTATAGACAAACATTCACCAGAGCTTGATGATAACAGTAATCTAGAGCTTCTTTACGGGTTATGGACAATTTCAATGATTGCAATAGTGCAGATAGCTCACTTGAACAATGTAATTATTAAAAAAATTTAGTAATAGTGAATCCAAAATTTATAAAAAAAAACTGGTGAGTTCTCTAAACATTTCATGCATATATTTTTTATTCGCGAGAGGCAGGTTGGGCTGATGAGTCCGTAGAAGGACGAAACGGCCGTACCCAACTCCTCTCCTAATAATTGAATCGGAAAGGCAATTTCTATTTGATTCAGGTGCCGCTCATTTGTTTCTTTTTCTTATCTTGATCTCTTTAACTGATTTCGCAGCATGTTAAACTTTGGTTAATATTTTAGAAGTATTGTGTAATCAATAATCATTTATCTGTACATAAGCAGTCTCATTTCATGTACAACAGAAGAC
Source organism: Thereuonema tuberculata (assembly GCA_023159025.1). Taxonomy (NCBI): domain Eukaryota; kingdom Metazoa; phylum Arthropoda; class Chilopoda; order Scutigeromorpha; family Scutigeridae; genus Thereuonema; species Thereuonema tuberculata. The sequence goes on along the minus strand of JAFIDM010004315.1, from coordinate 34,937,237 downwards.
AAAAAAAGTTGCCATAAATTGCTTTAAAAACAAAATTAAGATAACCTATCAAGTAATCAGAACAAAAATAATTGATAAAATAGATACAAAAACATCATTTATTGATGAGAATTGATTTCTGGTAGTATGATTGAAAAGATAATGCTCAAACTAAAATCTGATCTAAACAACAAAATAAGAAACAAGGGAAGCACAAGAATAAATAATTTGCCTTTCTGATTCATGATGAGTCCCATGCAGGACGAAACGGTCGTTCCCGATTCCCTCCGATAATTGAATCAGAAAGGCAATTTATTTATTCTTATGCTGCCATTGTTTCTTATTTTGTTGTTTTGATTAAAACTTCCAGCATGTTAAATTTGTTTCCTTAAAATCTGATTTCTTCATAGTATACTTGAAACTATCCAACCAAATCTTTCATGGTTTGTTTTCTTTATGGAAAACTTACTATTCCCTGCTGTAGCTCATTATCACTTTGCAATCTTGTCTGTTGTTGGGTGGTTTACCGTTGCCTGCCCCAGGACGCCATTAAGGACCCGAAGACAAAGTGAAGAAGAGGCTGACAAACATAGGAAAGGAAATTGAAACAACCAAGCCACGACCAGCAATCGAACCCAGGGTGCCGACACAACTGCCGACGCTCAGTTGGTTTACAATTTAATAATTTAGTTCATGTAAAATGTTATTGCGATAAAAATCACGCTAACTCAGACAATTAAATACTGATATAAAAAAATAGTTTCTTTTTTGAAGAATTAGTCATGTTTTCTAGATCAATTTAGCTTTGGGTTTGTGTAAACGAATCCAGTTTGCTAATAAGCCTGGACTTCTCAGTAATGAGAATAATTCTACAATTACTAATGCTTTATGTTTATTAGCGACCCATTTGGGAACTACTGTGATAACAACCAAAATCGGTAGCTATTGCGTTTGTCCTGTCCGTCCGTCCGTATCTGTCCACCCTTAACAACTCCTGAACGGAAGGTCGGATAGACAAAAGGGTTTCACCAACATATTCCGAGGCCCAAACACTGTAGGAATGAGGTATTTTCAGGGACCAACGCCCCATTCCCCCCCCCCCCATGTTCGAGATATTTGGCATTGTTGTCATTGTATCCCCGTAAAAACTCCCGAATGAAAGGTTGGATCGACAAACGGACTTTACTATCGTGTTCAGAAGTCCAAACAACGTAGGAATAGGGTATTTTCAGGGGCCAACACCCCCCCCCCTTTGTTCGAGATATGCGGCATTGTTTTCATTGGATTTCCACTATTAGCTTAAATGTTAGAAATGAAACAATGTGATTTCAATTTTCAGCTATAGCTTGATGATTAAGGTTTCGGACTCATATAGTGAAGGTTATTGGTTCGACTCCAATAGCCTGAATCCAATTTGATTTGAAAAATCAAATGATTTTTATTTTTTTATTTTAATCTTTTTTTCTGAATGAATTATTTTAACGTGTGTACTAAAGGATATGTTTAAAAAGAAATTCTAGAAACACACTAAAAATGTTATTAATGATTTTTTTTTGTATATTTGAAACCATTATTAAAAAATTAAAAAATATACAATACCACTAATTTAAAAAAGTTCCATGGACAGGACAGTTTCGGAGAAAGCAGGTTCTTGCTGATGATGGAGAACCTGCTTCTCCGAAACTGTCCTGTCCAAGGAACTATTTTTCATTTAGTTGTTTTGTATTTTTTTAATTTTTAATAATGGTTTAAATATAAAAAACAAATTATTAATAGCATTTTTAGTGTGTTCCTAGATTTTCGTTTTAAATCTTTTTTTTTCAATGTCCGCATTGGTATTGTTTTGTTTGTTTGTTTTTTTCTTATTTTCTTAATTTTTTTTTTATTTTTTTTTCCTAACTTTTTTTTTATTTTTCCTTTCGTTATTGTACTTCCTTTTTTATTATTATTTTTAAATTTTTTTATTATTATGGGTCGCTATTAAATTTATGCTTTAACAACAAAATTATATTCACTTGTTTTTCATAATCTTTTTCTTATTTCACCTTCTGTTCAGTGTATTTTTTTTATTAGTTACGATATTTTTATGACAGGTGTTAATGATTTTTAATTTTTCTTAGCCAACTCTCCTTTAGAATGTTGGGCTAAAAAAAAAAAAAAGAAATAAAAAAAAATTGTGCATATACCCTTAAGAACTTGGAAACTTTCCATGCATATTAACAGAAAAGTTCGTAAATCTCTATGGAGAAATTTGCACCTGAAAATAATAAAATTTTCTTTAAAAAAATTATTAAAAATGAAACAATTAACTCTCAATGATTGCATTGCTATTTACGTCCAACAAACCAATGTATTCAGCTTTTTTCGTATGTTTTGGATATACAAAGTGTTCATAATTAAAGTTCACGTTTCGAAAGGCCGTAACGGGAGGACCTTTCAGCAGAACGACTTCATATTTCGTAAAAAAAGAAATACTTGCGAAGGTGGCTGCTAGCGCGATACATGGTGCTGCAATACTGTAGCGGATAGGCCTAATACAAATGCATACGCCATGACACGTGATTGAAAACTGCTATAAAGCAGACAGGTGAGGAATGCGTCACTTCAATGCATAATGACAATGCTATCAATGTATCGTGTAGTTCTTGTGAAGCTATTTTATCAAAATAACAGCTGTGCCTTAACAGCGTTGCGAAAGTTTAGGACAGTAAAGGGACTAAAAACTAACCCTACGACCGCAAATGGTGTTCGAAAAATGATCCAGAAATTTGAAGACAGGTTCCTTACAGGCGAAGCCTGGCACAGAACGGAAAACCATCGACCAACAGACAGTGGAGGATGTACAGCAGCCATAAAGTGGAGGAAGAAGGATGGCAAATGTCATGGGAAGCAGCAGTGCGCGTCGTGTTGCACGGTCATTAGACAAACTCGTAAGCACTGTTCACAAAATTTCTACAACTCATTTTCCGCTGGTACCTCTTCAAGATCTGCAATGTTCAGCAATTACTGACTCCCGACAGAGGGACACGTGAAACATTTGCCCTAATGCTTCTTGCTCGAACTGAACTGGAGGCAATGGTACACTTTGTGGACTGACGAAGCTCACTTCCATTTGCATGGTTATGTGAATACGGTGGTTTCACTTCCAATTCATCATCAGACCTTTCTTTTTCGAAGAACTCGGTCCTGAGGGTCCCATTACCTGCACAGTTACTGGCCAGCGTTATGCATCTCTGATAGCCAATCAGGTTATTCCCACACTGCAACAGCGTCAATGTCTGGATGCAACGGTTTTCAGGCAGAATGGTACCCAACCTCACATTGGCACCCCTGTCAAGTGCTTGCTTTACTGACGACAGAATCGTCAGCCGCCATTTCGTACAATGTTGCCAGATCGTTGGCCGGATCCACTAAAACTTTTGGCTATGGGCGCATCTAAAATATCTTGAATACCTAGTCAATTTAGGGAACATGAAGACCAGCATTACATGCCGTATTCATAACATTAGAGTGACACTCTATGTGCTTTGGTTGAGCTTGCGACGTTGCGATTTCAGTACTTTGCCTACAAAGGGGGAAACCATGTCCTTGTGTAATACACAACTAATCATGAGTAACCACTACTACCTATCGGCCACCTTCGGAAGTATATCTTTTTTTTTTTGCGCCAAACAAAATTCCATTGCCACGGACGTCCTTACGTGAAATATGCTGATTGATTCTCCAGTTACAGTCTTTCGAAATGTGAACTTTAATTATGAATACCTTGTATTTAAAATAAATTGGATTTAAACGTGAGATGTAGAAATTTGCAGATTTACTGCATGTTAAGCAAATATAAATGTTTAGCAAAATTTTATAAATTTTTAGCAAATTTTGTATTCTGCAGATATTGCAATTTAACAGTTTTTCTCTGTGTAGTTTTCACAACATTAAAAAAAATAAAATGTAGTATTTTAAGAAAAATCGGCTTGAATTTCTTTACGAAAGTTCTTGTTTTATTTAGATAGACGAATTAAAAAAAATACGTCTGTTTTTTTATTCCCGCTAAGTCGTCCTTAGACAATAATGATTATCTGGCGTTAACAGCCAGAAGTCACAGCCAGAGATATCTGACACTCTTTGCAGACTCATCTGCATCTGACTCAACTTAATTAAATTTCTTCCTTCTCTTAAAGTACGCCGCTCCAATTGGAATTCCTAAATAGAACTTTCAACATTTTTAATGGATGAAAAATATAAACTTGATAAACTTTTTTTTTAATGATTTTTTTTCCTTTTTTTAACTATCCCTCCCATCTCCATTTCGTCCGGTTAGGCCAATGATTTCAGATGATTCTATCTCCTCTCCTGCCCTTTATCATTCGAGAATATATGTATAGTGCTGCAATCCAGAAATACTTTGTGAATTCAGTAATTTAGTAATTGACCAATGAACTTCTTTCTGTACTTCTGTACTTCTTTCATGCAAACCAATCTATAACAATAAAAATATAATGGCTGGCAACAGATGAGGAAAAAGTTTGAGATGTGGGTGTGTGGAAGATGAGACTGAGCCTCCTAATTAGACGTTTAAAAATAGACATATCTTTTACAAGGCAGACAGCTATCACAGGATTTCCTCGAATGTATCTAGTTCCCCTTCATATGGATCGTAGAGTCGAATTTGATGAAGTAGAAACATACATGTAATGACGATAATTTATAAACTACACATCATAAGAAACTAAAGTTTAGAGATAGGTCTAGGTTGCTATTGATTTTGAAGCACACCTTAGCTCTGACAGCAGCTAAGGAACTAGGGATCTAATTCCGAGTGGGTGTTCGAAATTGTTAAGTCAAATATACAGGGTGTACCTGAAATGTGCTGCCAAGCTTACAGGTTGTATTCAGTCATGCAAAACAAAGAATAAATTTCATATAAACATGGGTTTGGAAATGCTTTATTGTCAAGATATGAACGATGCAACAATTCAGAGGTGATGGTCATACAGTCGCTCAGTTTCACAGACATTGCTCGATGCTTACAGGGATTTCCTGGAAAATGAGTTGCCTACATGACTGGAGGATGTTCCTTTGTACACTCGTCATCACATGTGGTTCATGCATGATGGTGCGCCACCTCATTTCAGGCGTACAGCCAGACGACTTCTGACCCAACTTTATCCTGACCGTTGAATTGGAGGATGGGACAAACAGTAAGGCCTGCTCGTTCCCCTGATTTAAACTCTGGACTTTTTCGTAAGGGGTTATCTTAAAGCCACACCGGTTCCTGACGCCCATGCAATGCATGATCGCATAGTGGATGGGTGCAACATAATTCGACGTGCACCTGGCATCTTCGACCGTGTTCGGAAATCGATGGAACGACGTTGTGTTGCATGCATTGCGGCCAGTAGAGGACATTTCGAGCAATTTCTATGAAACTGAGCGACTTTACGGCCAACACCTCTGTATTGCTGCATCGTTCATATCTTGGAAATAAAGCATTTCCAGACCCATGTTAATATGACATTTATTCGTTGTTTTGCATGAATGAATACCACCTTTAAGTTTGGCAGCACATTTCAGGTACACCCTGTATATTTCTTGTAGACAGTTCTACATTTGTTTATAGAAGATCATTCATATGTAAGGATTGTGAGAAATCAATCAAGCAATGCTTTCAATAGAAAAAAATAGCTGTTACGCCATCACAAAATAAGATATTTGGAGATACTATATGTGACCATTAGAAACTCAAAACTGAATAGGAATAGAAGTAGTGAGGCTAGTTCAAAACAGTTTCGATCGTGTTTTTAAATATATTTTCCAATAAAAATTTATGAAGAAATATTAGAAAGCCCAAAACCTTTGCAACCGCTCCGGGCTTGTGTGGGTGTTCTTTTTCTTTCTGATTATATTTCTCTGCTGAAAACGAAGCTGATTTTTCAACTTAAATTAAAAATCCAATTAAATGGTCGAATGGGAATGGCATGAACAATCACTTTTTTAATTGAAGAAAATGAAGAAAATAAAAAAGTTCGAAATGATTTCACTATTTGTTTCATTTATAGAACGGGAATTATTGATTCTGTTTCCCGACTGTATTGTCTGGCCAGGAAACCATAGCCTATTAAAGAGCCAAAAATAATTCCATCATCTCCAAGATAATGTTCCTCTGCAGAGAGAATCATCCACTCAGGAGGAAGTAGTAGGGTTATTTTCTGCAATCAAATTAACTAAATTATATCGTAGATTCATATATGTATATATATATATACATTATTTGAATGCAAGTAGTTTTGTTAGCAATTTTGCAATGGCATTCTTGAAAAAATACCACGTAGTTTATGTTTTCATCGTTTCAGCGAGAAATCATTGTTTAGGAAAATAATGGGAAACTGTATTCTTCATCTGCACGTGTTTTAGAATTCACTGGAGGGTTTGTTATTATTTAGTGTTCTTTTAATCAATGCCTAATATCACACGTTGAGTGACGAAAGAGGCGGAAATAATTATCTCCAATCTAAAAGGAGGAAATTTTTGGAGAGGAAAGGAAAATAGAAAGTTACAAGTAAAGCTAAACCTTACTTTTAAATAGTTATTATTAAATTTAAAGCATTTTTAAAAAATAAGAAACTTAAAGTTATCAAATTCGAGCTCTTTTGATTTTTGAGTTTAAAGCAGAAATATAAAAAAAATATTTAATTTTCACAATTGAGATCTTTTCATCATTTCTGGATATTTATGTACTTAATAAAAAAGAAATTCCAAGAAGACCAGGTAAACAATATAATGTGCTTTTTATCATATGACAATATTCAAAAATTGGCACTTCAATAAATATCTTGTTCCATTAAACTTGCTATGATTTTATATCATATTTCATTGCTGTATTGAATTGAATTCGGGCTAAATTTAAGCTTTTTACTTAGAATTTTCTGAAGAAAAAAAATATATTTACAGTTCTACTTTAAGCTTTTTTATTTTTGCTGGAGCCAGAAATGACATATTTGCTCCGCAGGTTCAAATAGTGAAAATTAGATATAGGAGATTTGGAATTCTGATGGTAGCTATTGATCATTGATTTCTAAGAGTGACATCTCTTGAAAATTCGATTTGAAGTTACTAACAAACACCATAGAGCCAGTCTTCGGAAGAATTTTTCTTTTTCAGTATCACGTTAAGTGATTCAAGTATTAGAATCTACATTATTTAAGCCTGAATTTCTTAAAAGACTGCCCCCCCAAAAAAAACCTAGGTAATCTTTCAAAATGTAAGGCCCATTTATTAATAACAATTGTAGTTTTTAAAGAGAGATTTTTAAAGGCATCTTGTAAAACGGGAGTTTACAGAAACTTGAGATTCGTTTTTACCATTTTACTATAAATATATTCAAGAAATGCTATTAAATAAAGAAATGTTAACGCAGTACATTAAAAATATAATTTACAATTTTACATAATAAGCACATGAGTTCCGTCATATGGCAAGAGCCTCTTGATCAGTTTGCAATGTTATAAATTGTTCCTATAAACCGTCATGGCAGCGTAGTCAAAGATAAGGATAATTTTCTCCTTACCACTGAAAATTACTGTTTACTTTTAATATTACTTTTTGAATGTCATATGAACAAGAGATACTAATCAAGTGTATGATTTTCTTCCACCAAAGAGAATGATTTGCACAATATTAACTTTATGTACCGCAATTTGTAAAGATAAAACAAGAAATTCATATTTCGTCACCTTAAATAAAATTTACTAAAGCTTCGGGAAAATACGTTATGATAAATGAACATTTATGTTAAAGACATAATGGTCCTTTCGTCCTTCTTAGGGACTCACCAGCCCGATTCACCCTACCTTGATGACAAACCAAGAAAGGCGTGAAAAATTAACAGAAGTTACATTCGCTCCCGAAAGTGACTCCCGAACAAAATAAACAATTTATTTCTTATTAATACTTCATTCTTACAAATCTTTGGATATCCTACTTTTCCGGCACTCTTAAGCCTCATCCTTTGAAGATCAGTATTATCGTTATGAATTAATTCTGGACTAACAGTATATTAATGAACGAACACGCATCTGTTTTCTATACCGTGAACAGTCGTAACTTCCCGAAGAGTATAGAGAAGTAACGTTGCTATTACCTAGGGTGACCAGATTTTTACATTGGCAAAGCGGGACACCATTGACGGGGGGGGGGAGGGAGACCGGAAAGGAAAAAAAAAACGTAATCTCTAGTTTGACAACCAAAAAAAAAGAATCTCCAGGTTCAACAACCAAAAAAAAAAGGAATCTCCAGGGAATCTCCAGGTTCAACAACCAAAAAAAAAGAGTTCAACAACCAAAAAAAAAGGAATTCATTAACCACAAAAAAAATCGGGACATTTTTAAAACGCCGCGGGACGCGGGACAAATTGTTAAAAATCGGGACGTCTGGTCTCCCTATATTACCCGACATCTCTTCAATTGTTCGATTATTTCAAATACCTTGCTCCTTTCAAGGTACACCTATGTTCAGTATCACTTGTTAGCGAAAATTAATTTTGACTGATCTAAGAAGAATACATATTCCACTGGTAATCAATTGCGTTCAACTGATCCACACTAATAGAGCTCTTTTGTAGCCTCGGGTAAGCAGGACAAGGACCATTGATTTCCTGGCATGTGGTACTCTTTTGCGAAGTCTTCTGGATACGTTCATTTCGATGTGAGTGCTGCTGCAGAAACAAACTCCAAAACGTCACTCAACTGCTGTGTTTTGAAGTTGGGACCTCATCCTCAGAAGTTGTCGATTTTCTAAAAACAAGTCCAATGCATTTTGTAACTATGACAGCCTCACTGTAGGACAAATTCATAGATCTGACAACGTCTGGAGGACTTTTCATACAATTTCATCTTCCGTTGATTTTCATTTCAAGTCAAATGGCGCCTAAGGATGTTTCCTGGCATGTGCAGTGTGTCCCAAAAGACAGTCATCCTACATTTTTGCCTAAACTGTCATCCTACATTTTTGGAGTATTTGGAGAATTGTTGTAATCCGTGATTAATATAGTAATAAGTGCTATCTGTGGCTGAAAATAAAGATTATTTTTTTTAGCGACACAAAATTGTTTTTGTATTGCAATTTTTCTTAACTGTTATTCCTTAGAATTTCTTTACTATTTTTTTTAAAGTCGTAATTTTTTTTTAATCTTTTCATGATGATATATACAGTAAAGTTTCCAATTGTTTCACTAGAAGAAAACATTTCTCAAAATTTGTCAAATTAGACTCACTGTTTGCAGCTGTCGGTACATTTAAAAAAAAAATAAACATTTGGAACAGAAAATAAGGCGCTCTTAATATTTTACGGCCTCGTGAATCTGACTTAGCTAGTCGTCTGTGATTGTAAGTTGTCGTAAAAGTCATGGCCCTGTCCGCTTAAATCTCTCTTTTATTATGGCATTCACGATTCGTTGAATAGCACCCGACTGGGTTCTTCCGGTGGGAGGCCATTTTTATTTGCGTTCTCCTAAGGTTGTGTCGATACAATTCAATCCTTCGGCGCATTTGTGTCGGTGAACAGGATTCGTTCTTGTGAATGAAAACAATTTTTACTATCATCATGATTCTATTGGAAAATGGATCACTATAAATCATCTTATAAGAAGACGATATTGGTTCGGAATCGTTTTGTTTTCCCAATTTCTGATTTCATTCATCACCAGTGCTACTCAGGTCTTTGGAACTTCTAGTTTATTATTAAGTAAATTATTTGGTGATTTTTTACTTCTTAAATTCTATTTATTTCAAACTACTTGAGATTAAGGATATTGGGTCTTGCTACAGATCGAAAAAGAAAGAAGAAAAAACAACAGTGTATCGAATGTGAATTGCTCTACTATATAGTTTTTCCAGACATATTGATTAAATTGAACTTACACTGAGGACCTGTTCGTCTGTTCTCATATCAGAGTTTGTCATCAGGAAATCTAAGTTTTAATTTACACGTCTCTCTCTCTCTCTCTCTAACTGTTCTATTCTAAAAATGTAAGATCACATGTGACATTAAGGAGAATTCGAGTACTAATCTTGAATATTAAATATTATCTATTATATTAAAATACTGCTGGTTTCTTTTTCTTTCAATGGAAATCAGTTTATTAATATCTATTTAGACAGATATCATGATACTTTGTTAAACAACGCACATCAAAGTATCAAAAATTCCACCACGTTGACTAAATGTTTTCCACAGTTATTAATATTAAAAGCAACTCGAAGTAGTCGTCTTAATATTATTATTATTATTACCATTATTACTACTAATAATAATAATGATAGTAAAAATAATAATAAAAATATTGCAGTATCTTCCAGCTACATTATTAGTGTAGTTTAATTCATTACAGAAAGTTTTAATTTGGTTTGTATTGCATCCAGATAGCTTTTGCGCTTGCTATAGTTTACAATCTCAGAAGTGAATTTCAAGATAAATTTTTAAACACCGAATCGTACATTTTTCTACTGTTAGTATTCTTTGAGTGGATATTCTGGTAATCCTTTCTTGGGACGTCATCAAGTGCCTCCATCTCAATTTCGAATGTCAGTTACCGCTCTGAACAATCAACGCAAGATGTGATTTTATTGGTGTTGGTAAATGTCGTTGTTAGCCATCTAATAGTGCTCCACAGAAATCTGGAACGAATTGGTAGTAAGTCCAAATTAAAACTCGATTCTTCATTTCGAGTGACATTTGCTCACAGCCTATAGATGAGCAAAGCGAGTAGCTTTAGGATAAATGTCCTTGACCTTCCGTTGTAGCAAGCGCTTTTTCTGAAGTAATAGTTTCTCTGAAAAACATAATTTCTACTTACCGATTTACTTAATTCAAGACATTTTCCATGTAATGATTCTCGAGGAAGCAGCCCAGCAAATACGAAATAATTGCAGATAAGCTCATAAAGTATACCTTACATTAAAGAAGTTTAATGAAAATTGCCTGTAATAACTGCTTTACTTGATAAGAAATGTTATTATTTTCAAGATGTAGAAGAACTTAATTAGGCAAAATGCCCTCTTGATTTGTTATCGCTGTAATGAATATGTGGCTATTTTGTAAATGGCAGGGATAAAAGCATTTAATGACTTAGCTGCTTGGATGTAATTTCAAACTAAAAATCTGTTTTTTTACAGTAATTTCAATCTTTAAGTTGCATTTCCAGCAACTGCAAACAAACAAAAAAACAAAAAATTGCTGTGACAACTTTCAAATATTTGTATGATAGAATCCAAAATAGTTGTTCAGTTAGGTAGAATTCAAAATATTTGTTCAGATAGATAGTTATTCCGATTTACTATCGGAATCTATCCAGCTTTCCTAAATAGATCTACTTCTGAGATTGTAAACTATAGCAATCTCAAAGCTATCTGGATGCAATACAAACCAAATTAAAACTTTCTGTAATGAGTTAAACTACACTAATAATGTATCTGGAAGATATTGCAATATTTTTATTATTATTTTTACTATCATTATTATTATTTGTAATAATAATAGTACTATTCCAGCTTTCCTAAATAGATGGGTGAGACATCAATGGGTGAGAACAACTATTTACTAAGTGATATCCTGTTTCACGCTCTTTGGTGATCGTCAGCTAGGAATAATCACCAGTAAAAAGCGAGATCTTGAGACGTAGGATAATAGGAACAATTTTGGAAATCTATGTCGAGCCTCCGAAACTAAATAAGTCATAATAAATTCACCATAAAAGATAGATGAAAAAAAAAAAAACATGCTGGCATTCTGCCGGCCTCAAATGATATTTTCGGAGCGCCTTAAAAAGAATAAAAAGAGCATAAAATTATTCATAGCCATCAATGGGTGAGACATCAAGTGTTTAGTAAGTGACATCTTAGAACAGCTGTTTCATGCTCTTTGGCGATCGTAAACTAGGAGTAGAATTGGGGATAATGTAAACATGCTGTGTTTTGCTATTTAACTCTTTACCTACGGTTCCAATTTTTACCAATATCGATAAACAGTTATTATACGACGGTCGAAAAAAGATGAAAATTGTGGAGTAAGGATTATTACTTCAATGCATTCTCAATGACATCTATCGCAAAGCATTGTAACTGATTCCTATATTTCAAATCAAAGTAGAAGAGAACAAGATTTTCGATTTTATTTTATTCTTTACATCTTTAACTTGCCTATGTACTATTATTATCATCTTTATTATCTTTAAAAGAGTATATTATTCACATTTTTTATAAATATCATCCGCATCCAAAAGGATTTGGACGCTGAAAATGAAATGCCCGGAAGACGAAAAATGATCGGATCCCGTCGATTCCGGCCCTGTCGATTTTCTTTTGTTGACGATTCTCTTCGCCGTCAAATGGGCCAAATTTGTAGCAATAGCAATTTTTCTGAATTACTAAGCACATATTTCACCATCCTTAAAACATAAAATAGAGGAAAACGTTCCAAATTATACTTCTAGCTTGGCTGTGAAGGCCCTACAGTGACCTGTTCTTAAAACGCCACCATATTGCTTTCTGCAGCAATGAGTTCCAGGATCAACTAAGTGAACCTTTTATTTCCTTATAAGGTAATTCTTCTTTCTCTGAGCGTACTATAGGATGAGATTAAGAAGGGGAAGATTCTGCATACTGGTAGTTATAATCGATGGAGTCTTACGTGTAGGTTTAATTTGTTCTAAATTGAATAGGAATCTTGCCTTTATGGCTGAACTTTAAAGTAAGCTCTCAGCTTTCTAGCGTACGTAACTTTGAGTTATCGTAATCATAACTGGTGGATTGACATTGTATTTCCATTATTGTATTTTAATTTTTTTTAAAGTTTCTTCCTCTAAGATGCGGGAACAGAAGAAGTGTATTTAGACTTTTCCCTTTACTGTATTGGAAAATATTTGAAATTACTAGAAATCATCCCAATTCACTTTTTCTTTAGTAAACAAGTTCACACTAACGTCCTTACAATTCTCAGGTGAATAATTCTATTTGATAGCTTTTCTTGCTTAAACGATTATAAAAAAAATAATTTGATACTTATTTTCTCTGTACAGTTTTTAAAGTATCATATTGCTAAGATCATAGAAAAATGTTGTTTCTTTCTGAACGTTAGCAGAAAATTAGGGTTTATCAGTTAGGATTTATCGAGATATAAAAAAAGATAATTTTTTTTGAAGAAATGGAATGAACTTCTTTATTAAATGCTTTTGTAATTAATTTCGTTGAGCATCTACCTATAAAATGGGTAGAATTTCATTCTGTATTAATTCTTGATCTTGAGTTTAATTCTCTATCCCTTTTTTCTCTTCGAACATTTTCTTGTTATTTATTTTTACTTCAGTGACATTTACTTATTTTTCATGATTACAGAAGTAAGAAAAAGTTACAAACTCTCTTTATTCTCGTATTATTTGTTTTGTTTTCTTACTGAATGTTAAAACAGTCTAAAACACTTCATTGATAGAATAAATATTGTTTTGGATACAGACACCAGTTTCTGACGGTGGCAACCGATATGCCTGCATCTTCTGCTCTGTCAATTCTTTACGATTCCAACCAAAGCTCCAATTGTGAATTCCCTGCACGAGCAAGGGTGCTTTAGCCAGAGATTGAGTGATGTAACAGAATAGAAAGGACAACACCCTCCACAAGCATCTACCTAGAGGAAAATTTCAGCCGCATTTCAATGTGTTTACAATGGAGTGTCCTTTTAAATATTTAGAAGAAATGAAAAGGCTCACTGTTATCTATGGATTCACCGCTGAAAGACCTGCCTGCAGCCAAAATTCACTTTTATAAATATAGATACACAGGATTCCTAAATTTCTGCCTTAGTTTCTTCTTGTAATTGCAGTGTCTAGTTTCTGACAAACAATTGGACATTCTGAAAATTTCACATGATTTTTTTTAGTATTGCTTTCACGTGTGGTTTATTTACGTTATCAAATAAGGCTAAAAAGATTATTCTTCACTAAGTCATTAAATTGCTGTTCTTTTAGTTATTTACAAAAAAAGTCTTTAGTATTTCTTCTAAATATATAACATAGATTCTATATTTTCATCATTAAGTGAGCCCTCACTCCCAACCCAGTGAAATGTGCTAAGTATGTTGTTATTGTAATCATTTATTATATTTATTATCAATATTACCGTTAGTGATTATAAAAGCTTGACATCAGTTTAAAATAACAGGTCTTCTTATCTTTTTTTAAGTTAATAAATATCCTACTCAAGATTTTATGAATTATTTGATAATTTTATGATCTATTCTCTGCATTTTTTTTTGTAGTCAAGCTTTCCTTTTTTTTTTGCAATGTTTTGCTTGAACTTTTGTTTTGAGATTCTGTCAAAGTTATCTGTGTTGCAGTTGTCTTTTATAATTTTTACTTTTATCGTTATGCTTTATTGTTACTTTCTCTCGGTTAATGAATTTTTAATAAGTTTGCTGACCTTTTATTCTTATATATTGCTGTACTTTTATTGTTTTATCTTTCTTAATGGACTATAACCACTGCTTTCCATCATGAAATTGAACCATCCAATCGTCATTATTAAGTTAGTTTTTCTATTTGAAATAGGATTTTATTGATGCGCAATTCGTCTTCTTTTATTTGCTTGGAAGTCAAACATATATTGACAATAGGAATGTAAAGATGTCAAGAGATGGTAAGCCTGCTTCTGCTTTTAATCTCAGATTAAAAAGTTAGACTTAAGGCCAGGGTCCCCGAATCAAATTCAGGACCCAGGTACCAAATGCAGTATGGGACCTCTCCCACTTTATTGTTGAAATCAGATTTTTAGCCAAAAAAATCGCGAAAACACCATACAGTTTAAATTTCTCTCTCTTAAACATGGCACACACAGTTATTAGCACTATTTTTAGAGTGAATTAATTTAACACCAATATCTACTTCTTCCGGCTCTACCAAAAGTAGTTTATATATCAAGTAGACTTAATTATAAAAGATCTACATAGAAGTGATAGGCAAATTCATATATATATATATTTTCAGTGAAGACCTCAGCCGAAACCCCCTTCATGGCCGGACCCCGGTGCTGAGGGACCAACTGACTCCACCCTTGTTGGGGCCCTGCTTAAGGCATCACCCAAAATTTCCTATTTCTAATTGCTTGTAGGGTTTTTGATTCTTAATAGTATGTTTAGAAGTTTAACATTAAATTCCACTCAGTTTCCTAACACAAGCCCATCCGAACAAATACAGCAAAATATATAAAATCCAAAAAATCAAATGATACCTTTGAATTATGCAATTCATTTCTAAAGAAATGTATGTATCTAATAATTATTTATATTCAAACTATCTTATTTTACTTAATAAAATTAATGCATACACAACACAACTTAATACACTTATGCTTTAAAGTGTAATTCATTCTTAGTATCATGCATAATAATGACAAATATACAGGGAACGAATGATGAATGTACGCAAAAATACAGTTCATTTACCGTATATGCTCCAATAAACGCCGAGTCTCTTATTGTCGCCGGTCTCTAACAAGAGCCGGGCCGCAGAGGGGACACGGCCAAATAGTAGCCGATCTCTAACAGTAGCCGGGTCTTTGATATTTGCCTACCAGTACTAGTGTAAGCATCTTTATAGTCGTGCGTAATACCTTACGGTACATTGCCTTAAAAAAGGCCGCCGAAACGGTCATTTGACATTGCCTTTAAGATTTGGCGGTGGAATACGCGAAATTTAAACTTCCGATGAGGCGGCCGCCCATCATTGCTGATTCGGACGACGAATAGCAGCGAAAGGTACAGAAAGACATTGCTATTTATCTTTAATAGTCTTATGTAGCATGTGAAATTCAAATAAAAGTAGCTGTTTGTAATATTAGCCGGTATTTTTGTGTAAAAATATTGCGTTCGGAAGGGTTTTGTTAATAATGGCCGGCCTCTAATAGCAGCCGGTCTCTATTAAGCGCCGGGAGCCGAGGTTAGTTTTGCAAATAAACGCCGGGGGCCTCTATTGGAGCATATACGATATATGACAAATGTACGTTTTAGAAACGAATTATAATAATAAACGCTCATAGAAATAAAAAAGGCTTCATTTTACAACAAAACGTAAAATTAAGAATTGAAATAAAAGAGAGACAATTAATTTTATGCAAAGTAAACAATCTCTATATCCAATAGAAAGATGATCAAGGTAATTCTAAAAAGAATAAAAAAATATTTTGTTACTTAGAATATAAATTAGACAGGAAATAATAGATGTGATATTATAAATTTAATCTACATTATAAATCTGAAATGAAGAATGCATTATAGAAAGTATAATATGAGAAATACTCAACCAAATTTAGACAATGTGACCAGCATTGTTCTGATAAAAAATAAAAAATACATTATCAAAACAAAAAAAATATGTGAACTATCTAAAATTAATTTTTAATAACGAACACAAGAAATAACCCGATTATAAGATATATCATTTGCCAACAAAACACAATATTGAAAATCAAAACAATTCTGAAATAGCAAAAATTAGAAAATAATTTTAGCTAAAATTACATTGAAAAATATTCACCAATTTGATGACGTATTCATCAACATTAAAAAAAATTTTTTTTAAAAAGCATCTTAATTAAAAAACCTAAACAAATGAAGACATATAGACAATAAACATATAAACAATAAATCTCTTAATTATTACAAAATTTGCAATTCATCATAGTTCTTATATTATTAGATATCGTAAAATTATAAAGTATGTATTTATAGTTTCATTATCCAAAAACAGATAAAATCTGAATATATAAAATAAGAATATACCGGTAATTAAAAAAAAAGTCAGATATAAAAGATGATGATTTAGTGTAAGCTTTTCTAAACTACTTTCTATAAAACCTCATATTTAAATGAAAAATTAGTATAATCTTTATATTTTATGAAATTTTATAAAATTTATGTATGTGGAAAATTTCTTAAAGCAAAATCACTTTCATTACCACCGTCTGCGTACAGACAGGTAAATCAGATAGGATTGTAATTCTAATTATATGCATTATAACTGTTAGAACATTGAAGTACTTTCTATCTTTGCATCTTAAAAATAGAGATTTTGTATTTATTTTAAGAAATGTAGCTTTTAAAAAATATTAAATTATAAATTTTCTAACTTTTTAAAGTGAGATATTGAAGCTGTGTGTTTTACCTCTGAATTCTACAAAAGACCAGACAATGATGTTGTTGCAAAAAACAGGCACGAATTTCAATGTTTTCAAAGCTGTGTCTCGGAAATACTATGAAGCAATTATTAAAGCTAGCATCACAATGTGTGGACTTTTCACCTTCCGCACCCTTTTATTTCTTGTAGTTGTTGGAACTGTTGTCAATTTGACGCTCTTGCCATATGTTTAACAAACACTAAAGAAGACTGTGGAAATCTCATCAGCAATAATTCCGTCGTAATTCGGCCTCCCAAGTGCGGTAAAAATCCCTTCGGCAGCCGACAACTGCTTTTCGTCCGGTGAAGAGGCGACGCAGTACAAGAACACATCTTTTGTCGTCGCTCGGCTTCTGTCTGCTATTGAAGAGGAATTGAAGAGAGACGAGCTTAATGAATACAATGGAACACAATTTCCGACGACCAGAAAGTTCTAATGCAATAGGATAAAAGGACCTAAGAAAAGGAAGCCACAATATGGCTGTTATTATTATTATGCTTGCTCTTGTTCTAGAAGTCTGATCAGTTTCCATGATTTCATAATTAGAAAAACAGCAGGTGCCTGTTAACAAAACACGATTTCAATATGCCTCAACTGTTATCTTTTGAAAAATCAAGTCTTTTAAACTGAAAAAGAGAGAGTTAAAAAATTAAAAATCGAAAATCATGATTAACATTTAAGTCATTCTTTCTGCTAGACTTAAAAAAAAACTGTTCCGGTAAAAAAAAAAAAAAAAAAAAAAAAAATCAATATAAATTACATAATAAAAGATTATCACAACGTTAACTTTTGGAAATTATTCTTCAGTATATTGTGCACCTTACATAATTTTTAGAAAATGATTTACAACTAACAGTCAAAAAATTGAATATTCAAAAAAAAAAAAAAATGTGAAAGGTTCATTTTATTCGATATTTTTTTATTAATTTAAAACTTTCATCTTTAACATCTTTAGGAGATTTTTTTTTATGTTTGAATATCTACTAATTAATTTTTAGATGGAATTTAATCAATAGATAATTTCCTCTTTCTTTCTTTTGATTTTTAAGGAGATTTCCTAATACTTTTCAATTACTTATTTATTTAATTAAATAAGAAAAGTTTTAATTAAATTTTCGTTTTTCCCATGAGTTTGGGAATCCATCATTCAAATAAAATTCTTTTTAATTTAGACTAGGAATATATTTTTTAGACATTTTAGCCTAACTTATGCATCAAAAGATAGATTCAGATCGTTTTGGGAATCCATCATTCATCTTTGCGTCAATCTTAATCTTAAAGGTGGATTGCAGAATTTTTGATAAACTTTTTGAGTTAAAATCATATCTTTCAGACAGACCTGGATAAAATTATTTCCTTATGAGTGCTTTACACGCTCCCAAAAACTTGCCTCAAACCAGCTCAAATACTTGCCAATTGCCAGTTGCCGCTGGCCGCTTGTCGTATCGCTTTATACGGTAATAGAACTTCCTGTGTTCAAGTCTCGTTTGTTCTCGTTGAGATCGCGAGAACAACTGAGTTCGCCGAAGCAACAAACAAGATCATTTAGCAGCTTTAATTTTGTTATTAATTCTCAACTCATTTCACAGCAGAGATAAAGAAAACGGAAAAACTGTCATAGAGGAAGAGAATGTAGTGAATAAAGCCGTAGATTCAAACCACGAGCAAAGAATATCCAGCTTTCAGCGTGAAGTTAACACTTTCGTAGTTTTAAATAAATTTTGTAGCCGCCATGAGCGCTGGTGTCGATTGGCTTCTAATTATTTGTCTGAATTTAGAACCGTATCTACTTAGAGCAAATGGCAGATTTTTCGAGCCACTTGCCGTTTGGAGGCAAGTTTTCGGGAGCGTGTAAAGCAACCATTAGTTGGTTAAAGAAGCAACAGTTCAAAAACAGAATACTTAATAAAAAAGTTTAATAAAAAACTTTAACGTGCCTTGAATTTAATATTATTAGGCCTACTACACTGGCACTCGTCAACAGCTAAAAAATAA
>JAFIDM010004315.1:34891008-34917647 GCA_023159025.1 Thereuonema tuberculata | reverse complement strand
TTATTTTTTAGCTGTTGACGAGTGCCAGTGTAGTAGGCCTAATAATAATAATAAAAGAATACTTATTTTAGAACAATACTAGGCCATCCCTCTGTCACCCCTGGTAAGTATGAGATAATCCAAGAAGAATCGATTCCAAGCGGTTATGGCAAAAAGTGATATTCCTTTTTGAATGAATTCATTATTTGATATCGCGCGCCATAAAAAAAATGAACATTTAAATTTTAATCTAGTAGGCTAAAATTAATGAGTTATTTTCTTTTTTCTCTGGCTCTTCTCTCATTGCGCCACACACACACACAAAGGGAGTGATAAAAAATGATAATTTGAATGTAGTCCCCGTGGCCTAAAGGATTTCACAGGAAATTAACAATTGGGCCGGACGGACAGAGAGAAAAATAAAAGATTTTAGTAATATAGATTTTAAACTCAGTTTTTTTCATACCAGCAAATAGCAGTATTTGAATCAGCTTAAATCTTTACCTTAAACTAGATGACTTTTCATATCTAATCTATAGATTATTCAGAAAATAATGCTATTGAATCTAGGAAAACCTGCGAAGCATCGTTTTGCTAGAGATGATCATTTTAAGCTACTTATTATTGTTATATATCAAAATTAAATAATCTATTGTATAATCTACTGATTATATCATAATGAAGTTTTGCTGCCTTATATTAAAAATCCCTTTTGTCATCAGAAATAATTGACTTACAAATCTTTCTTGGTGATTGATAGCGTAACGTCATGGACGAGAACGAGGTAGAGTTCGAAGGAAAATAAAGATTTATAACTCTTACTTCTGTTTTTCTATAGGTTCTCAGTTTACTTCAGTTATCTGCATTTTCTTTTCTTTTTTTTTTTTGCTTTTTTTTGACATGGCAGAAATATTACCAATAAGGTTTGAAATAAAGAGGTGTTGAATTGGGGAAAGAGGCTGAAATTTTAGGATCGGACTCACAGAAATATAGCGAGACGGAGTTAGGGTAGATATTGGTCTCTGTTGCGTTAATTAAGGTTAAACAGTAAAATTGAGAATCCTAAGGGTAATTTCCTTTAAAATTTTCACATGAAAGCACTTATTACATTTTTCACAATTAAAGTCATGCACTCTTCTTATTTTAAATGTGCTCCAATATTTCACTATCCAACGATGAGATTTACTTGTTTAATCATTGCAACATCGCTTTCCTATTGATCAGAAATCGATTTTTTTTCTTTTTTTATGTAAGCATGTAATAACAGCAATAAAAATATTTTCAATTCAGTTATTCTACTGTAGTGCATAACGACATATCCGTATCCAGTATAGTATCCAGGATATGTTATTCTTATCTTTATAGTCATCAATTTCTAAATAGCGGTTGTTTTTGTAATCGTTACTTTGGTGACACATAGGAGGCAAACTTAAAGCTAAAGTTTGTGTCAAACATTACGTAGCTAACAATAGCTAGAAAGACAAAATTAATAAATGTAATTCAAAAATTAAAAACCCTCCATTGTCAATATCATTGACAATAATATTTACTAAGACAATTTTATAGTAAGCAACATAACAGTATTAATAGTTCTAAGATTGTTTCCTATACATGCAATGTAATGGGCAATTTCTAGAATGCAATTAAATCAACAATGCAAGAATAAGTAACCCAAAAAAATTATATAAACTACCAAAACGTTAAAAGGATCGCCCTCACAGTTGCGTACACTATATAATCAAAAATATCCGGACACCTATCTGAAACCGTAGTCAGACTTTTCCCAGCAGTAGACATTAGTATAGTGTGAATCCGCCTTTCGCCTTTATCACAGCCGTGACTATGTCGGCGAAATTTTCCGCCAGGTGCCTGAAAGTTTAGTCTCTGGAAGAATGGGCTGCCATTCTTCTTGAAGAGCTGTAGCCAGAGTAGGCAATTATTTAGTCTAGAGCGAAGTTGATGTTCTAATTCTGATTGATGGGATTCAGATCAGGACTTGGACAGGTCAGTCTATTTTCAGAACTTTATTGTTCGCAACCCATTCCCTATAGACCTCGCTTTATGACACGGCGCTTTGTCATGGTGGTAGAGGCAATGGTCACCATCGAAGTGTTCTTGGGCTGTAGATAGTATGTAAATAGACAAAATATCCTTGTACCCGTTTACATTGCTGTGCAAATGTACAAGAGGACCAAATCCATTCCATGGAAAGCACCCCCGCACCGTAATACCACCTTCTCCAAACTATTGGCACTACACATAATGGCAGATATAGTTCCCGGGTATTAGCCACACCCAAACCTTCCCATCGCATCGCCTTCTGGTACAGCATGATTCATCACCCACATCACAATGGCGTCGCTCTTTACACCAGTTCAGGTGGCGCTTAGCGTTCATAGAGGAAATGTTTGGTTTGTGAGCTGCTGCTCGACCTTGAAACCATATTCCTCTTCCTGTTTCCACTTCACAATCACGTCACTACCAGTCGATTTCGGCAACTTCAGAAAGGATGAAATGACCCTGACGAACTTATTACTCAAGTGGCAGCCAATGATCAGTCCACGTTCAAAGTAACTGAGCTCTCCTGATTGACCAATTATGCGGTTATCAATTAACAATACACGACTCTCTCTCTCCTCCTTCTATACCAGTACGTGACGTCGTCGTAGGCTTCAGTATTGCATAGGGGTGTTCGGATGTTTTTGATCATATGGTATATAAATATATATTGTTCTTGCTTTGTTTTGTTTTTTTTGACGAGGAGACGAGAAAGGGTGGGGGGACATATTCCGAAATGTACTTTTCAGGAATTCAGTCTAGTTGAATTCATATCACGAATCAAAAATTCATGGTTATCGATCTGGCTCTGACGTTTAAAGGTTCATCAATCGATCCTGATAGTTTTGTTAGTAAGATATCTTTTTGGATATCTTTCGATTTCAAGAAGATTTAAAGTTTCATTAACTTTGCCATAAAAGCACTTCCTCTTTTCCCGTGGAGGAAAAATACTGAGAGTTTTCTGTACTTTTTAGAATTTTTTTTTTCTTTTTTTTTTTTTTGAAAAAGAAGCAGTTCATGTTCCATTTTCAATTTGAATCTTAGTGGTAAATATATTCCAATAGACTTTAAAAGCTTGAACTTAGTCATCCATCTAGTAAAAGAATTTAAAAATTGACAGTATGGGTTGTTGTTTGTTGGTATTTTAATGGCGCAAAAGCAGCAGTGGGTGGCATGTTTGAAAGATATTAATCTTTACCCTCCGGAATATTATACATTTGAAATGTGAATCATCCCTTATACATTGCTGGTTATAAGAGTAATATACTGACACATCTCATCATCATTGATTACATATCTAATCATAAGTTTACTCATCTCTGTGTTCTCATCGCATTCAAGCTTTCTACTAACAATTTGGACGTTTTATTTATGTAATAATGCTTCATGCATCATGCGTCGGAGCATGTCACGTTTTGATTTGTTTATATTGTTATTTTAGAATTTAAAATCTTGTTTGTTTAGTATGGGAAAGAAGAAAGGAGTTTTCTTTTTCCCTCTGCATTAAAAAAGCTTGAAAAAGAAATGGCCACTAAGGTATTTCGAAATATTTTGCTGTATGGAGAAGAGTAATGTAAGATGTAATAAAGAGAAATTTTGTAAGCTTTCTACTAATTTCTTAAGTTACTCTATCTGTATTTCCTTTTTTAATTCTATATTTTTTTTTTACTTTTACTCTTTTCTGTGTTCTAATTTATTCTGCTTTCATATTCTTCTTTATTTGTAATGATTCGCAAGTAATTGCTTTATTTTGAGTTATCTATCCTGGCTCAGTACAACCTTTGTTGTTGTTATACCATTAGAAAAAGCTTATCAACATTTTTTTTAATATTTCAGTGTATTTTATTTAAAACTTTGTATTAATTTTAAACTTTACATTTTATTATTATTCTATAATCCTAAAGATGGATGCTTTTGCCAGAAGCGTAATTTGATATCCGTTTGCTTAAATTACATTATATTACAATTATACTTCCACTGTATATTGATTTCGTAATAGCATTTTAAGTTATTTTATCCGACTGAAAACGAATACAGGGTATAATAGGTTTGTTCTGAAATTTGTAACTCCTCTTTATACATCGGAGAGAAAATAACATTAAAAAAAAAGAAGCTTTAATTGTATTTTTTAAGCAGAATTAATCATTCCTGTTCGATTAAATTTTACATGCCTTGAAATATTAAAGTTAAAAAGAGGAAACCCACTAAAATTAGTATAAAAGTCACTATATAGAATTAAAAACGCAATGGTTTCGACCATTATAGTGCAACAGCCCTTATCAAGTGGTTAAGTTAGAAAAAGAGATGGAATTATACAGGAATATTCACCTTGTTATTCAATGTAGGTTTCGTCGATTTCAATATTGAAAAAAAAAATGTAATATATCCGTACCACGAACAAATAGAAAAAAGCCTCATTAAGGTATTCAGAGACAAACAACAGGATAAATTGATCAAATAAATAAGGAAGAAATAAGAAAGGTTGTCAACAATGTGGTTTACAGTATCAACATCTGTCAGTACATAGGACAGACTTCCAGGAACATATCGATTAGCACAAAACAACACGAAAAGGCTGTAAAACTGGAAATATAGAACAATATAACACCGCAAAACACGCTTGGGCAAATGGCCATCACATAAACTTAAATAACCCAAATGTTTTAATGATTCAAGAAGATGAAACTAAAAGAATGGCTATGGAGTCATTTTTCATAGCCAACATCAAAGACTTACAATGGAACTCTATCGAACAAAAAATATTCTATTGTATCTAAACACTTAAACGATATTGTTTTAACTCCTACGTTCAAATCCATTTAACATTGAAATTTATTAAGCAAGAAAAAAAAAAAAGAAAAGAGATTTTTTTTTCTTTCCCTTTTCCTAATTTTTGTTTTTATTATTAGGAACTTTGACGATTTCTTTCCAAAAAATAACTTATTGTACCGATTTTATCATCACGAAATCACTAAATCCCCCCCCCTTTTTTTTTTCATTACTTTAGTTTGCTCTTTAACAACCTTCAAAAAATGGACGAAACCTAATTTGAATACAGGTGAAAATTCCTTTATGTTTCCATCTCTGTTTCTAACTTAACCACTTGACAAGGGCTACTGTACTATTAATGTCCGAAACGTTGTTTTTAATTTATTGTATATACAAAAAACTCCCGATTATCCGCGGAATTGGGTGGCGCGGCAACCACGGATAAGCGAATTCCGCGGATAATCCGAAATAAGACGAAAAAGGACAAAAATCAACACAAAAATGCTTTTAACATGTTTTATTTACATTAAAATAGCAATACATACATTATAAACAATTATTTTATTTTACTTCAATTTTTTTAAAATTGGTTAACTGTTTTTGTTTTTTCGTGTCGAAGCAAGAAAACCTCCTACTTGGACGTCGCTAAATGTGCATCTTTTATTTTTTATCTTATTCTAGATTTAAAAATTGGTTGTTGATTCCCTAATTTATTGTACAGTAAAAAAAAAAATGGAAACAGGAGAGGTCCGCGGATAATCGGAGTTTACTGTAGTGATTTTATAATAATTTTAGTGTTTCCTCTTTTTAACTTTAATAACCATTCCTATTCGTTGGTTTTATCGAACAAGAACTATTTGTTCTATAAAATTGACATTATACGTAGAACAGATTTACATTGCTACAAGAAGATCTCTATTGATTTTCGTACAAATTGAACGAATAGGTAACGAGCAAAGCATCTCCCCAAAGAAAGCCAAAATGCATTGTAAATAAAGTGCAAAAATCCCTTTAAAATGCTCTTCTTGCAAAGCTGCAATTTTAATGGTAGAAAAATGTTACCAAATATAAGTTGCTTGTCATTCGAACTTGGATCCATAAGAATCTTAAATTACTAATATGTCGTTATCAGAGTAAATAAACACATTCCTTTGGTAGAACAATTTTTTGAATCTTACAATTCGAAAATTGGCATCCTGCTTTTGAATAAAACATTTTTAACGACAGAACGATAAAGATTTACCATATTTAATTAATTTCCATAAATTTAACTCCGTTATGAATGTTTATAACAAAAATCAATTATATATAAATTAAACAGACAGTTCAAATATTTGCTTTAGAAATGTTAGTCTTCTGCCACTTAATAGAGTTTCTAAAGTTCAATTTCGGTCAATTGTGGTTGAATTCTTTTCTCCGTCAAATAAAGATCGATGGATCGTCTCGGGAGACAAAAGGGGAAAAAAAATCTTGTAGTGACGTCATTGCAAGAATTGATTCGACCGAAAGCTTAAAGAAATGCTAATTTCTGGTTCACTGTGTCATGACGTCAGACAACTCCAAAACTCTAAACTCTTTGATGATGTCTCGCTTTATTTCAAATATTTTTAGCTGTAGAATAAGTAACCAGGATAATTAGGTAACTGTAATTACAAAACAGAAATATAAATTACTATTTTTAAAATATTAGTTAGCAATTTCCATTTTAGCTTAATTTAATTATTATTAATTATTATTATTATTAATTAAATTTACGTATGTAACCAATAACATGAAAAGTATTTATTTAGAATTTTGACGCCTTTTAGTCCTATTTTCTTAAAGAAATAAATGCACATCTATGAACAAGAGAAAGTAGAGATGAAATAATAATTAATCAATTTATAAAAATTCAGCACAAACTAAATGCAGAAAATTATCCATTGCCTTATGTACAAATGTGCATTTTTTGCAACAATTATATTAATTGTGTTCTGAAGTAAACTATACATTATTCTAAAAGCTTAGTAAAAGCATATCTTATAGTACTACTGGTAGAACAGCTTTAAATATTTAAGTTACCAGTCGTCATTTATATATGAAAGTAGTCTTTAAAGAAGGACAAATCTTTAAATGATAATTCCTAATAGAATTTTATTTCGGATGAGGGGGTGATGTAAGGAAGCCGATCTCCAACACTGAGGAAAAAAAAAAAATACGAACAACGTTTTCAAAATTTCGTAGGAAAGTGGGGGGGGTGGGTCAATACAAAGCCCTCTCAATCATCCATCCAACCAAAAAGAAAAAAGAAACAAAATAATATATATTTTATATATTTTAAGTATAAAGCACTTCCCCCTTCTCCTTCTTAACATCCACGGTTCCAAATTTAAAAAAAAAAAAAAAAAAAAAATCGCTTCAAACGGGCAAAATTGTATAACATAGACGAATCAGATTCTAACTCTAATGTCATAAAGTTATGCTTGACATCGAAACGTCATATCCGTGTCAAAGTCCCTGAATCTTCTTTACTTCGAGTAAGCTTTTATTTATGGAGCCTCAGTTTAGAAGTGAATTAAACAATCATAGTTTACTATTAGATACTTCTTTTAAAACGAAATATAACAATCTTTTTAGGGTCACATTGGTTTGTACGTCAGAAAACATGATTTCAAATAAGTACTTATATTTAAATTTGCAAATATGAAGTGATACAGTATGCCTCATGAACCTAGCATTTGTGAATAGAAGCTTATTTCATAAAATGAACTTTTATTTTATGATTTTTTATATTTATTTTATTTTATTTTATAAAATGGTATCAGGTATGAATTGATTTAATTTTGCATGTATTTATTTTTGATTTGTAAGTTTCAATTCCACCACTAGGTCGTGTGAAAGAAAGGAATTGTGAGCGATTTGAAAAGAGGAACTCGGCCAACAGAAGGTCGATGTCGTCGCCTAAGAACGTCAACTAAATACTTCAATCCAATCTCAATCCCATCGAGCAAGTATGGAATATTAACTAGGAAGAAATTGAACAAGTTGAAGTAACGTCCTTAGCTATGGAGAATGTATGTTAAACCCCAAGCTACGACGCATTAAGGTAACCTTTTTTTAAAAATTATTTCCGATTAATTGATATTTACAGTGTACAAATTTTTGTTCTCATGTTTTTAATGGAATTGCTACAAAATTGAAATGTATCATAGTATTGCACCATTTTAGAAAATGTGTCCTGCTACATAATATAAAATATAACACTAATATTGTATGTTTAGTTATCGCTAGTTAGTCAAAAAAATAATAAAAAAATTAATTTACAAAAAACCTCAACGCATATCTTAAGAAAATGAAATAGAAAGGTAGAAAGATTAAAATCAAAAATTAAATAATTCTATTCCATCTTATTTCTAAGAAAAATAATAAATTCCAAGCTCACTAAAAATCGTTAAATCCAATCAATTGACTGGAAGGTTCGATTTTAGAAAAGGGAAGGAAAAATGGTAGTATAAAAATTAGAATCTCATAAATAATCACAATTCAGCAAATACTCCGTAGTATCACCGTGAACTACACGATCAATTAATTATCAAAATTTAAAATGGAATTAAAGTTGTATTAAAACAGAGAATGTAGATAATTCCTCTTGTTAAAAATAAAATCATTTTTAACTTGTAAAAATTATACATGATAAAAAATTATATACACATATATATATAATTTCTGCATAATAATATATTAATTATTAAAATAGTTATTTTGTTTTTCATTTTCTAAAGACCTGTTGTTTAAATGAGAGAATGGTAGGAATTTGGTAATAAATCTTAAAAATACTATTACATAATAGTTTATTGGATTTTTGGCGCTCGTATCCATCGATCGCCGTCCAGTTACTGTCACTAACGAATCTCTTTCTTTCGGTTTCTATTCAATGTTTATTACGATGCGTTCAATGCAGACGAAGGAAGATGGGTCCGATTGCCATCTAAGTATGTCGACGAGGGAAAAGAAGAGATTAGGAATTTTTCTATTAAAATGATGGGAAAACCCGTAGAAATCATATCGATGCACGTTTGAAAAATTCATCAAATGAAAAGAACTCTTACCAGTTGCTAGGAAGAAAAAGCAGACAGGAAAAAAACATGATTTTGGTTATTATTTAAAGAATTCTCGTTGCTGAGTGATAGAATGCGAGACTCACATCTTTATTAACTTCATGCAGCAATTTCCAAACATTTTAAATTTTCTTATAATTGCTGTATCACTAGTATTTGCTCGAATTAAATGCTCAACGGCTGTGTACTCAACTCAGTAGATTTGGAAAAAAGCATTTTGCACCCCTATTATTTTTTTTTTAATTTATGTACCAGAAATTTTAGGTTTTATCGCTAAAAATGAACTTAAGAATTTTGAATTACCGACGTTCTTTTTTTAATTTTTAAAGACTAAAAATAAAGTAAACTTAAACGAAAAGACTTTACTCAGATTAAAAGGATCTGTTTATGTTAATTTTACATCTTCACGTAAAAAAAAAAAGCTTCAATTAAAAAAACAAATGAAAATAACTTTGTGCTAAAGCATAATTTTAAGGGTGACCCGAAAGTATAATCCAGTTTGCTGATCCGATCTTCCATTCAGGAGTTGTTAGGGGTGAACAGACACCGACCCAAAATAATAAAGTTTAAAAATAATAATACTAATAAAAAGAAATTACCTTAACGGTAAGAAAAAGTAAAAATAAAGTTAGGAAAAAAATTAAAAAAAAAAAAAATTGGAAAAAATAAGAGTAAAAATTTATGCGGACATGAGAAAAAAAAGGTTAAGAGAAAAAAAAATCCAAACAGTAGATATACGGATTCGAACAGAAACCTTCAGCATATGAGTCCGAGACCTTACCGTTCAAGCTACAGCTGACAACTGAAATGAGAAGGTTGCATTTCTAACATTTAAGCTAATAGCGGAAATACAATGAAAACAACGTCAAATATCTTGAATATGGGGAGGGGTGGCCCCTGAAAATACCTATTCCTACGTTGTTTGGGTCTCTGAACACGAAGGTATAATCCGTTTGCTGATCCGACCTTCTATTCAGGTTAGGGGTGGACAGACCCGACGGACAGGACAATGCAACAGTTACCGATTTTGGTCGCTATCACAATAGCTTCCAAATGGGTCGCTAAAGTTAGCAATAAATAAAATAGAGTTAACGTTGGAGGTTTGAGATGCAGGAGGTGATAAGTCGTATTTTTACATTTCAATCTTAATGAAAGCAAGAAATTAGGAAAGATCTTTAAAAGTACTCGTGATCATATAAATATTGTGGTCATATCATTGTAACTATGAGAATATCTGTTAAAAATTCAAAGCATTCAACATTAACAGGAGGTGATAAAAAGGCAAACCTGATAAATAAAGAAAAAGGTCTGTTTCGTAACAGTTATCAATCGTCAGTTAAAAATGTAAACAAACCTTTGTGAAATCTGACCAAGAGAAAGATATAATTGAAATGAGCTTATTACAACGAAATTAGTTGGGTTTTTTTATTATTAATTATCAATATTTAAATCTTTGTAAAATTACTTTACAAGTCCTGCATCAGAAGTTAAACCTGTTATGGACTAGAGGAGCAATGTTTTGCCGATTTTTCTCAGGCAATTTGTCCTTACTTAGAAAAGATAAGGTTTAGCCAACGCTATTTCAAGTACCTATAGGATTTCTTTCACAAGGAATACTATTGGCGAGGGTCAGATTGACCAACCAGAATCCAACCTCCGTATCGTTTCCTTAAGCTGATAATCTTAGAAGCCTCTGTTTCTTTTGCTGCAGTAGCATTCTTATGTGAGAATGACAATGAAACTGTAACAACATTAGTTTTTGTTGTATGTTAATCTTATTCATATAAAGATAGTCTTATTTGAATTACTAATTACATAGGGTGTATTATTGGACCGATCAACGTGGTAACTACTTCCTGAGAGCGATGTTCGAGAGCAGTTTATGTGTTTTCACAAGAATAACAATATACTAACACAAGGCGGGGATCGGAATGCTTCATCTGACGTCAGCACGAGCACCTCGGGACGTTAAATGTGCGTTAATGACCGTGCTTTAATTCAGAATGGCAGGCATGGAAGTTGGTGCGTTCCGGTTGACATTAAAGCAACTTGTGTCTGTAAATAAGTTTATTTATGAGTTGTATGGCAACATCTTTGCAGTAAGACGTTTATTAGATGAGGAATGCGATTTTTCTACGAAACGTGAAACAATAACTGAAATCAAGAAGAAATTTGAAGATACTGATTCTGTTGCAACAGCAAATGCCGCAAAAGGGTCACACCCCACAATTACTACCGAAGAGAACCAATATATCATCAGTGAAGGCTGGAGAAAAGTCCGAAAAAGTCGCTACGAAAGTTGTTTGATGAAACAGGCAGCAACGTCTTATTCTCTTCCTGAACTTAACAGCCATATCGTCGACAAAGGATTAACGTACTAATGGAGGATGATTCTGACCGAAGGATTGAGTTCTGAGCTTGATCGAATTGTGTGGACAGATGAGGCGAAATTTCATCTTGATGCATCCATAAATCTGCTGGTCGGATTTCAATTCCCTTGCGACGGTATCGCAACAGGTTAATTCGCAAGTAATTATAGTATGGCAAGGAATTTCTTCCAATGGTATCGTGGGACCGTTCTTCTTCGATCATACAGTGAATGGTGAACGCTACTTGGAGTTATTGAGGAGACCACACCTCCCAACTTCTGTACCGGACATGATCAAGGTGCTATGGCAATAGGATGGGCACCGTCTCCTTATCACATTGACGTTCGTGCATTCCTCAATCAGACGTTTCCCGGACGTTGGATTGGCAGACGAGCCGAGATCGAAAAGCCACGTCGATCAACAGGTCTCACACCCATGGATTTTTCCTTTCGGTATATGTGCGTGAACAGGTTTACACAACCAAGTCACAACATCTTCTGGACCTGCAGGAACGCATCGAGGTCGAAATTCATTCCATTTCGAGGGAGCTGTGGAGAAGGTGTCGTTACACGACTGCAGTACTGCATAAATGGTGACGGTCTTCAGTTCGAGCATTTTTATGATCAAAAGATGCATTGATAGGTCATTACATTATTGACTGTTTGCAAAATTAACCCGTCCAACTGATACACCCTGTATTTTTTAAGTCCTATTTTACCATTTCATTTTTATTTACTTCATCTAATAAGATTAATTCAATCAAATTTTTATTTTTTTATTTGCTACATCTAAACCATCTCAAGCAATATTTCATTATAGGAATATTTTCTACATAATGACACTATTTAAAATATTCATCTGTGAACATAAAAACACAATAACATAATTTCGATAAAAGTTGTTTATTGATATATTTCACTTGCTTCATAATATTGTTCCATCATCTTATTATAACACCCGTTGCTTTCTATTACTCCGGAAGCTTGTTAATTAATAAACTTTCACGATTTCTAAAAAAAATTCTAAATTTTTAATGAGAATCGAGCGGTTATGTCCGCTGTTCTTCCTGCTAAAAACGCTTAGAAACATCCGTTGCTATGAAAACTGGATGCAGTGTTGTCATGGCGCTAGGGTATTCTATGTATCCACGTGACCTTCCGTTTTCATTAACCCCAATGTTGCAGAATAGAGCGTGACGTCGAGCTTAGTATTTACTCTAATGCATTAATGTTACAACGGAATAAGAATTTAATTAAATATATGTAATTATTAAAAAATAGAATAAAGTAAAATACTACTATTGCGTCTGTATTGCGACATGAAAAACTGACTAATTTTTCAAAATTTTGATTTTCAGATTTCAACAGTTTTCAATTTTGTTTGATGTCTTCAGAATTTATTTGGACGCTATTTTTTTGGTTCGATGTTTGAATGATTACACTGGTCAACATGATTTTTTTCACAAGTAAACTAAATAGTGATTCCAGTTAGTTTTGTATACTGAATTCAAATATATAATCAGAATTTTTCCATCAGGCATAGTTTTTTGATGAGGGTAATTTTTGTATAATATACTTCTGTATATTAGATTTTTTTATTTTAATTCTTGTAAATTACAGAAGTGGTAATTTTATTTAGTATAATTTGGCACCATGCAGACTTATTCATGTTGAGACTTATTCTAACTCTGTACAGACTTATTCATGTTCAAACATGTTCAAATATTGCATTGTTTTAATAAGCAGATGGCCAGTAGCCAGTATTGAAATTGCAGTGAGCCTTGCAACACATATAGTGGTTTTCTGCTGTATATTGTTTTTATTTGTAAGTTTTATGAGTTTTTATAAACGATTCAATATGCCACGAAAGGGTTTAAATCAACCAAACAATTTCTGCTATGTCACTTGACTTTCAAGTCTCAGAGGCGAAATTTCACACCACTTGTGAAAAAATGTTATGAGCTTTATTTTGGGTGTAAAGCTGGTGATTTCGATAAAGACTGGGCCCCAAATGTATGCTGTGTATCATGTGTTAGACTTCTCACTGTATGAAAGAAATGGTACTCATCATATATGCCGTTTTCAGTCCCTATGATTTGGAGGGAACAGAAGGATCATTCAACTGACTGTTATTTCTGCTTAACTAACATTAAAGGAATTACGTCCAAAACAAAATATATAGTTAAGTATCCCAATTTGGCATCTGCAATGAGACCTGTGCCATATAGTGAAGAGTATCCTGTACCTAAGTGTCCAGGTTTCATGACCTTAAGTGATAACTCCGACTCCGACCCAGCTCGTACTGAAGACGAAAGAAAGAAGTGACCCTACATTTGAAGCAAATAGTTAATCAGAACCTCACTTTTTTATCTCAAGAAGATCATAATGATCTTATACGGGATTTAAATTTGTCTAAACAGTCGGCAGAGCTTTTAAGTTCCAGGCTCAAAGGCTGGAATCTACTCAAAAAAGATAAACAGATATGCGTTTATCGTAGTCGCAATAGTGATTTAAGTGACTACTTCTCTAAAGAAGGCCATGTAGTTTTTTGTAATAATATTTGTTCAGTAATGGATCCTCTTGGGCATCAACATCAGCTAGATGATTCCACCTAGACTACTTCCCTGAAAATCTTGGGGCTGTCTCTGATGCTCATGGTGCTGATGTTCATCAGCAGAGTTCTATTATGGAAAAGTGGTACCAAGGCAAATGGAGTCCCAGTATGCTGGCCGACTACTGCTGGACCATGAAGAGAGGCCATCCCGAAGGCAAAATATAGCCGAAAATCATCATATACAACTTTTTAGGTAAGCCAAAATTAGCCATATATTTATTATTTACTGTTTTGTGAGTACTAATTCTTTTAAAACTAAACACGTGCCACAAAAAAACCCTGCCTTTTGGAAAAAAATCTGAGATCATATTTGAACTCAGCATGGAAAAGATAGTTAGATTCCGTTTATGTAGTCCTTGTGAAAGAATTTTTTTTTTTTTTTTTTTTTTTTGTAGATCAGTGTAATCCAGTGAATACAATAATGCCAATAATCATGCAGCGATGTACCAATGAATATGATAGGTTTGGTTTCACATTGGTAAACACAACTTAACCGACATCCGACAGAAACAAAAAAGATTTGACCAAAAAATGTTTTAAAATGTAAAGTTAAGTCCGTCTGTCCGATCAACACATTGTAAAACTATTTGCGTTAGAAAGTTGAAACTTCAATGTTAGATTTAGCTAATAAAACGAATGATCATCTTTCATTTTGCAACACATTGAATCAACGATGCAAGGGTTAAATCTATGCCAAGGAAGCTAAAAATCAAGTAATTTAATTAAAAACTATATGATATCTCAAAACTATTTATCTTTGATATCTGAAATTTTTTAATAGTACATAAATGTTATTAAATGCGATGTACCTATTAATTTTACAGAAATTTGCTGAGGATCATAAGAACAAACACTATACCCGTATTCTTAAAGCTTTATCATGATAAATTAAAACGCAAGTTTATAGATAGTTAATATTTTAATTATTAGAAAAAAATAAAAAGTAATGTAAAAAGTTGCAGCCGCAAATTTACTTGTTTTACTATCCACGGGCATTTTGTGCATTTACTTTGTCCACAAAATTTAAGTAAAGATATTGATGAAAAACTATTTACTTGAAAGCATTACCAGAATGGCTTTCAAATGAATTTTATACTAAACACGGTTAATTAGAAGTAGTTCTGCGCAAGGTCGGATCCAGGAATTTTCAAAGGGGGGGGGGGGGGGGCTAATTTTTCTGAAGGTCTGACTATACCTGTGAGTCCGAAGCGAACACTAGTCGCCAGCGTTATATTAACAATTGAAATCGTGAGGGCAATATTAATGTCTATCAGGCAGCAGCCTTTGGATACGCCATTTTATCCAATTAATATTCGCATCTAAAGAGAGGGGTTACAGCCCCCCCCCCCCCCCCCCCCCCCCCCGCACCCCCCTCTGCCTCGGAGGCAATTGAAAACTTTGAAGAAAGAAAAAAATAAAACAGTTCGAGGCTATTAACGATGGAGATAAGAAATCGGGGGGAGCAGGTCAGGTTTTTTTTTTTTAAAGAATCTTGAATCTGCATCTAGTTTTTGGCTTAAAGCTCCTTACCTGATCCGATATGCATCAGAGTGAATAGTGATCTTTTTATCGGAATCTAAACCTTCTATTAAGGTTTGAGCTTTGCAGGTCAAAAAGTTATCTTGATTACAGACGGAAGGACAAACGTAAGATCAAACCTATAATATCCCATGTAGCTGCCATCTGGATGTAATGAAAATTAAAAAACAAACCAATGTGAAGATCAAGCTATTACAGAAAACTGAATGGTATATGATAGTTGAAGAAATTTTAATTTCAGCTTGGAGAATCAATATAAACTTCAGTGTATTGTATTAATACATGTAATATATTTTTTATTTATATTATTAAAATGATGAGTGAAAACGAAGTACGGATTTTCTAAGTTTCAGATCATTTAAATTCAACTGGCGTATTTCTCCAATAATTGGGTTGGATGTCTAAAATGCAGAATTACATAAAAACAATGCCACAATTCAAAGAGATTGTCACTTAGGTGCTATGTTAATGCTGTGCACTTCAAATCTTTGTCTGTATTAACGCTTGATTGGTGTAAATACGTTTTATTCAATTTCATGTTCGGAAATAAAAAAGTTAGACTTTACAGAATTAGGCGTTCCCGCATGGCCTAGTGGATTACGCGGCAGCCTCCCAACGAAGCAGATGCGTCGGAACCCGGATTCGAATCCCGGCGTCTGCGTGGTTGTTACAGAAATTTCCTTTCCTGTGCTTGTCTGCTTCTTCATCCTTCTCTTCAGGTCTGAAATCATTCCTTAATGATTTTCTGAGGAAGGCAACGGGAAACCACCTCAGTATCTTTCTCTTGAAATTCTCTGGACACTTTTAGGGGTTCGCCATGTTGGGAACACTAAAGATCGATACAACATGAACCTTCGGATACGAAGACCGCATTTCGGTGCGAACCGTAGAGGGTTGATTACGTTACAAGTGAACGATTTTAATATGCAAAATCTGAGGCCACGTGATTCGTCCAAGTCTTATAAAGGCAGCGCAGTAGCTAGCATTCCATTAAATGGTAATAGTGTGTCTGTTATGATGCCACCGAAACTAGACCGATTTTGGAAGGGCTGTATTGCTGCCCTTTCCGACGGCAAGTTTTCATATTCTGGACTATTACATAACCTGGGGATTTCATATTTCGAAAGGAGGAGTAAACAACATATTAAATAAAGGCAGAAAAAATTTAACACCAGTAGCGTTGGACGAACCAGGATCCTCTAGGCAGAAACCCGCACCTCGTCAAACTTCGGAGGTGGTTGCTAAAATGAAGTGCCTCGTCACGGGCCAGAATCCGAAAACGCAAAGGTTTGTTACAAGACACATAGGAGTCTCTCGGTCAACGGTACACAACATAATTCCCCAGAAACGGCAACTGGATAAACACCACAAATCCCTTGTGCATAAGGTGCTGCCGAGGCATGTTGCAGAGCGATGGAACAATTGCCGAAAATTATACGTGCGCTATTTTTCCCGGCGATAAATGGAAATTTGCTGCGACTTTGAATGAGGCAGATTTGTATCTAAGTGACTGAAACAAACCCAGAGCAGTGTATTATAGGCCAAGGGGTGAAAAAAAATTCAGAAATGGTATCGAGAATGTAGGGATAGTTTTCCGAGAGCTTTCATGATCATCGCTGGATACTGCTATAAGGAATAATTCTAGATTCGTAAGGTTAACCAACAACGTCAAAGTTAACTGCCTCTATTATTAGAGAAACGTGCTGGAACCATTATACCGCAGATATATCCCTTCCGTGTATGGACCAGGCTTAAGTCGAGTTTAGATGCACAAAGTCAAAGCCTCCAGCAACACCTCTAAGTCGACCATGGATTACTTAAAAACCCTTGAACAAAAAACGCCAGTACGTGCAATTCCTTTTTCTGATATCTCGATTCAATCCCCCAACGCATCCTCGATGGACTTTTGCGGGTTTGGGTTATTAAAACGAGCCCTTGGAAGTAGGCGTCCACGTTCGTTTAAAAGTTTGTGGACAGCCTGTACACAGTAATGGGAGGCGATTGATACGAATTCCCTGAGAAGGAGTCTTTTCGAATTAAAAATTTCGTTGCAGAACAATAGTTCGAAACAAGCGCTATCAGTGAACATGATCAAAAGTGGTTTTTCGTAATATTGTAAAGGTTAGAAATCGTTCTCTTGTAACGTAATCACCCTCTGTACTCGTTTATGAGGGATTTTTGTACTTTGGGTGAAGTTGATTCACTACTTCGTCTCGGTTCCTTGGGCCTTCGTCTGGAGAAGTTGAGCGTTACATAAACTTCTGGCTGTTTTGTGAATGCTTTGGAGAAGGTGATCCCGTGACTCCTCCTCCGAGACATTGTGTATACACTGATATAACGAAGGAAAGAGAACAGTGGCGGCCTAAGCAGGAAGATTAATGGGGACCTGCTTTTAATTGCATGGGGGTGATGGGGAATACACACTTTGAAAGTTAATAATCAATAGATGTGTTTGTAAGAACACAGAAAAACTTAATTATGCATTTTTTCATTTATTTTTATATTTAAGTAAATTAATAAATAATTGAATATGTCGTACGCGGTAAAGCACAAATATTTACCCGGTAATTTATAATAGAATCAAATAAAGCATAGTAAATGCGTTATAAAAATAATAATGAAGAAAAAGAAGAAAAAAGGAACCAATATTAGTCCACAGTTTTAATCTATGTAGATTAACAATACAGTGGGGTAGTGGTGCTGCAATGGAAGCTTGAGGAACGGAAAGGGAATCCACACAGTAGATATATGGAGACACTGTTACGTTTCTTCTGTGATCTACAGTGTTTTTTTACTTTAAATTATAACTTAAAAATACTGATTTTAATAAATATTAATATTAAAATCAATAGAAAAATACCATTAAAAAAACGCTTCAGAAACAGTGGCGCAATCAGAAGATACGTAAGTAAAGAACCAATCAGAAAGTTTAGCTGGGAAATTGAGGATTTTAATTTGGTCTGTTACAACAGTGTATCTTGGATGTGAGGTTTTTCTAAAATGATAATCCATTTATAGTGTGCTGAGATAATGATTTTATTTCCTTCCAGATTTTATGTTAGAACTAAGGATCTCAAGTAAGTTTTATAGGGAAAAAAATGAAAAGGAAATGGGAGATATCTTAGTATTGTGAGACTTGGCCGCCGTAATGGGATGTACGGAAGAGTACAGTAGTAACAAGTGTAATATACAATGTATCTTTATTAAGGAAAATATAACTCAAAGACGAAATGACGTCTATCATCAAGCAATATCCATCAAAGCTCAGTCTATCAGCAATTCTTGTGTAAAAATAGACTGGCAACATCTCTGGATCTTTCTCGCAATAACAATTGAACACTTCCGGTGTTTGTGGTTTTTGCTATTTGCAGGATATTTCAATGGATCTAATTAGCGAAGTTTACTTTAATGTCAATGTTTTAATTTAAGTGTTTTATTTTATTTTTTAATGAAATAGTATTGATATATTTATTCCTATATATTTATTTATTTATATTTTTTATGATTATATATTAATGTGTGAATTCTAAAACATATTTGAAATAATCTTTTTAATCCTAGAATGGAAAACGGCTTAACTGAGCGCGCTATCATTTTTCGTTCTTGTGCACTGATGCTCCACGCGAAAGAAAAAACGCGAGAAAGGCTCGAGAAATAAAAGCACAATGTGTATTCGGAGAAAGAAGATGTGGTACGAATATGTTGGGCTGTTAATCGTTTGTGTCCGACGCCCAGATTTTTGAACCAGGCAAGATTATAGGGTTATTGGTCAGTGGACTAATTTTTCATTTTGCCAATGATGTTAGTCAAAGTCTGACACCTAGAACTTCTTTGTGGTCTTGGATTGTACCATTAATGTGATCGACGTGATGATCAAAACGAACTTCTGCAACTTCTTGATCGTGTATTGTTCCCTTCGTGTGTTCGACGAGTAGATGTAGGCCCATATTTTCACTAAAGATCAACACGAGGTAACAGGATATGAAATTTTCATTCCTTTCTTTTCTCCGAAGACCATCACAAGGTAAAATTTTATTTATTAATGTCAAAATATCAAGATTCCCGGGAAGGTTAAAAAATCAGTAATTCGGAAAGTGTTGGCTAGTTCGACCATATGCTAGTATGTCTTTAAGTCCATATTTCTTTTTTATCTCCTTTCTGCTTATTGTCATTTTTAACAAATATACATCTTCATAAAAAATATATTCCAGAAAATAAATTTATTAAGCAAATTTTCGAAAAGTACTCCTTTCCTTTTTCAATCTTCTTAAAAACTGAAAAAATTATACATGTCTACATATCACATTTACTCTCCTGGACATAGTTTAACGTAGTTTAAAATCACAATCACTTGCCAATGACTATATTGCATCTAACAATCCCTATATTTATTTTAATTCACAACTACAATTCTTCAAATTTTACCAAGTTTTGCTATCAACACATGATTTTACCATCTGTCCTACTATTTACCAGTACTTTATAAACTTCCATTCCATCATTACAATTAAGATTACTATCCCAGATATTTCTCATAATTATATTCTATTATTTTCCTCGTTTTTGAGGGTTTTTTTTTCAATTCAAAAGCCAATTCTATTTCATACCTTTTACAAATCCTTTCTAATGCAAAACTTCTCTCAGTATTAAGAATAAGCTTTGTTTGGGGAAGGGAAAAAATTTTTCTAGGAAAACCGTTTATTAATTTTATAATAACTATTTTATTGTAAAGGCTTTTTCTTTAATAATTTTGCTATTAAAGGTGCTAT
This sequence comes from Thereuonema tuberculata, assembly GCA_023159025.1. Lineage (NCBI taxonomy): Eukaryota > Metazoa > Arthropoda > Chilopoda > Scutigeromorpha > Scutigeridae > Thereuonema > Thereuonema tuberculata. The sequence goes on along the minus strand of JAFIDM010004315.1, from coordinate 34,897,454 downwards.
TTCAGAATTTGTTTCCTTTATTTTAATGTAATTATATATTATGAAATCTGAATCTGGGCATCTTTGAATTTTTATCCCTTTAGATCCATCTTTCAATGCGTTAGTAGCCAAAGGTGACTTCTCAAGAGATGGTCCAGGTTTCAAACTCTTCAGCTGCCTTCTTTAGTTTTAAATATTATAGGACAAATCATGTCATCAGTTGACTTCCAACATCAACACTGGATTCAGTTTATTTCTGTGTAACAGGTATTCCTTTATTCAAATTTTGGGAACAACTTTAGTATTTGATAGTACGTGACGGAAGCGTCACCAAGCTCCCAAAAACTACTGCATAATTTTATTTTTCACCATTTCAAATATGTTAATTATGAGGAGCTTTGATCACCCCACCCCAGTTAAGGTTCAGACTCAATCAAATGCAGGTAACTGCAAACCTTTTATTTCTTTTATATATATTTCTTTTTCCAATACACCAAAAATTCTGAAAATTTAAATAAGAACTTATAAAGCATTTCTAAATATTACTTGATATTTTCAAAACAAAAGAAATTGACGAAAGTCTGAAATGATAGAAAAATTGTAAAATAATGATTTGTATTTATTTCTTATTAGTTCAACAGTTAATTTTTAAAAAAACAATTTAATCTCTCACAATTTAAAAAAAAACAAAACACATTTTTGTTTTTGTTTTTAAATTAACTATTGCACTAATAAATATTTTAAATACAAGTCATTATTTTACAAATTTTTCATCATTTCAGGTTTTCGTCAAGTTTTTTTAGGTTGAAAATACCGAGTAATACCTCGAAAACACCCAAAAAAATTCACTGTTTTTAAATTTTAATTTAATTAATTATAAAATATTTTGAAAAATAAAAACAAGAAAATAGGAATCCAAGATGCTTCGTAAGTTCACATTTAAATTTTCAGAATTTTTAGGTGCATTGGAAAAAGAAATACATAAAAGAAATAAATGGTTTGCAGTCGCCTTCATTTGATTGAGTGAGGACCTCAACACAAACTAACCCTCACTTTATCTAACCATGCATCACGACTCCACAAGCTCCATCAACCAACCACAGACAATTGAATTATAAATCTTTACTCTATAAATGTGAGAAGTTTTTATATGTGAACAAAAGCTTGAATTAAAAGGAATTAAACGAAGAAAGGCAATATACATTATTAGAAAGACTGGGGAAAAAGAAATATTCCGAGTCTGCTCGAAAATTTCTAGTTCAGATATTATGAACACAGTATATTGCATATTGAAATGTAGATGATTTTAAACATTTGTAAAGGAGAATTAGTCGTAATTATTATGTGATAACAGCTTCGGTTTGATAATCTTTTTTTCTTTTTTCCTAATCGATGGTTCAAAACAATAATCATCAAAATTAGATTTATTTTATTTTAGATTATAAATACTTACTTTCTGAAATAACTATTTTTGATTTTTATTCAAATATAGCTTACTTAATGCTTATTATATTTAATAATAATGAGCTTTTTGTAATTAAAAATGTATTATTATTATTATTATTGATGAGACACCTATCTTTATCAATGATAACTTAATCAAAAACCAGAAAGTCTTGCTTTGGAAAACAAAAATCAAAGCAAAGGAGAAAAATATGAAATTTGTATGGGTAAAAAATGGATCTATTTTGGTTAGAAAGGCAGAAAACACAAATATTTTAAAAATTAAAGAGATTGAAGATTTGGAAAAGATTAATTAATTAAAAAAAAAATCATGGACTTTGAATTAGTTTATAAAAATATTGAAAGCTCATTAATATATCCTAATACTATTGTACTAGGAAATTTAAATGAATGGAAAGAAAAAAAAGGATGATAAAAATTGGAAACAGTGTCTAAATGTAGTTCATCTTAATATTAGATCATTAAGGAAAAATTGGGAGATTTTATTATGTAAAATAAAAAAACCTATTATAGTGTCTGGATATAATTGCACTGACTGAAGTGAATATCACGGATAATGAAATAAATCTGTATATAGATAACTGGATACGAGATAAAAGAAAAGGAGGAGGTATTATTGTATATATCAAAAAGAATATCAATTACAATATAAATAATATAAATACTACAAATTTCGAATGTTTAAGTATTGAGATCGATAAAAAAATTGGAAAACTAGATATAGTTTGCTAAAAATATACAGGCCTCCTAATCTTAAAATAAAACAATTTATAAAAGAGTTAGATAAAATATTAGAAGATAATGAACACAAGTGGAAAAACTGCATCGTTCTAGGAGATATAAATATTGATCTTTATAAAATAGAGGAAAATAAACAAGTTAAAATCTATCTAGAAACCTTAGGTTATACAGGCTTTAAAAATTGTCTATTTGGCACAACTACTGTAGATATGGGAAAGAAACTGTAACTAATATAGATCATGTTTTTACAAATATAATAAATAATAATTATCAAAGTTACATCATTAATGAGACAATCTCCGATCATTATTTGATTATATTGCAAATTATCCAATAACGAGTTGCAAGAAAGAAAACATGCACATATAAAAAAAGAAAAAGTATAAAGTAATAGATAATGAATTACTAGAGACTAATATGCAAAGATTGCTTGATGACTTGGAAAAAAATAACTATTGATCCAAATACCCTATATAATAAAATAATAATAGAATATAACAACTCAAAAATAACAAAAAATATTTCTTTTTCTACAAAGCTCAAAAAGTATTCTGATAAGAAAAACCAAAACTTCCAAGAAAAATATAAAAAAAAGATTCAAAAAAGAATGGATGACAGAAGAATTAATTGAAGAAATACAAGAGAGACAAGCTTTATAAAAAATACAGAAGTAACAGATCAAATAAATCGTATTACAATAATTATAAAGTATTCAGAAACAAATTAAATTCGAAGATAACAAAAGTAGAAAACAGCTTTAAAGAAGCTAATAACCCGAAAGAACGCTGGCATGAAATAGATTACTAATGAAACCAAGTAAAAAGAATAAAAAAAATCAACAAAAAAATGAGCTGATGGATTTTTCAGTAAAAATGGATGGAATAAATAATCAAAAAACCTTAGTTGATAAATTTTGTGAATATTTTCAATCAATAGGTGATATGTATATTACAAACTGTAATGCAAAAATAATAAATAAAAATTATAATACACCAATTAACACACAATCGTTATCAATGAACCAGCGGAACAAGAAATTTTAAATATAATAAATAGAATGGAAAATAAAAATTCAGTTGGATTAGATTTAATATCCATTAACGAAATAAAAGAAATAAAAGTTGTTTTTTCAAAAATCATCGCTATATTGATAAAAAAAATTATTCACACAAAAACGTATCCTAAGGAATTAAAAATATCTAAAATAATACCAATATACAAAAATAAATAACCAATTTCAAATTGAAAATTATCGTCCCGTAGCCATACAATCCACAATCAATAAAATAGTAGAAAAATATTTAATACAAAAGATACAAGAATTCACAAAAGCTTATAACATAATAAATAAAAATCAATATGCATACCAAAGATCAAAAAGTACTACTACATTATTAGAAACCTTCAGCAGCAATATAAATAGTAAATTAAATAAAAATAATTTTATAATTCTTATAACAATAGATTTAAGTAAAGCATTTGATTTAATAGATCATAATTTATTAATTAATAAATTAAATAATATTGGAATTAGAGGTGACTTTTTACAAATAATTATCTAAGTAATAGAAAAATTAACAACAACGTAAGTAAGAGGAAAAAATCAATTATGGTGTCCCACAGGGTTCAAATCTAGGACCGATGTTGTTTATAATCTATATTAATGATCTCTTCCTATTGATAAAAAATTGTTATATGTACATATATGCAGATGATGGACATATTGGGTGAGTGCAAACGTTCTACCCGTTTTTGGATATGAAAATTTGCAATGGAATTGCCCTCACACATGACATTGTAATGACGCAAATCGTCTGCCAATAAAACGTGTGGATGCCTCACATATAAATGCGTCCTATCTCACAAAGTTAATCATCTCAAAAAAATATCAGAGGGTGTAACATGGAACGCGAGAAGGAGCATATAAGACATTGTTTGTTATACGAGTTCGATAAAGAGTATGGCAGCCGTAACATGTCGCAATGTTTGTCAAGTTTATGGGGAGGATGCAATAGACGAAAGCACATATCGTCGATGGTTTCGTAAATTTAGGGAAGGAGACAGAAGCTGCCAAGATCAGGCTAGGAGTGAACGGCCATCACACGTTGGAGAGGACGATATTGACCAAGTCATAAGGAACAGCCCGAACCCAACCATGCAAAAATTAGCGGAGACCTTCAACGTACACCGGATAACGGTCGAGAGACGACTGGTTAAGTTGGGTTTTACGAGAAAGTTGGATCGTTGGGTTCCACATAACCTGAGAGCTAAGCAACGGGATGACCGAATCGCCACCTGAGTTTCCTTGCTTTCCCGGTACAAAAATGACCCATTCTTGACACGAATTGTGACAGGAGATGAGAAGTGGGTTATGTATCGTAACTTTAAGCGTCGTAGGACTGTGTGTCGCCCTTGTGATCCGCCTGCATCGACTTCGAAAGCTGAACTTCATCCCAAGAAGGTGTTATTGACTGTGTGGTGGGATATGCAGGGAATAATTCACTGGGAGGTCCTGCCACTCAATCAAACCATCAATGCAGCCTTCTACTGTCTACAGTTAGACAGGCTGCATTCAAATTTGGTAGCAAAGCGGCCAGGTCTCTTCAATCGTCGCGGTGTTATCCTTCATCACGATAACGCCAGGCCACATGCTGCTGTCATCACTCGCCAAAAGTTACTGGGCTTTGGTTGGGAGGTTTTACCCCACCCTCCCTATTCTCCTGACTTGGCACCAATTGACTATCACCTATTTCGTGCGTTGAACAATTCCTTCAGTCAGAAAATCTTTGATGATCTTGATGCTGTGAAAACTGTCATCCAAGACTTTTTTGACTCAAAACTGCCGGAATTTTACCGCCATGGGATTCATCTCCTACCAGAAAGATGGCAAGAGGTCCTAGATAGCAATGGGGATTATGCACAATAATAGGTACTGTTCATTTTGCGTTTATTTGCTCTTCTTTATGAGTAATAAAAACAGGTAGAACTTTTCCACTCACCCAATAGATAAACATAATCTCCGGATTCTTAAAAATCAAGGTAATTATGCAAGGTTGATTAGTTCATTGAAGATTCAGAGTTTTTCTGATGATGTTTGCTGTCCCAAGAATGGCCTTCTGCATTATTCGCAAGTGCGATTCCTGTAAGCCAAGGCTGTCCTTCAGTAATTTCCATTCCTTAGTGACAAGTCCATTGGTGGATATAACGACTGGGAGAACAGAGACACTTTGCGTTTGATACATGTCATGCAGTTCGATTGCAGTGCTTGGTATTTCCTCTTTTTTCCGCAATGGTGGATGTAACGTGGTCATCCAACGGCACAGAAATATCAATAATGGTAGCAGTTTGAGCCTTTTTATTCAATAAAAGTATATCTGACCTGTTGGTTTCTACTATCTGATCGGTGACAATAGCCGTGTCCTAGAGAAGCTTTGCGGTTTCGTTGCTCAGCACTTGTTCCGGTTTCCATTTATAGTAAGGTGTTTCCTTCTCTATAAGGCAATATTGTTTGGCTAAGGCTTGATGGACAACTTTGGCCACGTCGTTATGACGATGTAAATAGTCCTTTGGGGCAAGTACTGGGCAACCTCCTGAAATATGTTGAATGGATTCAGTATTCTGTTGGCATAGCCTGCATCTATCTGAGATGTTAGTTTTCAAGATATATTTTTCATAGGATTTTGTGCGAACAACCTGATCTTGAATAGATAAGATGAACCCTTCAGTTTCTCCGAAAAGTCCACTTGCTCGCAGCCACTCAGTGGAATATTTAAGATCCGTGTCCTCTGAAGTGAGTACTTTAGCAAATCTTCCATGCAGAGTTTTGCTCTTCCAGTTGTTTACTTGATCTGCTAATGTTTTAACGTCCGCCATAACAGTTTCTTGAGACAGTAGCAATGGAGTATAATTCTGATTTTGTTGACATATTACTTGATGGACAGGACTGTTACTAGACATAAAATATTCCCGCAAACGTTTCTCCTGTTGGTGACTCATCATTTTAATACTTAATAAGCCCCTTCCACCAATATTTCTAGAGAGATAAGTCTTTCTATTGAACTTCGAGGATGATGAATTCTATGTTCAGTAAGCGTTGTACGGATCTTTCGGTCAAATGCATCTAATTTCATGTTGGACTATTTGACAATGCCAAATGTGTAACCTGCTAAAGGTAGGGCCCAACAATTAATGGCTACAATCTTACTTCGTTATAACTATTATTATGTTTGTATGTTTCAAACCTTGGGTTTCCCCAGCAAAAA
>JAFIDM010004315.1:34798308-34881430 GCA_023159025.1 Thereuonema tuberculata | reverse complement strand
GCTTTGTTTATCCCACATGCGAAGCAGTAGCGTGGTGGGATATTTTGGAACTACGAAGCCCCGCCTATCCTCAAGTGGTCCATTACAATATTAAATACTTTTAAAGTGATTTATCTATAGCATATAAGAAAATAACAAGCAAATCAAAAGAAGATAATAGTAGCAGAGATTTGAGTTACTAAATAATTATAAAATTAAATATAAATAAAGTAACAATTTATATATATATATTTAAAATATAAATTTTTTCTTTTTTTTATTCTTCTTTACCTCTCCTTTTCCCTTTTTTTTATTTTATTTAGTTTATACACTTTAATTTACCATCGATAATTTTATCATATAAAATAAATTTTATAAGTAGATATATTTTTTATTTTATGCATGTCTACATTAAATTGATCAAATATTTTATTTATAATTCTATTTGTAATTCGAAGCCAAAATTGTTTTTCAGATTCTCATAAAATTGCCTTTGATAAATTTGTTTATTTCTTAAGGAAGAATTATTTTCATTTTTATAATTATAGCAAATTTTATAATAATTTGAATTATAATTAAATATATAATTTTTTTGTCTTGGAAATAGAATTTTATTTGTTTTCAAAATATTTCTTTATTGATTTTGAGATAAATACTTAAAATTTGTAAAAATGCAATTTAGTATTTTAAATAAAATATCAATATTTTTCAGTTCATCTTTATTTAAATGGATCCAATTTAAAATTCCATAGTTTAGCAAGGAATCAATGTAACTTTTGTACATTGGTTTTTATAGGAAAAATATTTTATACGTGATTGAATATATAAATAAACGTATTTAATCTTTTTAAAATATAAAAATAATGATTGTGCCATGTAAAGTTTTCATTTACATATATTCATAAATATTTATAATAGTTTATAAGTTCTATATTATCACAAGCACAATCTTTGTTAGTTTTAAATGATAATGGATACATTGATTATTCTGAAATTATAGGATGTGAATTTAGTTTTTTGTTTTTGGTTTTCATAATCATTAATTCTGATTTTTTTACTATTTATTTGATTGATATATCTTAATTTCTGAGTATATAAGAAATTTTTTTTTCAACGAAGTCTCCAGAAATACATAATTTACAGACGATAATAACCAAAATACGTATACAGGGTGATTCATAAACTACTGGAAAGTATTGGTATTTTTCACCGCCCCATTTCTTTTAAACTACTACTCATAAAAATCTGAAACTTTATATATAACATCGTCAAACATATAAGAGTTATATTTTCATGTTATTATTTATTCATTATTATTGAAAATCATTTTATTTGCGTTCAAACACCCCCAATATATATCGTATATTTAAATAACTGTTGTGATATTGTTTAAACTCTAAATATTCAAATGATACAGAAACCTAATTAGGAAAATTTAATCTAAACACTTTGTCATTAATTCCTTTGTTTAATTTTTTAAAAAAAACTGTATTTTTTTTTGAAAATGCATTCTGGCAAATGACTTTTTCGGGAGACAGTCGAATAATTTTTTTGGATAATAATTTCGATATATTGTGGGTATTTGAACGCAAATAAAATGAATTTCAATAATAATGAATAAATAATAATATGAAAATATAACTCTTATATGTTTGACGATTTTATATAAAAAGTTTCAGATTTTTATGAGCATTAGTTTAAAAGATATGGGGCCGTGAAAACCACCCGTAGTTTTCCAGTACTTTATGAATCACCCGGTATAAAAATTGTATTTGAATACCAGTTATCTTTCAATTAAATATTATTAGGATTTCTTCTAATTAGATCTTATTTTACATCCATTCATTTACAGAAAGCATCCTCAACTATAAGTTGCGATTTTTGGAAAATTTTGAATATTTTCATTTTCGGAATCTGAGGACTGTGTTTATCTTGAAATTCTACGTAGAGGTTTAAATTAATGAAGCGCTCTTGCTATCAGATTTCATTTCCCAATAATCAGCATCTTTTGAAATTTTTCTGAATCCTCATATCCTTTGAATTTGTTGTCTAATTACTGTTGAAGGAGGTTATCTCTTAGATTTGTTTACTTCTAAATCTTTCCCATTTATTTATAGCATCAGCTGCATTTCGTTGCTAAGACAGAAACGATTTGTTTCCGCACAGAGTTATCGAAAGAAAAAAAGTCTGTTGAAAAAAAAAAATACATTACTTTTAATAAATATTTTAAAAATTGATTTCTTGTCGATAAAGTTCTGAATGATTCCAAAGATGTCTGTCGTTATATTCAAAATTACATAATGGATTAAGCACGGATTTAACATGTATTTAATTTGTAAAACTTTTGAGATGAAAAACGAATGGCAAGACAAAAAAGATTAATTACAGTAGGATTTATAAAATTTCTAGTAAACGGTACAGTCAGAAAATCGTTAATAGTCGTTGTAGTGGAGGGCGCTTATTGTAGGTTAAGTCAGTTTTGTAATTCACTGATGTATCTTAAATTATTTTAGCAAATCTTAGTGATTTTCTAAAAGCTACTGTAACTGCTCTGCTTCACGAAGAAAAATATTCTGCCATTACTTTTGAGGTAAATGATGCAAAGGGATTGTGATAAGTTTTATCCCTAAGTCAGTTGATTGGTTTTTATGGGAGAAGAATTACCGTGAGTTGTAAAGGATTTACAACTATCATCGAATCTCACCTCTTATTCACAGATGCTTAAACATTGATTTCTTCGCGTTGTTAAAAGAAAACTTGTCAAATTTTAAATAAATTGTCTATAAATTTACGGGAGATTAGCTCGGTCTCGTCGTTATTTGTATTATTTTTTTCTGTTTCATTATGTAGAAATCCAAACAATAATTACTTTGGGTAATGACTGTTCGGAGGCAAACAGGTGTTGCACTCGTTAACACAGTCAAGTGTTAGCTACTGCTGATATGATCAACCTATTATCACAGTGCATTGAATCCCCATCATAAAATAACAATAATTGAAAGCATTTGAATCTTTTGAAGAATTAAAGGGATTCACTCATCGTAAAAGCAGTGAAGATCCACTGTTATTTTATGACGAGAATTAGGCTAACATAAATGATAATAATAATCAATCTAAAAAAACGATAATAAACATAAAGTTTACCAGACAGGATTAGACTTACGGCGCATCTGCTATTTATATTTCCCTTCTTAATATACAACCAAAACATTGTAAGTAAAAAAAAAAGTTAGCTAATTTAAATATTAAAAATTAAAATTAGCATTTGTGAATTACGCCGGATTAACTCATAATCAATTAGACCGCATCTAATCGTCTTCAACCATCGCTTCGATGGCCAGTTCTGAAATATTATTTATTAGATCCAAAACCAAATTTCATCAAAGTTCATAAGTGGCTTTCTTTTCTTAGGTATCATTTAAAATATCAATGAATATTTCTCGAAGAAAAATCAATTTGGAAATCAAAAGTAATATTATTTCACTGACATTTTAAATTTAATTCTTACAAAATAGTAATCAATAAAGAATAATAGTTGTATTTGCTGTTTTATCGCGGAAGGATATTCTGTTTGTCTTTTTTCATGACATTCCAAACAATTTGTATAGAAATAGTAAGATGAATAATAACGATTTCTAGTTTACAGAGAATTAATATCATTCACGACATGTTACAGCGTCTCATATATTGTTTTCCAGATCTGTGTCTAACACACTTCCGTAACGCACTTCATCTGTGTTCGGAAAATAATTTTAATATCTGTGAAAATAGAAATAATTTCTGCAATGAAACGTCCGCAACAGGTATCGAATCTGCAACCTTCTGATCCGAAGTCTTATCCATTAGTCAACGGATACTACATTCAAATTATTGTTGTTAAATATCTGTTATCACTTCCTCTGTGTGTGTGTGTGTGAGACGAAATGAGAGAAGAGCCAGAGAAAAAAAATGACTCATTAATTTTAGCCTACTAGATTAAAATTTAAATTTCAATGTTCATTTTTTTTTAGCTAACTACAAGCGCATTATATGCAGAAGCAAGCTCGCCCTCAGCGACGAACTGAAGAGTCTTTAGAGACATTTCTCGATATGAATGAAGAAATTAAAAGTAATATTGAAACACAGAAAAAAACTGCTACTTAAACCGTATCTCAACTGAATGCCGTCACATTGGTATTCCGTCACTGTTGACAGAGCATATACGCTAGTCTATTTATAATTTTGGAGGTGTGAAAATCTCAGTGGAGGATCGAAAGTCCGATATCCATTAATTCACTAGTTATCCAGACGGATAAAACAATACAGATTAAAGATTACTAAAACTGAAATATTAACAGTTTTTCTAATTATAATTCTACTCAAGCAAGTTAATATTTTAAATTTGTTAAACTTATAGAAATCGAATGGTTTATAACAGTGATATAAAAATGGTACATGTATGAATTTATATATATAGCATTACATTGAAAATCTAAATATATATTCTGTCATTTACGAAGGCAGTGATATGTAAATTTGATTCAAAACTCTATTTCCTAAAGCTTCTATTATGTAAGTGAAATAACATTACTATTTAAATTTTTTACTCATAAGAACAGTTCCCATAGTTTTATTCGGTTTAATTTTCAGTGTTGAGTAGAAAAACTTTTTAAAAGAATTTTTATATAAAACGCATTTGATTCTGCATTTCTAAAAGTTTTAAATTTCATTTTTTATTAAATTTTAGTTTCTAAAATCGAATATTATTATAATATATCAATATTATTATAATTTGTATATGCAAAAATCAATATTACAAATAGAAGTAATGTTTATAAATACCAAAAGTTAAGAGATAGCTTAGATCAGTGTTTCACAACCTTTTTTGCTTTATAGCATACATACGTTTGGGAAAATCGGGCGGTACACTAAATGTTGTTTCTAATATCGCACTCCAAACTTTTTTCGTTGCTTTAATGCGTACAATATAGTAGAATCCTAGGAAAAACACTAGCAAAATTTGCACATGAATTATATTTGATTATATATCGCATTTGCTTATTGAATTAAAAAAATTTATGAATTATATGAGGAATTATTTTGATAAATTAAATTATAAAATTCTATTGACTCATTAATTTTAGCCATTCCAGTTTGTATTACTTACAATTTACTTGTTCCTCTTGTTAATAAGTAACATTTAATATCAAGCATTTAATATCTATTTTATATTTTCTCTTATTTTCACGTTTTTTATAAAAATATTTTTTTTTTCCTCGCGGCACACTTTTTGAAAATCGCAGTCTTAGATATTTAAATGCTCTACATCATCATAATTTTCTGTTCATGGTAGAACTAATGCTCTCGATTTTCTCGCTTTTTACCTACTTAACCTAAGGAAGAATAACTATTTATTTCCTTTTTTAATAACTTTTGAACTGACTGAAAGAATCTTCCTGAAGACTGACGTTTCCTGTATTTGATAATTTCACCGTTTTGATCTCTAACGAATTGTGAAACTTTTTATATTGATTTTGATATTTTGGTAAACGCAACTTTTTCAATCTTTCTTATGTACAAATACAGTCAAAATAATGTACACTTTTAGCGTATACTTTAAAATACACGCTACGTCTGAAGTTTTAGGATTCTTTTTAATTTATTCATTAGAAAATAAAACTACCTGCTTTACTTAATAATGCATTAAATTCATAAGGTGTTCCAACATTCATTATAGATTTCAGTGCTTGCGTGCTTCGTAAAATCTCATAAATCAAAAGTAATATTGTAGTATTGAAGTACTGTACATGCACTGCATATATATATTTCTTCTGGTAATTTATCAAATACAGGCGTGGATGTGATTATTCTGTCACAGAGATTAAGTTGCGGAAAAGACACTCATTTTTCATTTGCTGTTACGACCTTATATTTTAATGCATTTACAAGTTCACGCTTTGATACAGTGGTTGTACTAACAAATCCAGTCCATTTATTCATTATTTCAGGAGGAGACTCTTTTGAGTCTCACAGTTGAATTGATCTCTCATTGTCGAGAAGGACAAACAAACAAGCAATCGATGGGATTTCTCTTAACCACATCAAGTAACAGAAGACACTGAAACCGAAGGATCTCGACCTCAACCGAGAGGCGCCAGAATAATTGTGATGAATGACTTCGATGCAGGGATTCCCCTGCCGCGTTCTTCTCTCCCTCCCATTGCTCACTAATTCGGCACGTGTTTACAAAGGTGCTTCATCATCAGAAGAAGTTTAATAAAAACCACATAAGGTAAAAGCCCAGTAATTTAAAAGAAGAAGAAATAAAAACAAAAAACGTATATTTTTGGAATACATTCTTCGAGTTGATGTAATTGCTTATGAATAAAATTACAATAATTTACTCGAAGTAGAAAACTTGAATATTAAACATTTAGAGTCTCCAAGATCTAAACTTTTAAATTATTTTCGTTCATATTATTTCAACTTATTGCTGTGTAGTATTTCATAGCTTTGGTCAAAGTTTATAAAGCCCGCTAATATGCATCTAAAGAGAAAAAAAGGTTTAAACAAAAATGTCTTAGAATGAAATTTTAGCTAGAAATATGCTTGTCTGTCAAGGAAACCAAGAATTATTTTTCAAACCTGATACGTTAATAGAAGTTTTATGATGTTATAAGAAATATCCTATTGATTTGGCATATATCTCAAGGATAAGTAGTTCTGAGCCAAAGACCACCAAAGTACGCTGCGGAATTCGGTTCGAACAAACGGTATCTAAATAAATAGAGTAAGCGCTCGCTTCCCTACAATTTAGTCTTCTTTTCTCAGTACATAATAGTAATCGTTTGGAGACTACCTGAAGTTAAGAAGAAAGAAACACTGCAAAGATTAAGTATCTTCTCTATTTTTTTTTTATTACTAACAGCTGGTAATCTTTTTTTTTAATCAGCTTTTGTCAATCTTACTATGTGGAGTTTCGAAAAATTGCTCCGAAACTATATCTTCTTTTCGTCTTTCGTTTTAACATATACTCTGGTCATGTTAAATCTTTGTATCTTGTGATATCTTCTTGAATCCAATATTTGTAAGATACTAACAATAGGTTACCTAGAATTGCCTAAATATAGAGCATTGTAAAAATCTCCTAAGAACGCATAAAGTTTATAACTCCTAAATGCGTAGTGATGTAAATAATACAATGGACTAATAAGCATTTATAAAAGGGTAAACCAATTCTACTGTATTCCTGAGCGCTTCTAAAGCATTTTATCAGTAATGTAAGAAAATTACTTTTCTTAGGGGAAGAGAAAATGGAGTAAAGTTTTCAATTAGAAGAATCCCAAATTGCCAATTCTGGGAATCTAGTGTATTGTTTTTAACATGTGTTTATATAACATAGAATGTTTGTGTTCTCTAAAATTTATTGACTTAAAAGTCAAAAAAAGCCTGATGAAAGTCAAGAAAAATTGAACAGTTGGATCAATAAAGAGCAACGTCAAATAGATTTGAGAAAAATGATTTTAAAATGGTTTAAAGATACTATTGGAAAATCGAGAGAATAAAAACCTATAATCCATTTTAGTAAATCTTCTTAAAACGCCGTTAAATACATAATAACACATATCTTAACTACTACTTCACATCGGCAATATTTCGTTTTATTTTTCAAAAACTTTATCTAGCCATAATCAAGCCATTTCTAAACTCCAAAAACGAATAATAATACAAATCAAGAATTTAAAATAAGACTTATATTAACAATGGAGAACGTGAAATTATCACGTTCATAAAAGCTTAATTAACAATACCAAATTTACGATCAAATTTGGAAGCTAATGTTTTTGAAATCCTGAAATCTTATCTTAAACTTATTCTGTTGATACTTCAATTGGTTACTGTATATACTTAACCAATCAATAATTCGACTATGTTGTTTATTACTTTTATTAATTAATCTTGATTAAAGATTCCAATAAACAAGATTTGCTAATTAATCTTGATTCAAACATTGAAAATTCTGCTGAGTTAATGTCATTACAGAAAGTGGCGAAGAATCTGTAGTTGATTCGAAATTATTATATCAAACTCACGGAAGTGAAATCACAGATGTTGTGGAGATGAGTAGAAAGATAGTCAGGGATTTACTTATTATTGGCTAATATTGAGGTTGTAATGGCAGACTAATATACAGAATATACATAACAAAATATCACATTATAATTTGGTAACAACTTTATTATACTGTAGAATTTAAAACTATGCTTTATTACATTTTAGACAGTTCCTATTTTTTAAAAGTTGGCAATTGAAAGATACTGTAAAAATTTAATAAAAGGATTAGAAACAATAAAATGCTTAATAAGTATTAATTAAAATGTAAAGTTTAGTTAAATAAATAAAATAAACTTTGATTATTTTTTTTTACTTTATTTTACCTTTTATTTTACCTATAATTTTAATAAAATTGTAGGGTTTCAATGATAACAATTAATTATTTGCAAACATCGAAAATGAACGTAATTCTCCGTAATCCTGTTTTTGATATTAATTTTAATTCTGGTTTTCGTTATTTAGTTTTCATTTCATTCATTACATATCTATCCTTGTTTTAAACAGTCCGTTAACAGTTTTGTGGATCACAGATTGCGATTATTAGATGGTGAGATCTGTTTTTTCAACTCTGAAGACAGGTGTTGTCTTAGTGTAGCCATCTTCTTTACCATTAACCTTTTAGAGTTGAAGAAGACCAGTTTTCACACTTAAAAACCATAAAAACAAAAAGCATAAAACTATAAAAAAAATAAAAAACCTTTGGGATTATTGTGTCGATTAAAAGTCTTAAAATCTTATGGAAAGCAGTTGAATATTTAATTTTGATTCCACTCTAACCTGTTGGATTCTCTATATCGTTGGTGTTAATTCCGTTCTATTGTGATTTCCTTTCTTTGAAAACTGAATGTAGTATTTTTGGACCCCACAAGAATTATTAAAATTGCCTGAGGTAATAGATTGCAACTAATGTTTGTGTGGGTGGGTATATTTCAATAAATATGACAGTGAGACCTATTTGTACAGATTTTGATTTATTACGTTTGAGAGTGATATTTTTCTTATAATTCTTAGGTGGATGTTCCTCTGAATATCTTAAAAGTATTTCATTTCACCGTCATTACATCATTCGAGTGAAGAGACTGCGGAAAATAAACTGATGTGAAGAATGTTGGTTACAAATGGAATAAAGGAGGTAGTCTTGGTAGAGCAAAAACTCATTACAACATCACAACATGTTGAATACATAAAGATGACAAAAATTCCCATAGAAAAGCATTAGAACCAAAGTAATGATGTTTAACAAAAGGCATTAACCCTTCATTTAACCACACAATTCCGTATGCTCTGATATGATTAAAATTAATGGTATTTAAGTAACTTAAATGCGAATTTTAATTAATTAATTCAGTAAATTCAAGGATTTCGACTTTATATTCAGCAAATATTATACTTGAAAGTAATATAGAATTTTCGGTACTTAACGTACTATCGGGTCCATTTTTTATAATCGATTTCAGGTGGTTTTCTTTTCATTTATTTTCTGTTTGTTTTTTTTTTTTTTTGTTTTTTGTTTTTTTTTTTTTTGAAAACATAACTTATAGTTGTCGTTATACAGCTGATCATTTCAAAATGGAAAGTAAATTTCTTTCCGTTGTATTTTCAAACCGAAACATCCTGGAAAGGATCCAAACTTCAATCAACCTAACCTAGTGTTAATTAAAAGGAAAATGTTTGGGTTTTTTTTTTTCCCCAAATGATATCAGGTATTCGTAAGTACCTATTTTATTACACATTTCGAGGGTTAATAATCTGTAATCGACCATAAAAAATGGGTTCCGATAGTATGTGAGTATCGAATTTCCTTTTTATGATTTTTCAAGACTTTACAAAAAAACAATAATAAGAAAAGTAGGCCTTAAGTTTTTTTAAGGATTTCTTGTTCTTTTCTTCAAAGACCTTTTTCTCCCTTTGAAAAGCAGAAGGAATCCAGAGTAATTATTATTAGAGACCCATTTGGGAGCTATAGTGATAGCAACCAAAATCGGAGACTATTGCGTTTCTCCTGTCTGTCCATCCGTGGCTGTTCACCCCTAACAACTCAGGTGCCAATGCCCCCATGTTCGAGATTTTTGGCATTGTTGTCATTATAACCCTTAACGAAAGGTCGGATCGCCAATCGGATTTCACCATCGTGTTCAGAAGTCCAAACAACATAGGAATAGGGTATTTTCAAGAGCCAACGCCCCCCACCCCCACCACATGTTCGAGATATTTGGCATTTTTTTTTATTGTATTTCCGCTATAGCTTAAACGTTACAAATTCAACCATCTCATTTCAGTTGTCAGCTGTAGCTTGATGGTTAAGATTTCGGACACATACACATGTTGGTTCGAATCCATATATTTACTTTTGTTCTTGTCTTAATCTTTTCTTTTTTCTCAGTAAGCGGGTTTGTTTGTTTGTTTTTTTAATTTTTTTGCTAACTTTTTTTTTTTCATTTTTTATTTTTCCTTACGTTATTGCACTTTCTTTTCTTATTGTTATTTTTAAATTTTGTTATTATTATGAGTTGTCCTTTAATTTATGCTTTAGCACAAAATTATATTCAGTTGTATAATTTTATCTTCGTATTGTGGAGTCTTTTTATCCCAACACCATTATTTATATTTATTTGTAAAATCAATCAGTGCTCGTAAACGTTATGCGTTATGTAAAGAAATAACGGAATAATTTTGAAACGTTAATTAAATTTTTAAACTAATGCTAACAAAAACGTAACGAAAACGAAAAATAAATTTCGTTATTTCGTTAAAAAATGATATTGTTCGGATTTTAGTGGCAATGTTTCAAAGAAAAGTAGCTTTTAACTCCTTTATCTACTGTGTCTTGTATTACCTTTCGTGAAAACTGACACTGTCGGTTTTTTCCATTTTAAATGTTCGATGGAAAAAATAGCAAAAAATTACTTATGAATCGCCAACATTAATTGCATTAAATTAATATTATTACAATAATATTAATTAATAATTTTTTATTTATTTTAATATATTATAACAAAACATAGTCCTGTTCGGATTATAAATAAATGTCATCAACAGGTGCTAGGAATTAAAATTAAATAATACATAATATTGCAATAATATTAATATTATAAGAAGAAAATCACAGAACGCACTTAAAATAAAATTCACTCATCTGTTTTCTTGAAAATTGTAATGGAAATCAAACTGTTTCCGGTTTCCAAACCTTATCAATTTGCTTCCCCATTATCTGCAGCTCAATGAAGTCGAAAAGTGCTAAAGTAAAAGACAGATATTAACATCAGAAACAATAAAAAATTAAAGATAAAAAGGGTTAGTTCTTAATTTCCGCCATACATACATACATACATTTTAGAAATTTAATACTAATTTTCATAATGACGAAATAATGTTATCCTATGCACATTAATTTTATCATTTTGAAAACATATATATCTGTATTTTATTATTTATATCTGTATAAATATATAATCAGTGATTTTTTTTTATGTGGCCTATGTTTCTCTGTTTATGTGAGGTTATAAATTGTATATCTTATTTTAATTATTTACATAATAAGTAAGCATTAACCCCCCCCAGCACGATAAGGTTCCGACGTACCTATATAAAGTACATACATCATTTCTAACCATGAACCATAGAAAACTTACTACTACTACTATTACTACTAATAATAATGATAATTATTGTTATTGTTATATATTAATTATAATTATTAATTATTTTTAATACATAAATATATCTTTAACATAAATTCAGGAATATTTATGCTACATTATGTTGTAGTAGTAGTAATTAAATATACATTATATTTATAAATTAAAAATCATTTATTTTATAATTAATGTTATTATTACGCAAAAGATTCAAACCTTGGGTTTCCCCAGCAACGACAACATGGCGGGTCAAGGACCAAAGCCCATGTTTCCAAGTGTAAAGAAGTGTGCAAGAATGATTATGGATGTGTGGTTGTGTCCATAAACTTTATTATTATTATAAGCAAATAAAGGTTGGTTTAGAGATTACGTATCTATTTAAAAAAAAACCGCTTATTTACAGCTACGTTGGCACATTATCGTGATTGGGGATGGGGTACAAATAATTGTTAAACAAAAACATTTTTTTATTAATTATTTGTAAAATATACATTCGATGTATTTTCATATTAAGTCAATTATATACTATAGAGAAATAAATAATACCTTGTCTTATTTCATGCTTAGAATTTCATTAAACATAACGGGAAACGAAATTTCGATTTTAGCAAATCGAAGAACATAACTAAAAATGAAGTCACTCTTTTGCCTAAAACGAAAAAAGGTAACGAATCATTTTTTATTTCGTTTGCCAGCTCAGGTATCAACTAATATCTTTTTTCTTATATATTTGATAATAAGATAATCATTTTTTTTCCAGATTGAACAATGGCTTAATTTCGTCAGTGTCATAATATTCTGCTAAGAAATATTCTAGATTATCTATCCATCTACTTTTCCATCGGATTTTCAGTTACTTTTCTAGTTCATCTGGTTTAATCGACGTATTTTAATTTGCTTGTAGTTTCCTGTTGAAGAAGGATGACTTTGAATTGAAGACGAAAATGTCAAAGTGTTTCTATGTAAAATTTTGTAATTTATCTTTTATAAACTCTTGGGAATGTTACTTTATAGCTTCGCTTCTCATTACCATTTCATTATCAAATTGCCACAGCTATTACCAAGGATTTCTTTGAAAGTCTTCTTATTTCTACGTTACTTTATTCCCCCACTTAGTTGATTTGCTTTGACAATTTCTTTACTAATGATTTAGTATCTAACATTTTGTCCATTGATTATCTCGAGACTGCGCTCTCAAGATTTGCTCGGACAAAATTCATTGCCATGTAGTAAATTAAGTGATAAATTATTTTGCGAAAGGATAGAAGGAAATCAAATATACTCGCTGCCGTAGCAAATTATCGTCTATGGACACTATATTAACATATCAAGAGAAATTTCTAGTTCTGCAATTCCATTAATAGAATTTTTAACTAACATAAAGCCGATGAAAAAATAAAATACAGGAGTGACTAAATTCCTTATGTCTCCATTTTGTCCACAGTAAATATAATTCAGAACAATTCACTGCACACCACTGTTCCATAAAGGAATGCTTTTACCCTTTCTGTAAAGTTCTGTTCCTCGATGAATCTAGATTTTTTTCTGAATTCTGGCAGTCAACGTGTATTGTTTGGGATATTCGTGAGAAGCTGTTTTGATGATGTTAACCGTGGGACTGAGTATTGATTAGGTGGACGTACAGAACTGTACCGAGTATAATTGAAGGGGAGGTTCCATTAATGTATTCGGATGGAAGATCTGTAGTGGTGCTTAAAAGTATTGAAATTATTTGACTTTCGTTATTTATATTTAAGGCCTGTTACATTTAAAAACAAAATATTTAAAAAAGTATTGGCAACTGGATCAGTATTTAAAAATTTCAGCTAAAACTGAATAACTGAAGGGTTACCAGCATTTTTAAGTTAACTGAATAGGATTACTCATTAATATTTATACATGAATAAACTAAAACTAATTTCACTAAAAGTTTATTTAGTTTATTTAGTTTTCTTAATAGCCTGCTTTCATATTTTTAACTGCCATCATTAACGTCCTGACTCAAGCAATTCAGGCGACTGCAAACCTTTTATTTCTTTTATTATTTCTTTTAGCAATGCACCTAATATAATGAAAATTTAAATATGAACTTGTGAATCATGCGGGATTTATATTTTCTTGTTTTTAATTTTCAAAATATTATGTAGTTATTTAAATTAAAATAAAAAACAGTCAATTTGGAGGGGGGGGATTTCGAGGTATTACTCAGTATTTTCAACATAAAAAAAAACTTGATGAAAGCCTGAAATGATAAAAAATTTGTAAAATAACGATTTGTATTTAAAATACTTATTAGTGCTATAGTTAATTTTTTAAAAGATAAAAATTGTGTTTATTAAAATTGTTTGAGATTAAATTATTTTTTACGTGCAATAATCAAATGATCATAAAAAAAAAGAAACTTTTTCATTAAAGGCTTTCTAAATATCACGCAAATTCATTTGATGCTGTAAGTTTCCAAAAAATAAATTTGTTTTGAAGCAATTTTTTAAAGAAATAAATTTTAATAGAATTAATAATTTTTGAATTTTAATCTAATTAATAACGGAATATTTTGAAAATTAAAATCAAGAAAATATCAATCCGAAATGCTTCACAAGTTCATATTTAAATTTTCAGGATTTTAGGTGCATTGGTAAAACATACATATAAAAGAAATAAAAGGTTTGCAGTCGCCTGAATTGCTTAAGAATTTTCATTGTTTCATGCAATACTATCCATGTTCAAGAGCAAAGACGAGACTAAATAGCGATAACTTCACATTTAATTGATACTTTACTAAATGTGAAAAAAAAGTCTCTAAATTTTATCACTTTCATTAGGAGAAAATAAATTTAAGGGTACGAACTTAAAAGATGAGTAAATGGGTCAAATTCTGCTAATACATTTGGCAAAAGTCTCTTATTAATGCTTGGACCCAAGCAATAATCATTCAGCAGTACCTTAGAGAACAAATCTAATAAATGATTCATAGCCTGGGGATGTTTGCAGTCTTCTGAAATCCTTTGACACCCCGCAAGAACTACCCTTAATCTCATTTCCAATTATTGCCTCTCACTCTATGCATTATCTTATTGAGGACATGAATCGATGTTGAAAAAATTCTGTAATAGAGGAACACACTTCATTCACTTTATATTTTGTATTTCAGCCTATTTTTCAGCTGTTTTTCGTAAATGATAATGATTACGGTTCAAATATTTCTATAAATATCAAATAGCAGATTTCTACTGTTCTGTGAAATTTGCTGTTCTTTTTATATATGAAAAAAATAAAAGGTTGTGTTGCTACAGAAATTTACTGTGGGCTATATTAAATTTACTATAGGAAATACATCAAAACGACAAGAATTAAATTTTGTGGATCTACATTATTTAATCTATAGTCAACAACATTTGAAGCATGCTTTATTGTTTTGAAAGTAACAAATTACATAAAACCGGAATTACATAAAACAAAAACATAACTAATTACCGGAAAGTAAGCTGCAGATACCTTGAGGGATTTCTTGTATTAATATAAACATCCTTTGCTATGCAAAACAGACTGTAATTTAATCAAATATACTTCTCAAATCTAAAAGTTAAAAAACAATAGACAAGAAAGTAACTTGAAAATAAATTGAAGATTTATTGAATGAGGTGTAAATTGAATCGAAATTGTTGAGTCAGATCGAAATGCCAAGGAGAAAACAAAAAAAAATGTTTTAAGGACCCAGAATTTAAAAAATTCCATCAGAGTCCACTTTCTTTTTGAACTAACTAAAACTAAACCGGCTCCTACTGGAGTTTTGAAATTTTTCTTTAAAATCAGTTACATCAATTTGTTTTTAATTGAGAATAGATGAGAGTCTTTTAACAATTATGACTTTGCTGCTAGAATCCTTATCGAATGAAGATCAGGGCAACAATCCTAACCTAGCAGTTATAGAGAATGCTAAAAAAAGAGAAATACCGTTATACTTAGAACTTCAAAACATTTTAGAAAACACTTTAATCTAATGTCTCATTTTAAGACTTTAAACGAAATCATCCTTAAAACTACTCGAGCAAAGTCTGAACTAAATCTGAAAATGTTGATGGTTTCAACAGATTATTGCTTCGATCAGTGAAAGATTACTACTGGTAGTTGGGTCCTTACGAAAAACCGTTAAATTTATCTTTATAAACCACACGTTTAGCCTAACATCATAGAAAATATTAATAAATATCATACCTTTGATATTTGATATACGATACATTGGTTCATCATGACACAGGTTGGCTGTTTTCTAAAGTAGTCTTTAAAGTTAATCTAACTAAAACAAAAATAATTATATGGTGTAAATAAATCTTTATATCGGATGTTACATTTGTCTATACATATCAGTGCCGTGCTGGCGTGGTCGTGCGGTCTCAGCGGCGGCCAGCCGTGGCGTCCAGTGCGCCAGTTCCTGGGTTCGAATCCCGGCAAGGGCATGGCTGTTTCAATTTCCTTTCCTGTGTTGTCCAGCCTCTTCTTCACTTTCTCTCTGGTCGGACGTCATTCCTTAATGGCGTCCTGGGGGAAGGCAACGGGAAACCACCCCCAGTATGCTGTTCCCTAGTTTATCTACGGCTTCTCCTAGGGGTTCGCCCTTCGGGGGTCACTAGGTTCCGTAGACCGCGTAACTTCGTATATACGAAGATCGCACATCATGATGATGATGATGATACATATCAGTAAGGCAAGGCATTTGATGATTTTGCATCTTTTTTCTATGAAGGTTGAAATATGGCTCGTATATATGAAAATGTGTAACATTAAATAATTGGTTAAATAAAGGCAATTCGTTAGCGCAATTTTTAGGGATAGGTCATTTTTTTGGCAATTTTTGGGTCATTTTGAGCATTTTCAGTAGTTTTTTGGAAGGCAATGGCATTTTTATTATACTTTGAGATTTTATTTATTCAGTATTTTTGCTTGTTTTGCTTGTCCTCATTCAAGCCAACTAATTTTTCCAGGAAACAAGTAGACCTGTTTTCGCTTTCAAAATGTGCATCCGCTTCTCGCAAAAGAGTTCCAACTAAATCTCGTTTTATATTAAGTATTTCATAATCTTCTTTTCTTTTTTGTTGTTGTCAATATTTTATTGGTAATTTTTTTTTATTTTTCAGTCATTTTTTTACTATTTTTAGGTCGTAAATGCATTTTTTATATATCATTTATAAGCAAATTATAGGTCATTAAATGCCTTGTCCTATTCATCAGTGTTTTTGCTTCTAAGATTAAGAACTTTTTCTGTGTTTAGTGCTGCAGACAGGGAAAGATGTCGGGGGAAAAAAAAAAAACCAAGCAAAAACACTTGTCAATCAGTTCAGTCTTAGGCCCTACCTTAGCTCATTTGTAAATGTTAACGCCACAATAATTAATCTTCCTTAAACATCTTGAGAAATTTCTTTTCAAAATCAATTTAATTTTATTTTATAAAATTTAGAAATACTAAATTTTAAATTGTTTTTCTACAAAAAATTGACGATGTAGTTGAAAGACGACAATACTGTTTAAGTGTTTATCATGTTAAGAATTACATAAGAAAAGCTATACAAATGGAATGTATTTGAGAATTATAATTTCAATTTTGAAATATTCAAAATTAAAATTAGAATTTAAGATTTATTTTAAGATATAAAATTATTTTAAGATATTACTAGAAGACTCGTTTCTCAGTTTGTTGTACGAATCATGAATGAAAGTTCAAAACTTTCGTTTTCATGAACCCTTTCCCCTATTCAACTTTCGGCACCCCCTCCCCATTTATACTCCTTCATCCGCCTATCAATTGAAACCTTTGCAGGCGAGAAACCGGCAACCCTCAGCTTCTAAGCTGCATGCGACTGCTGGATGATGGCTTTTGATGCTGTGTATGTGATGTGAAACATTTTTTTTTCTGCTTGGCTGGGGAGGGGGGTAACTCGTTATACTTTGCATTTGTTGAAATTTTGAATAAGGGCTTTTAGCAGAAAGTTTCCTCCACTGCATGAAATTTTAACTGCCCGTAGCATTCTAAGACAGTGTAAGTTGACTGTAAGTTCACAAACCTAGAGTAATCAGAATTGATGGATTGTCCGCTGTCATAAATCAATCAGATAGAATCACGATATCTCAGAATCCCTCACAATACTATTTATTTCTCACTTCTCTGTCATTTCTCGGCAATGTATATCCCAAAAACGATACTGCACACAGCGAATGCGATTTATGTAATGTTTGTGCCCTTACAATTAATATTACCTTCATGTTATGATGGGTCACTCGGATTCGAAGCTGAAATCTAATTTTCTTAACTTTTCGATATCCTTTAAACTATTCCGAATTCTGACAACTCAATCTCAACTAGAGTCGATTGGTCAGCTTATTCCTCTAGCATTTACATCGAGGACACATCGAAAAACCATTGAAGACTCGAACGGGAAATACCTACCTATCTACATAAGCTATATCCGCCAAAAATGATGAGATATTTAAGGCATAGAAAGCTTACTCAGGAATACATTTTCTCAGCAGAAGAATCATGTGATAGGAAAAAAGCTTTGATAGAAAAAAAGCTTTTAATAGTGTATATCCCATAATTAGCTTTACGAATTAAAATGACCATCCCAAGCTTTTATGGCAACAATATACACTTCAAATTAGGATAGTTGCATCGATCTAATTACCGTGACGGACGAGCCTAGGAAATTATGTTCTTAGATGATTTTTTTTAATATTTTGAATCTTTTAATTACTTATTAACTTGAGATTACGAGTTAGTATATTTTCAAGTGAACTGCCTTTGGAAAACCGCCAGTTACAAAACACTATGCTTATCTTAAAATTGAGTTAAACGAATCAAAACAAAGGGCAACAGCACTGGAAAGTGGCGTGTGAATTACTGTAAGTTAAAAAGAACTACAGCATCCTTCCTATGCATAATTTTCTCGAGTTTGTTTCCTTTAACTAACTAACATAAGTCACTGTTATAGTTTTTGGCTGCGAGCTACAGTAATTAACAGACTGACGGCATGATATTAAGGAGAGTCGAAGAAACACAAACAGCCTCCTAAGTATATTTATGAAACAAAACCAGCTTCTATTCATATCAGTGTGTTTTTATCTGAAAGATAAGAAGGTTTAGATCACCTGGTTAACTATGTCGAAGAGAAGGACATTCGGTTCTTAAACATTGAAACTTTATTGAAAGATACGCAGTATTTTAAGCAAATTATAATATGAACTAATTCTATTTCGAAACATTCAAATTCGGAAATTAATTTTTTTTTTATATAAAGTTCCTCCACGTGACATACTTACCTTACATACATGAACTCAGAATAAACTTCAAATCCATCAATGAGAAAAATCTTCTAACAAGTAAGACTAAACATAATAATAAAAATAATAATTTAGAAATATTAGTATTTCTATGAACATTAAATAAATAAAATAATTAAATCAGTATTTTAAAAGAAGCTTCATTTTAAACACGGTAACTAAGTAAGTTCATCTAAAAATAGAATTTGACCGAATTTGTAAAAAAAAAAAACTAATAGGAGACAGCATGACACTTAATGACATATAGTGAAAAATTTCAAGTGAAAGTAAAATGGCTAAAGTAAGAAGAAGAAGAAGAAGTTTTAATTGAGTGCACCACTCCAAACGAGTACAACACTATATTTACAAGAAATAGATGAAAAATTACAAAAAAGTATAACATATTAAACAGAAGTGCTAAAATAAACAATATAAATTGATATCAATTTATCAATTGACAGATTGGTACAGATATCAATTGACTTTTTTTATTTTACTTATTTATTTAAAGTTATATGGTTATCAATAAAAGTTATTTTTTTTCATCACAATGTTAACAAAATCTTTAAAATAATTATATAATGGTTTCTGCACAAGTAAGCTTATATCACATGGCCATACAACATCATGACATAATAAATTTAATGTAAAATTTAATGGCTAAAGTAAATAAATAAATAAATAAATAAATAAATAAATAAATAAATAAATAAAAGGTACTTAGGCAGACTTACTGCTCGTAATTTGGTATTATATTTAGATAATTTATTATTATATTTTAATTGGGAATTTGCATAAAAATGAAAAACTTATGTATATATTAATTAATGGTAGAAAATATTAAGTGCATTATTTTATATAATTTTGCTTAAATATTCATTTAAAATTTACATAATGGGCGGAGCTTCGTGAACGAACCTGCGCCATTTTGGTTTGTGCTGGTGTTCGTTTGTTGCTTTGACTTCAGCTCCTGAATCAATGCTTTATAATAATTATAATTAAGCATTTCAATTTAGCTTAACTGTAGATGTATAAATATGGACGTAAATTCACTTAATTTTGATAAAATAACTAAATAGAAATAAACTTATAGTAAAAACAAGAAAGTAAATAGAAATAAATAGTATTCTTCTTTTCAAAGAACCATCTACAATTTTAATTTTAATCCCTTAAAAAATTGATTATTAACAAAAAAAGTTTGACAAATACTTCGGTAATTATACTTTAAGAAGAAATAATTATGTTATGAACTTCGAAGAAATAATTTTAATTCTAGAACAAATTATCAGTTAAAACTTTTGATTTATTTGATCAAGAAGTTAAAAAAACTAAATTTTAAAAATAATGACTTGAAGAATTAAAAAAAAATCGATTTTATCTTTACTAAATAAAGCCAAATGGAAATAATTTAACAGCTGTTTAAAAAAAGTATTATATTATGTAAGGGTTTTTATTTTTATTTTATTTTTTATTTGCTAAATATTTTATTTATTATATACTTATTGACGAACATAGAAATACTATAAAGCTTAAATAATAAGTGATTTTTAATCAAAACTTCAAAACCAGAAACTTATTATTTTCCTCAGATTAACTATGATCAACTTGAAAATAAAGATTAAGAAAAAAAACCTGACATTTCAAGAAAATAGGGGACCTAGTTAGAATTTTAATATTGTAATAGTTTGTTGTTGTTCACTGAAAATTTCATAATTAGCTGACTATTTTCTCTATTAGGATTTGTACTGCGTTTAAATGTAATATTTTTTTCTAGAACTAACAAAGATCAATATAATGCGCTATAACTTACATTATGTTTCATCTGAATATAATTAAAAAAATGGCTTATTCAGTTTTAATTAATAATGAATGTCCATGCAGTATTAAAAAATGACTTGAAAAATTTTGATAAAGAAATACTGTGTTAATTTTAATTTTTATTCTTCATTTTCATGTGATTGCGTCATTATCACTTAAATCTAATTTTACAGCGTTAGATTACATTATTTACAGTCAACATTTTCAATCCCCATTTATAATCTTTGGATTTGTTACAAACAAACATATAATCTTTGGGAGGGGATTACAAACAAACGAACAATCTTCCCAACCATAAAAAAAAGTTTAAAATCCTAGATTTCTTCCATTTTCGAATGCAATGGGGGCATTTACAACTCCTACCAATTCCCCTCTCAGTAACCAAATGGTTTTGAAGTCTTACCTACCTCCAAATCTTTGGAGACAACTATGTCGGAAGAATTTCAATAGTAATAATATTTTTTTGTTGTTGAAAGCTTTTAATTTGTTTATTCCAGCTTGATTGAACTAAACTTATCATATGGCTTTTATGTCATCCGTTATTTCTGCATCAACAAAATTAGTCTCTGAACCAAAGTAACTTGCCATCTCTGAATGAATTGCAGATCTAATTTGCAGAATTCTTTATCGAATATCGAAAGTTTTTAAGCCACTGTTTCTTCAAATAAAACAGATGTTAGTCTAATTTTCCTTTTTTATAGGATTTGATGGCACGTGACATCAAGTCAATCAAAAAGCATTTTCGTATCACGCTTAAAACAACAAAGAATTTCACACTTTCAACATAAAAAAAATTGTAATAAATATAATTTTTCATCGGAAGCTCAGTGGTGCCTCAAAGTATAAAATAAACAATGAAAAACTCACCAATTGTTATTAAAATGTAATTTTTTTTAACCTTTTTTTCATTTTCAGATTGTAAGCATTGCAATCAACAAATGAATGTAATTTTTAAAAGTATTTTCCGAAATACAAATTCCCAATTAGTTTTTGAAGTATTTATCTTTAATATGCAAGATATAGCTATACTTTAACGTCCGTCGTAAACTTAATTAATATTTCCTTTCTATTCTGTTTTTTAATTCATTTTTTTTTCTACTCTGTTTTTATGTGCCACTGAAAACAGCGAATTTCTTGAAAATGGACGATTAATTGTATTAAATATTTGATTATTACATTAATTTTGTGGTCACTTAGTCGCTAGTAACATTAAAATTATAATTCTGAAATTTTCTAATAATAGACACCTCTTTATATTCTATAAATATGCCGTTATTGACATCTTTCTGGATGAGCGTGTCCACCAGTCTGATACATGAATTGCTTTTATAGCCTTATTAGTACTTTAATTTCGTCGTTTGCTGGATATGTCAGCTTTACAATGACCAGCTTTCATTTACAGCAGCTTTAATTTTGTTGCCTAATTTAGCTGTAAACCTTCCTATGTCTAACAACACTTCAACATTGTTCATTGGTTTGTTGCATTCGTTTATTACAGTTCTTGTTGCCAGAATTTGAAACATAAAACTTTAATCATTTTTTGCTTGCTATCGATTATTTCGAAAAGACTTTAATTTTCATCCTATATTAGTTACTGTTATTTTGAAAAGGAGATAGGGAGAATGGGAAAGATTTTCATTTTCATTTTATACTTGCAGTTACAGTATATCAGGAAATATAACCAAGCCACAGCAGGGCGTTAAAGTAATCTTTTTTTTTCTTTTAATTTATTTAATTAAAAGAAAACATTTATATTAAAATGTTCCTCCTTAAGGAATCAACAACTTGATAACAAAATATACAACATTTTAAATTTAATTTATATTAAAATATTTAAGTGATTTTTTTCATAAAAATTAATAGTAATTTTTTCCCTGAATAATTTAGTACCGTTATACTTATTGTACCATTCAAGTTATTACCATACTTAAATGTGATATTGACATTTATAATATAGGGTAGCGGGGGGAGAGGATGCCATTTTCGCTGTATTTTTTTTCTTTTTTTATGACTGACAGACAGTCCATCTGTATAAATTTTATTCATGGCACAATAAATACGACGAGGTTTTTCTGATTGCGGTATCCTTAGTATTTGCTTAAAAACAACGAAAATAAGGTAAAAGCACTGTTTTTTAAAATGTTATTGAGAAATGGGGTATTTCATTTAAAACGGGTGAAAAATATTATGAATCTATGCATCTTATCCTTGTAGTGGCGTCCTAGCTAAGGCACGGTAATATCTTACCCACACAGGTTGGACAAGATGCTAGTTTGTAAAAATTTTTAAACCATTGTTTTTACTCATACAGATGATACCCAATCCAGGCATTTTTTTTTCAGATACATGAAAGTCCAGGGAATGTGTATGTGCAATATTATGATTGTAACTCATTTACTTTGGTCTGTCAAGGCAAAAAAAGCCTAAAGGTGGCATCTCCCCCGAGTCTACTATACATGGTAGTATAGTACTATACGAAGATAGCTAGAGTTAGGGAAGTTAGGTATTGTATAAGAAAGCGACCGTGCGCTATCAAATGAGGCTGACGGCAGCGCCCCTAGCGGCAAACTGTAGAAGTCAGTAACCCTATCTCGGAAACAGAGAGAGATGCGGAAAAAAAAATGGGAAGGGTTGTAAAGCATCACCGATTTAGTAAGAAAAGACATTTTACAGAAAAGAATCTTGCAAATAGAAAGCGTTAGACGCAAAGTTTTATGAATGTCATTTAATGCTAATGCTGAAGTACATAACCTTCAGTGTAACGTAGATCATGTTCAATATGTCTAGCGTCTTCTATATTACACATGTAGACTGCAAAG
Organism: Thereuonema tuberculata; assembly: GCA_023159025.1. Classification (NCBI taxonomy): domain Eukaryota; kingdom Metazoa; phylum Arthropoda; class Chilopoda; order Scutigeromorpha; family Scutigeridae; genus Thereuonema; species Thereuonema tuberculata. The sequence continues at coordinate 34,857,771 of JAFIDM010004315.1, read as the reverse complement.
CATAAGTTTTATTTTGCAGGAGTGGCGTCACTTCACAGCCATCATTTGCATGCGGCACACAAAGGCATATGCTCGCAACGTCTACCTCCTTACAGAACTTCCACATTTTGCCGCTAGGGACGCTGCCATCAGTCTTATTTCATAGGACAGGGTCGCTTTCGTGTACCAATACCTAACTTCCCTAACCTTAGCTAACTCTAGCTATCGTTCAAAAGTTATTTGAGTGACTTTCCCGTGCACCCTGTATATATTTTAGAGATAGAAAGCAGGACAGAAGCACGGATTTTGTAAAACTTCCAATTTAAAAGCCAGACTTATTTTCTAATGAACAAATTTTTGTTCTAAATACAGTATTCAGAAATATGATTTTCTCGCTAATTAAATCGAATCTTAATCTGGTTATTTTTAATTTATTACTATTATGCCTCTTTTCCCTTTATGTAAAGAAAAGGCCCAATTATGCAAAGAAAATTAATTAAGTAGCACCGAGAACCATTTTCAATTAAATCATTCCATGTCTCGAAGGATTGTATTCAGTTCCCGTTCTTTACGTAACTTGAAGTTTATTTTGAAATAAAATGAAGAAAAATAAGAGTTGAGGTATTTTAGACTTGATAAGCTCTAATATCTTGACAACGAATATGGTCATTAAAATGGATATGTTGTAATATGAATAACTACAGCTGATTGCTTCTACTGAGTAAGAAACAACTATTCTAAGAAATTTTAAAAATAGCGCTCTGTTGAATTATTAGATCATATCTAGATACTTAACTAAAATTTATTTCATGAAGAATTTGCAGGAATTTACAATCTTGTATGATACCACAAACAAAATAATCCCAGTTAAAAGCTTGCAACCGATTTGTTATCCATAATTTTACAATATATTATTTAAATATCAACTTAATTTTCTCTTCAATTTTGAAATTTTTGGAATTTGCTTTCTGCTACTCATACGACAGGAAATTTTTAAATAGTTAAAATTTGGAGGAAAGGAAAGGATTTAAGAGTGCAAACACAAAACGAAACAAACCACATCTTGTATTTAGTTCTGAAATGGCTTAAAAATATTTCATTACAGTATTAGAATGAATATTTTATAAAATTTAGCAAATTTTTCGTTTGATTGTTAGGATGTTTCATTCATCAGCACTCTGAATGTAATTACATAACTTTAAGAATACAAACAATTATCCGAAATTCTTAGACCCAAGTTAGAAAAATAAAATAAAAGGGAATTATTTGACCTAATAATATATCAAAGTTAGAATCACTGTTGGAGACCAGCGTCTGTTGGGTCCAGAATTCAAGTGGAAATCAATAAGTGCAAAAGAACTGCGTTTGTTCAGCTCTCGAGGACGGGACATTAGAGTTTAATAACATATGTTAATTTCAGAAGACTGTAATAAAGTAGTTCTGATTGGATTTTGTAGTTTTATTAGCATTGATTTTTGTGAATAAATATTTGTTAGTGGAAAAAGTGACAAAGAAATGAAAATTTACGATTCACAAAAATATTAGCAGTAATTTAAATACTAGCAGTAAAGTAGGTCTATTAGGACTTTTGCTTGCTCAATCCCTCCAGGGGTTTTAGATAATACTTAGAATGATATCATTCAGGCAGCGAAGGCGGAAGTTTTGGCGAAAATCTGATAGCAGAGTCTGCTAGATGTTGTGACGTCAGAACTCCACGTTCAATAACATTCAACTAGTGGATTCGCCATTTTTTTCTTCTTCTTAAAGTTATTATTATGAACGAGAAATTTCAGATATTTCAATGGTTTGCTGCAACACCAAAAATAAAATGTTAATATAAAATCCAGCTTGAAAAAAAAATTAATTTCCACAGATTGTGTGTGTGATAATGCTATCTTATCTAAGTGATTCTTTTTTTGTCGTTATCGGAACATTAATCTGATTAATACGATCTTAATAAACTTAAGTTTTCTAGACAATGGAGGCAACGGTTACCTGTCTCTGTTAGGAAATATTTATTTATAAATAAAAATATAGAAAATGACTAAACCTTTGATGCTGTCATTGTTCTTAACTATTCCTGTTCTAATGAAAGACAGAAAATAACAGCAATTCATTCAGAATATTAAAAGCAAATAGAAATTACAATTCGAATTCGCCTGGGAAAACAAAACAAAACAAACTAAGTTTTATAAAGTAAGAAAGTTGTTTTGTTTACTACAGCTGCTTCCACTCGTAATGAAAGTTGAAAATGATCTCTCTATATACTATGCTCAATCATAGTTTTTAACATGCTTCACAGAAAAACTTTTTTCGCCCTATTAAAATTTAGACCACAACTAAGGCATCATAAAAAATGGATCGAGTTAAAACTTTTGTTATTATTACTTCCTAAGTTGTCACTTCCTAAGTTTTATGGTCGTAGCTGTTTTTAAAATGCATCACTAAACAACAAACATAAAAACTTTTTCAAATACAGTGAAACCTCCGAATAGCGGACAGTCACGGGACCGGAAGTTTCGTCCGTTATTGGGAGGTGTCCGCTATTGGGGAGGACTACCTTTTTTTCATTTTTTAGCTTATAGCATGTCATTTAATGACAAATTACATACAATCTTAAATTTCTACAATTATCATTGCCCTATGAGAGAATATGAATAATTGCAAACTGTTTACTATTTTCCTTTTTAAATGAATGCTAATCCATTTGTCTTACTTAAAATAATGACAAAATTAATTACATTATTAATTTCAGTATTATTTTAAGTAAGACAAACGGATTAGAAAATTAATTTTATTAACTAAAGTAATCAGTTAACAGAGTTTGATATTTCTTTTTTGCATTGAAAACATGTTTCTCAATATGAATATTTAAATCGTTTAACCTCGCAAGGCCTTCAGAGTCTCCTTTGCTTCCAACGCCTTTTCTTGCAATAATGGCCCACTAATGGGAATGTTTTTTGCTCGTGCAGCGCAAAACCAATCGAAGACAATAGAGTCGATCGCATTTGTCTCCGTTTCCGAACTTTGATGTGTTTGGAGTTTTCGTTGGAGTTCGTGATCCATAATTTCAAAATTTCCTCTGGACGCTACGTACTAGCCTGATTCTATTGCTTTTGAAAAACAACACAAGATCGTTCATTTTCTGTAGAATGTTGTCCGTTATTGGGAGTGTCCGCTAATCGGAGGTCAATACATAGAAACGTCTATATTAAGGGACTAGGGTTGGAAAATTGTCATCTATTGGGGGGTGTCCGCTTTTCGGGAGTGTCCGTTAGTGGAGGTTTCACTGTATATATAATAATAATCCCAAATTAAAACTGATTTATAAACTGTTTCAAATGTAATACTAACTAATCTGATACATTATTGTAAAAAAAAATATTTTTCCAAGACTCAGAAATACAAAAGCGGAAAAAAATATTCAACACTTCTAATTTTTTACATGCCAAAGTCAAATTCGAATTAAAAAAAATAGTAGTACATATGTTACAAGATTCGTTTATTTAATAATGTGTTTAACAACGTGTTATAATTGGTGGCTGATTAAATTATTCACGTGTCTTTTTTTTAAAAATTAATATTTATAGAAGATAATTATAAATATTATATATAAATATACTAATCAATATGGAACTCAAAGTTGTTTTATTCACATCCTTTATTTGGGAGCTCAAACATTTGACACATTTTCATTTTCTTAAGATTATTTTATTTCTTAATAGAAATATTCTTAGAAATATTTCTTATTTCTGATCAGAATACAAATTATTGTTCTATTTTTATAATTATAAGTTATCCTATTATTGTTGACGATCATACGTAACAGCTTAATAATATGAATAATAATAAGTCATCGTAAATATAATTTTTCTGTGCTAAAAGTTATATTCGTAACCATTTGAGATACGATAATTTATAAAGTTAAATTTATAGTTACTTAATTTTAATAACTAAATAATTAGAATTTTTTTTCTTTTAGTAGCTGTTAATTCTCTGTTTGAATTTTATGTATAATTTTAGTATTAAAATAGAGGATTAACAGGCATTTAAAGATAAAAGTTTTGAAAATTGTTGTACTATTATAAAATTATATTTTTAAAATTATATTTATTATACTTTTCACTAAAATATTAAAACTTATTTCCCGTTTGATATGTTATATTAGATCTTTTCATAACAAATTATAAAATTAGCTGTATTCCTACCTTTGTTTAGTTAATGTAATGCTGTAATAATAATATTCTTTTCGTTTTGGCGGAATTTAATAAATGCTTCAGTTGTTGAACTTGTGCCAAATAAAATATCTCGATTTGTCCTATTTCAGTGACATGAAATATACGTTGCATGGCTGCTTGTAAAACGCCGTGTCTGCATTTATTTGTTACTGTTTTTTCTAATATCGATTTTACTGTAGCGTTGCTCTTCACACAGACATGACCTTCATTGGATTAGTTGTACAGGTGCAGTAACCTTTGAATTCAGCTGATGCCATTCAATCTTCTTAAACGAGTTTCTTATCATTGATGCGCTTCAAGAATAATATTGAATAACTATTAATGGAATTTCCTCAAGTCGATTTTTTTGACAGATATTATTGAATACCTGAAATTTTTTTTTTAATTTTCTCATTTGTGGGGTTTTAAAAACACTTACACCAGATTAGTCACAAGTGCTGCGACTCATTTTGAAATATCAGCAAATCATTATTGTTATGTCTCTCAAAATACGATAGCTATAATTTTAAATGTTTGTTAGTATTGTAAGGTTTAAACAAAGCTATTTGTTATAACTTTGATGGGTAGAAGCAAGCAGTGCATTTAGAACTTCTAATTAAGAGGAAGCTATAGATTTTACAAACTACTGCAAAAACAAAAAAAAAACAAAACACAAATAAACTGATAGTGGTACAACAGAGGAAAGTCGATTATCTTTCTTACGCAATCCTGAAATGCAGGTTTATTATTCTTTTATTATTATTTTAAATTTTTTTTTCAAAGGTCCAACTTCCCAGGTTTTATAGGGTCGACCATGCTCTTTTTATGAATATTTAATTGTAAAGCTTTGTTTTGTTTTGTTATTTGTTAAATTACAGTGATTTTTGAATTTGGAAAAAAGGCCTCGATTTTGTCATTAAAGCCTGCTGTTGTCTTGATTCGGTTGTCTTCTGAAACATTTTGCAAAAAAAATTGAAACAAAGCAATATTTTAACTGAGTGTAGGAGTGCGTTGCCAAGATCCGCATCAGCTTCAATCATGCCTTGTCATGCCTCGTTATCTTTACTCCTTAAAAGAACAAAGAATATCTCTTCTCAAATTTTCTGTCTTCAGTGTTTTGCATTTCTATCCCTACGTAAGTATTTAGTAGGAAGTCCGATCTGCTGTTAGATAGAAGTAGTCTCATCCAAAATCTCATCCTATATGTTTAAGCGTATTTATTTAATTTAATTGCTTCAAAGTACGGATCTGTTCAAATGTGTAATTTTTTTAGAAGTTACATGAAGCTCCTTTGATCCGAACTCAAGTAGCCTTTAGCCTGAAAAATATTTTTGCTTTTTTCTTTTCTTCCAGTGTTCTGGTACTGATGATTGGATGACTTAGCATTGAAGGAATCTTGTCTTGTTGAGTAGCTGTTATTGTACATCTACTGAAGGAGTGAAATCCATGTTTGTAAACGATGTTCTTTCAAAGCCAAAAGTAAACTCTCTTCACTCTTGAGAGGTATCTTTTTGTTAGCAGATCGGATCACTATGCTTCAACTATTCTTAGAAGACAAAGAGAAGATTGTACTGCAGTTTCTAAAAACTGTAGAAGCAACCTTGCAGATGCTCGCATGAGATGTCTATTAAGTCAAAGATATTTATATTGTTTGGATGTTAGGTACTGAATCATGACAATTAACACGACTTTTCAAATATTTTGCTTTTTCCTTATTCCTTTGGATTAAATAATAATCTGTGCTGAAATAAGAATACTTACATTTTCATTATGTCAAGAAAGAATTTAAATCATCCTGACAAGTTTTGCGGATGTAGTGAATTAATTTTTAAGTCCCAGAGGCGAAACTTCACCCCATTAGCTAAGAAGTGTTATTTACTTTTGATGTGAAGCTGATGACCAAGGTAAGTGTTGAGCCCCTCATGTCTACTGTGAATCGTGTGGTAACTTTTTACTGGATGCACAAATATTTCGTGTTAAGGTTTGGAGAGAGCAAAAAGATTATTCTTCTGTTATTTATGTTTAACAAGACATTTCAGGGATCATTTCTAAATCACAGCACATAGTGAATATCATACTTTGCATTAAGACGTGAAAAGTGATCCGTACCAAAACTCTTATGAATATGACCTAAGAATGTTATCTTAAGCGATGACAACAAAGTCATTAAAAAGAGTTCTGTAGTGATCCAGCATGTGTAGCAAGTTGTTATTCGTCAGAACTTCATTTATTAACTCAAGAAAATCTTAATGAGATTTGAATTTGTCCAAAAAAAAAAAACAATCTGCCCTGTAAGGTTCCAGTCTAAAGGTTTCTAAATATGATCATTGGTGGGGTAGCTCAAGCGGCAGTACGTTTATCTATTTCTCGTTAGATCGCCCTCCACCCTCAGATATTTCCTAAGACCAGTGACTGCAGGAGTCTTCACCTTTTAGTGATGCATACCTTCGAATCTTTAACAAACGGACTTAAGAGAAATTAAGATTTGCATCCAAACACGATTAAAAAATCCTCTTGTATAGAGACTAGTCCTTGATGATGATCTAACTTGTAACAAATGTCTCGAGAGGTTATAATCAAGGTCTCTTCTATGAAAATAATTAAGTCGTCTTTTCGTTTCTGACATTGAGTAGCTTTTAAAGTTACCAGGAAAGAAAATTTGTCAAACAAATGGTTTTTTTTTTTGGAATGTAACTGTCCTGAGAGAAATATATAAGAAAATCATATAGAAGAAGTTCATCTTCATCCTCTAAAATGCCTGCATTAACTTTCCATTCGCCTAATGGCAGTTAACTCCATATCAATTAGGTTAGACTTTTCAAACTATGAAAAAAAAGCAGTGGTGGAAAATTAGAATTCATGTTATAAAAAACACGGTTATACCAACACAAAATTTCTTAAAGCTTACTTTCTTTAAAATGTTATTCTTAAATTGTGTTTTTATTATTTTTATTTTTTCGAAAGTCGTGAAAACGATATACTGTATGTTCAATTATAATATCTGCTGAATATAAGCAGTACAGATTTTTCCATTTTCTGAAAAAAAATATTTAAATGCGCATTATATACTGAAATTATTTAAAGCTGATTAATTGTAATCATGTCAAACTTAAGTACAAATTAATAGATTAGCTAATACCGTTTATTTAAGATGTCAGGAACAATATTATTGGGATTTAATGCTATTCTGGGACAATTGTTGTTTCTCACGCTGATTTCTCGATAACTTGAAGAACTTTCAAATATCTGTTGTCCTTAAATAGGCTTCATGAATGTCCATCCAATGGTTGAAAACTTAAAAGGGAAAAAACAAAAACGCATACACAGACACAACACAGTAAATGACTGGTTTGTGAGCATCACTTTCCTAGGAAAGTGCCTAATTAGAATTTTAGTAATTTCGTTATTAATTAATTAACTGATAAGTATCCGAATTCATTAAGATACTGTAGTACTAAGCAGGAAATTTTAAAAAAAGTATTCGTAAAATAACCTAGAGGGCTTGATTAAATTTTGCTTGTATTTAGGCATTTTTTGGGCATAAATTCTAGAATAATATTTTAAAAGATTACGTTCTGTTAATATATTGTGAAAATCATAGCAGATTGTTTTCGAAATTTTATCTAAACGTTTAAGCTTAGGCCTACTTCCTCTTTTTCAATATTTAGGAACTCTTATCCAGAGTTTTTATTACTCCTCGAAATTTCAAATAAGAAATGATTATTTCATGAGACAAGGAAAGCAAACAATAGCATTGAGATTGAAAAGGATTATAATGAAAATCTTTGTTTGGAACTCGTCAATTATAAAGAAATGCCCATCTTACTTAGTATAAGATGTAGCTTTAGTAATATTTAATCATAATACATTACATTTATCAATAATAGTATTTAGTATGGAAGGTATATTTATATTTAATAATACGGAATCTTATACTAGACATTTGTATGTAGTGAATAAAGCTCTGAGATTTAGTAAAAATTACAGATTTCGTGACCTCATTTAATGTTGTTGTTTATTTGGCAATTCATTTGAAATGCTATCATTACTGAGTGAAAGTAAATGAGAACGGTGATGTTGTCTTGTTTTATTTATTGTTGTCTATCATTAAGAAATCTCTTTTAAGCACATCATCATTTACTAACTACTAGACAGTTTTAATTAATTAACGAATGGTTAAGTAATTAAGTACATTAAAATTTCAGCATTGAAAAAAAAAATCGTCCATTTCGAACTGCGGCCATTTTATGAAGTAACTACTGTCCTTTGGTGAAGTGAATTGAATCAGCTCGCTTACTCTTGCATTTCAAGTGCGGCTATATTCGTTTCAAATATACATATGTGTACGTACATTACCGTAATTCTCTGAGTTCATTCGACCGTCCCTAACAGATGCTGGAAGATATTAACTTTAAATTCTGTAAATGGGACATTTCAGTTTCAATTGAAAAAGCGTTTTATTTCCATACTTTTTATTTATTCAATTTATATTACAGAAGGAAAGTTTCTAAGATGAACTTATAAAGCTTGCTTTCATGTTTTCGTTGCGCTTTTATTCTTGCTTTTCTCAGTCCCGAGAACAAAGGAAAAATTTCTTCGTATTTATCAACTGTAATATTAATTTTTTAATTAATTAAAAATAATTTAATTAAAATTATTTTTTTTCTGAAAATTAAATAAATGCGAATTAGTTATTTAAATTGCCTAAATCCAAACAATTTTAATCATATCAATACATGCTCAAATTAGCTCACTACTAAAAGAAATTATATAAGTTACTAACAGAAATTTAGTGTTTCACTTCTAACGATGTTCTGTGGAATTTTTAATACATTTACCAGCAAATTTCTTATCAGATTCTCCCAAGGAAAATTTTTCAAATCCTGCAAAAAATTAAATCATCTCGTATCCGCAAATATTCATAGCAAGTTATTCACTGATCGAAAAGCTTTTAAAAGGAAAAGAATAAATAAAGAATTATTGTTAATTTTGATTTATTGACATTAGAATTACTTTTTACTAATTAAAATATCGATTCCTTATATAAAAAATTTATTTAAAAAAAAGTTAAGTCATACTTTTACTGAAGGGAGTATAATTTTGGATCTATTCCAATTTCAGTAGAAAAACAAAACAAAACATAAAGAACAATGAAATAAAGTACAATATTTTTATATATTTAATTTTAAAGAAAATAATTGATCAATTACAATTTTGAGATGTTTCACGATAACTAAGGATAGTTGTTTTTCTCTGTATTAAATCTTCCTAAAGTTGTATCTGACCAATCTTTTGTCTTTTTTCGAAGATGCCTTTGAGGAAATTATTTCAGATCCACTAACTCTTGAGTACCGCGTAATATTGAGTTTCGTTGAGCAGGGGCATTGTAACCTACTAAGCTAACATAATCTGAAAATGGTCTATGGACCGTGTACAGTTCCTCAATGGATTTAAAAAAAATAAAAAGCTTGAAGATGATATTGCTTCCTTTTATCCTACAAAAGCTTTAGCTCCGGAAGACTGTCTTCTAGCAATTTTTAAAGCTCCATCAGACAATGACACTTTTAGTATTATAGACAATTTAGATTTAGAAAAGTAAATAGCATTGTTATTTAAGTCCAGCTGTTTAAAATATTCCTGATAGTTATGAATCGTTTCTTTTTCCAAAAGAAAAATCATTAAAGATTTTTATGAACAATTTTTATTAATTAAAAACGTTATTCTTCTTATTAATTTATTTTAAATTCATAAAATAATTTTTATTCTTTAAAAAAACATATAGTGCCAGAAAATTCAGAACATTATATACTTAATACAGTCACAGTTACAGTTTCGATCAACGCGAAAGGTTTGAACTAAACTATTCCTTGCATTGCTGGCAGTTGGTGTGAAGTATTAAATTTCTTGAGTTGGTGGGCCAGGCTTGTGGGTACCACGCCTGCATGGATGAAAACAACTAACTTCAAATTGCAAACAGCCTTTAACACCGTATTTGTTGATTTGCTTTGTGTATCAGGCATAAACTGTTGATGAAAGGCAGTGAACGTAAATCATCTTAACATCATTCTTTTATCAATTCAAACAAAACTGTGGGTATAAATTTCTGAAATATTTCAAGCATTAACGTTAATTAGTTTTATTTAATCCTCGCATTCAAGAGAATTTTTGTCAACTTTCCTAATTCTTTGATAACACATTTCTAGCAAACATAAATCGTTTTAACCAAAAAACTGAATCTTAAATTAGATATACAGTTTACAGAATAGTCTAGAAAGTTTTGTTAATTCACATTTCGGTAATATTAATGAGTATTAAAAACTTAACGTAAGATACCAAACGAAAGTAATAATTTTCTTTACCACGTTAAAAGATGAGGGGAAAAAAGGCAGATGAAAATTTAAATCACTGAAACATCTGTTTGTATGAATCTGCCAGAGAAGAAGCTTGGTATAGTTTTGAATTACTATCCTATTATTAATTAGGGGAATTAGAAATAATTTTACCTAGTATTTGACTCGAGTGATCGCACCACAGAAAGGATAGTTAGAAAGGATTTGTTGTTATTTATACTTTTATACTTTTAGTTTTCTGTGTGTAGTAAAATGCAATAGATAAAGTTACAGAAAAATTGAAATAAACCAGCATTTTAACTTGGGTTTAGGAGTGCGTTGCCAAGATCCGCATTAGCTTGAATCATGCCTTGTCATGCTTCGTTATCTTTACTCTTAAAAGAACAAAGAATATTTCTTCTAAGATTTTCCTTCTTCAATGTTTTACACTTCTATCCCTATGCAAGTATTTAGTTGGAAGTCCGAACTGCTTATTAGATAGAAGTAGTCTCATCCAAAATCTCATCCTGTGTGTTTTAGGATACTATTTTATTTTATTCTTCTTTGTATTCTTTTTCTGAATAAAGTATTCAGAGTTTAAATGTATTTAGAACTATACAAATAACTCTCTAAGTTATGTAGCCTATTAAGAAACTGGTAAAGCGAAAATTCTAAAAATTGCCATAAAATAAGAAGATGCTGTTTTACATATCCATTAAAGAACCAAATTCTTTATTAGAATAATTTTAGTGTTTTGGTTCCTTTTTTTACTTTGTAAAAAATAAAATGATATAACATTTATTAATCTAAAAGGTTAACTAAAGTTTCAGCATCGTAGGATTCATAGTTACTGAATCAAAGACAAACTTTAAACCGAAGAGAATCTTGTGTTCATTTGAATTTTCCTTGAATTTCCTGAATTTGTCAACATTGAAAAAAAAATTCCAAAAATATTTCCTAACTAAATATTTTAAAGAGAACCTCGTTAGGAAATTATTGTGGGTTTTTTTTTCCAATTTTTATTCATAATTGATTATAGATTGCTCTTTTTGTTTCCACCGTCTTGCTTTTGATCTTTGTAAAGTTGGTTTTGGGCTGTCAGTGCCGGCTGTCTGCTAGTTTTTTGGCTCCCGAGGCAAGTGATCTTTATCTTTCAACTACAAAAAAAAAATAGCAAATTTATGTTTTCAACTAGAAAAAGAAGAAAAAAATGCAGCATTAATATAAGGATCCTATTTTGCCGCCTGCCTTCCATAGGGTCATTGTCTCTATCTCCTGTTGCCTGAGTTAAAAGAAAATGGATGAATTCATGATTGAAATGTCTTTAAACTGACAAAATATCTTCTTGAAATATATCTAAAAGGGAATATTGAAGGAATTTCAAAACACGTTAGAAAATATTGAGTAATTTAAATCTGTAATCATAATATGAGTTTCTTAATTTCTTAACATTTAGCTGTTATGCAGTCAGTTTTATTTTCATTTGTAGAAAATGCTATAAACCTTTTATCCGCTTTCTTTTGATAGTAATTGAAGTTGAAGGTGGTAGTTGCGTTCTCTTGTTGAATGAAAATAGTGCAATTTGATGGCATGTCTTAGGCAATGAGAGCAATCTCTTGAGACGCCAGAGATGACACAAGGACCCTTATCCTTTGACTCGTCCTGCCAGGGCACGCACTTTCGAAGGAATTCGTTGTGGTCCGTAATGGGCAATATCTCCCTCTCTGAATCGATAGACTGACCGCGAGGTGATGGTCGCTAACCCAGGTTCTCTCTCTTTCTCGCTCATTCTCTAAGATTTCTTGTGCTTCTGGTGTTAATGCATTGAAGCATAAAAACTGCCAAACTCGACAGTTATTACTTAAATATTATAAATAGTAGCAAGAATTATTTTAAACCTACTTTCCTTAAAATGTTGCATTTTTCTTTTTCTTTTGTTTTTAAATCCTGAAAATAATGTCACTTAAAGCCTTCCACTTATATAAACTGTATAATAGTGTCTTCAAATTTTCCATTCTGAAAATGAAAATACTTACTTAATTGAAGCTGTTTAATAATGCAATGCTAGACATCAACTGAAATCCATTGTTTTCCATCTAAGCTTTTCCGTAGTATAAACTTTTTTCACGTTCACAAGCGAATAACTTGACCAAGGACCCATACAGAAAAGGTTATAAAAACAACAATTTAGATTCGCTTGATTAAGAATGCTTACTAAGTTTCAAGAAGATTCAATTTTCAGTCATTTATAGACCAGGGACTCGTGTAATTTCTTCTTAATAACGAAAAAAAAACAAAAACAAAACGATACATTTTTAAAATCCTTTTATGTTGCTTTACAGTATAGTTTACAATTTTATAGTTTAAAGTTTTACAGTACCACTATATTTCTGATCCGCCCCTGAAAAGTTTCTGCGTAAGCCTATGTCTTAAACCTGATTACTGTCATGAAATGTTGCTTACGTCACTACATTTGATGTAGAATCAAGATCGGAAGATGGGATGTTGTTGTGAACTTCTACAGAAGATGCTAACTTTGTTACTTAAAGATATCTACAAAGGCTTCAAACAAGCACGAAAGTGGGCCGACAGGGAAGGGGCAGCAAATCTTAATTTTGGGTGCTGAGAAGTGTACGTTCTACGTTATTATGCTGTAGTCGGAATGCTTTGCACTCTTTTAATTCCTTTATTTTCAAGTAGTTATGTAGAACCCCGGGAGCCACATACGCGCGCTATCTTTAATTTATTTTTGAAATTAAATTTTAAAATGTTAATAGCAATACTCAGGATTTCCAATTATTTATGACGGCTCCGCAAATAAGATTCGCTTTTTATTTGAATAAAAAAGTATTAATACATCGTAACAGCAAAAAATTAATTAAGTAGGTGAGATCATATTACTAATAAAATTTCCTCAATTCAAACTTTTAACATTAATTTTGTCTAAGGACTTGCATCCTCAATCCCCTTTTTTTGTTTATCAATTAATTTTTTTAAGTTCGTCCATCACAATTAGTGGAAGGAACAATTAGTATAAAGAAAGAATGTTTTGGTTTCAAATACAAATAGTCCTTAGTTTTACTTTCTTTTATTTATTCACTAGCCGGGTACCGTCGCTTCGCTCCGGAACCCTTGCATACATAGCATAAAAAAAAAAAACCTTATTTATTTAGCAAATTAATATCAAGATCGGAAAATATAGTTCCCAGCCGTTGTGGCCTTCAGATGTATTGCGGGTTGGCCGCCACACACTTCATGATCATTTTAAAGCGAAAATATAAATCCTCTTTATTCCCTATCCCGTGGGAATTTCGAAAAATCCGGCCGCATTCCTTTTATCCTCTACATCATAAAGAGAACCTCTGTGCAAAATTTAAGCTTTCTAGGTCCAAGGGTTTGGGCTTGGCGTTGATGAGTCAGTGAATGAGTGAGTGAGTCAGGACTTTTCTTTTTATGTATATAGATTAATTTAGCATTATTAAAAATGAAAAAAAATATTAACAGCGATGGGATATTATTTATATCCCTTTCATTAATACAAATTCTCAGCAAGGTAATAACTATTTAAAATAATTTGAAGTAGCCGTGTTTCATATTTAAAGGAAGTTTTGTAGCAACTCATTTCTTAACAATTTCCAATCCGTTCTTCTGTTTGTATTTTCTTGGTTTTTTTGGTTTTTTGTTTTTTGTTTTTTCAATTCATAAATCTTAGCAATTGAATGGATAATAATTATCAATTAATTATTATTATCAATGCAACATAAGACTAACAAATTATTCTTCAAATACAATATTATTATTGCGTGTGTAGTTTGTGTGTTATGTTGTGTTTGTGTGTGTGTGTGTGTGTGTGTGTGTGTGTGTGTTTTTTCTTTTTTTTCCTTCTTTTAATTATTTAAATTCGGAAAACAAAAATATTTTTCATGAATTTTGTAGAGCAACAAATCTATAAAATATTGTCTAAAAGAAAAATATTTATTCAATTTTAAGTGACTTATTTCAATTCCTTAAAGGATCCGCTAATTTTTAAAGTAGGAAGTCTTAAGAAATTTCCAAGCAGCAATTCTGAGAAGTAAAAGGAATTGCAGAGAAATCTTCTGCAGGAGGATCTGCAAAAGATAAGGTTTTGGGAAACATTGCACAAGAAATATTTTGACAGGATGTTAACAGAATTAACTAGCGGAAGGATAATACTAAGAAAAAATATATGGGAAGGTATTATAGAATTGAGGAAGATTTACAAAGGATTATTGACTTAGCTTATGAAGCACCAAGAATGATTAACAGCAAGATTATTAAAGAGGCTGATCTTTATTTTTAATCTGCAGATATTTTTCTAATTTGATCTCTTTGTTTAATACTTAAAAATGCAAATAGATTTTTAGTCTATTTTTAAGGGGAGTGGCGGTCATAAAATTCAGTTAAATCTGTGTGTGTCAGTGTGAATTCTTCTAGCAACTTCCGATTCGGTGAATGAAGCTTCCTGAAATTTGGCTTGAATATTTACCGGGTAAAACAAAGGAATATTTACAATTGAAAATTTCTGAGAGATTCCCTGTCGAGAAGTTTGTGCGTGAAGTTGACGGAAATTGACACAGAAAAGTATTTGAAGCATATATATATATATATATAGCCGGACAGCTATCTGAAATTTAAAATCCCAATACAAATTTCAGAAAACTGTTTCTGTGAATGTACGGCCAAACTACATTCACTTCATCAGCGACATCTGAAGTGAAAGTAGTTTGGCCGTATATTCACATAAACAGTTTTCTGAAATTTGTATTGGGATTTTAAATTTCAGATAGCTGTCCGGCTATTTGTTTAGTAATATAAGTTAATTTTATTCTTATATTCTTTACATTCTAAATTCTCTAAATTGCAAATGATTGATTGAAATCTTTGCATTGCTAAACTCGAATTGGTGTCATTTGAGTTTGGCCATCAGATATATATATATATATAAATCCAATACACAAAACTTGAATCTACACCTATTCAAGTTTCGTAATGCAAATATTTCATTTAATGATTTGCAATTTAGAATTCAGAATGTAAAGAATATAAGAATCAAATTAACTTACATTACTAAACATATAAAATTTGCCGGACAGCTTTCTGAAATTTAAAAACCAAATTAATTTCAAAAAGCTGTTTCTGTGTAAGTATTAACATTCGAATATACAAACACGTCATCAGCGGCACCTGGTGTTGAATTTTGAAACTAAGCTAAAAATTTTTTTAGAAATCACAAAAGCGCTTTATTATAAGAAGATTGCTCTATTTTTTAATATTTTTTTAGGTTTTTTTTAAATTTATTTTTTATTTTTTTAAATTATCTTTTAAATTATATGCTTTTTTTGTCTATATGTATAAAAACCTCTCACATATATATACATATAAAAAATTATTTATTTTATATACATACATAGAAAAATCATTTATTCCTCATACATACCCAGAAAATTTCCTAAAACATACTTCAAAATATTAAAAGCAAAAGATGACAGTTATCAATTCAAACTCAAAACTTCCTCAAATAGAGGATTTCATTCTAAGTTGTCATGAGATAACTTGAATGATCAAAATTTAACAAGTCCTGTTTAGAAGATTAATGATTAAATAAAATAATGAATATATTTAATTTTATATTTTTTGTAAATTTGAAATTTAAATTTCTTTTGAAATCGAGTAATGTAAGTATTTAATACTTTGTTTGGAAAATTATTTTTTTTAAATTCATTAATGAGATAATTCAAATTATTCAAAAAATCATCTATTTTTCAAAATTCAACACCAGGTGCCGCTGATGACGTTTTTGTATATTCGAATGTTAATACTTACACAGAAACAGCTTTTTGAAATTAATTTGGTTTTTAAATTTCAGAAAGCTGTCCGGCAAATTTTATATTATATATATATATATATATATATATTATCCGTTGTCATCTGAGTTGATATTATTAAAGTCAATAGAATTTCAGCATGTAATGCGGATTTGATTAATTTTCAGCAAATGGAAACTTTGAAGATAAAGTCTGTATTAGGCAGATATCGTAATTTACAAAATAGTAATGTCTCTTTTGTTTTTTAACGGTCAATGCCTTCCAAAGAAACGACAATAATTTAAGGAAAGTGGGCTTCAAGTTCTTTCTTTCTATTTGTTGTAAATACATTTTTATATACTTATTTATGAGAAGTAAATTGAATTCAATTTTTTTTATATAAATTTGACTATGAATTGTCATAGATTGTATGTCGACGGAGTAGTCGAGTGACTAAGATAGTTGTCCGGTAACTTGTTGGAAGGGTGTTCCGGTGTGAAGCTTTCTTTCTTTCTCCCTTCTTCATCCCAATGGAAGTGAAGGAAATCAAATAGAGATCTTTCCTCGATTCTACCAATACATTCTAGATTAGAGAGATTCAGAGGGTATCTTTCTACCCCTATTTCCGGCTGTCTGTGGTCTTGCTGAGAAGGGTTTGGATTATGGCCCCCGTTCCCAATATCCTCCTGTGATCCAATGGGAAATGCAGAAGAGCAATGGTAGACCAGTTTCCACTGAATATGTAGGGCTGTCACAATAACTTTGTTGTACAGATCTTAATATTGTTTTTTGTGGATATTTTGTATTAACAACACTGAATATATCCATACCTCTCGAAAAAAATATCTCAAATAAGTTCCCATAGAAAAATCATTAGTAATTAAATTCATTTTTATTGATGTTTGACAATGCACTTGCCAATACTAGTCCGTTAGTAATGTTAATCCGTTTAGTAATGCAGGATCATATTTGTGCTTTGATTGGTTAAAATTAATTGGATTTAGATACGCTAAGAAAATTAGTCATGCAATACAAACTTAAACGAAGACTATCAACAATGTTAGAAATATGTAAAATGCTAGGTAATTACATTGTTTATTATCCCATCTACATGTGAGTGACAGAACTTTTTTTTGTGGCAATAGTAACACAACGAAATTGTCATATAAGACATTTTTACTTGCAAATTTGTATTATTCTAATAATTAGTTAGGTTTTTTTTATATAGTATGTAGTTTAATCAATAGGATTTATTTAAAATTAGAGCCGTAATGTGATTTCCCCCTCCCCCCTCAAATTTATATCAAGAGAGGTCTAGTAACACATCCAGCCCCCGAGTTGTTAAAAGAAATGTAGAGCGCTCATATTTAAGTTTTCCAAATTAACTTTAACGCATTTTAAATATCTAATTTATTTTCAATTTTTTAATTACGATAGCACATGTGAAATCCATGTCCCTTTTTATGCTGAAGTTATAAAAGCATAATAATGAACATTAAATGGTTTAAGGATAAGTATTATTGCCTATAAATTACTATTTTTTAATCTTTTATTGAATTCATAAAAAAAAAATATCAATGAAAAATTCGAATTTGTTTTCCTCAAATTGTATTGAATTGATCCATTTTTAGATGTTTTGATTTATTGTGCCATTTAAAAAAAATTTCATAAAATTTATTGAATGAGCTTTTATCCTGGCGCCCTTTAATGTTTTCTATGAATGCTATCTATTTCTGGTGCTTTCTTTGTATTGAGTTTTGTAATGGCGATTTTTTTATTCGAGTTTGCCTCACAAAAACAAATAAATGCCTGCTGTTTGAAAGCAATGCTTCTCGAGATTTTTATTTATGAATAATTCGTTTATTTTGTGGAACTGTTATTAAAGGCATAAAGAAAATAATCAGGCTGTACTAATTGCAACGAACACGACCATTGTTCTTACACCGACAGACTTCAGACAGTTTTTATTTTGTAGACATTTCAGATGAGTGTCTTAATTGCTTTGTTAGTGACGTTATTAGCTGAACACAGAGGTCCATTGATTAATACTGGGAGAATCTTTTTTTACTGTTCATAGGCTCTTAGTTATACCACTTTCTTCTTCAGGCCATTAGTAGTTTCTACATGTTGTAACATGTTTCTACATGTTCTACACACTTCTTCTTTTTCCATTGTTTAAAAATTTCAAAGCCTGCAGCAGTTGTTTGCCCCCAGCATTAAATTCATCTCAACTTCATATCCACTTGGTACCCACATCGTATTATAGATCTGTTCTAAGGTTCGTTACGTCCTATAATATGCATCGGAGTTTAAAAAGGTTAGAACAAAACACTGCAATAAAACGAAAATACGCTTATCCTCTTGTCTTTTTGAGATCAAGGTAAGTCAAAACTGTCCATCTTAGGAAATTGAAATGTTAACAGATATGAGGTCGTTGAAAGGAGGGTCACTATTGATTTTAGTGCATATCTGCCCAATAAGTAAGGAGCTAATGAAAAAAAAACAACAACATCGATATGTTATCATTAAAGCGTTAATTAGATATTTTAGAAACCTGGAATTATAGTAGTAGATAAATATGCTTTAAGATTTGTTAAAAAAGCCATCATCAGTGAGGGGCTTGCTAGCGAGCACGAAACTAGTTTGACTTTTTTAATTTTACCAATATTTATGTTTTAATGAGCAGTTTTTAATAATCAAAATATTTTTAAACTTGTGTGTAGGCTTTTTTAACAAACTTTTAACAAGCATCACACACGTAAAATCATCATCAATAAATATGCTTTCTTTGTTGATTTAGATAGAAATTGCATCCTTAAAGCCGAAAACCATGGGTCGCCGAAAAGCTCTTTTTGTCCATGGTCAATAAATACAAATTATAAGGAATGTTTAAAATTTACTATCGCTGTCTTTTAGCTGCATCTTACTATTTGGAAGTTGACATGTCAACTATATTTCATATAAAATAATGCAAGAGCCAATAAACATGTTTTCGAAGGAAGTTATGCTACGACAACATTCTGAACATCCTCGTATGTCTTCTTAATTATTGTAAATTTTAGGCAAACTAGTTACATACATTGCAAATTATATACAAGTATATTCATTATTGGTACCTTTCTTAAGCAAACATAGCCAATGTTTCGTCTTGTATTATTGTTATTTTTAAAAATGAAAATGTTTACGTTAACGCTTGTCAAAATAAACCGCCGAAATAATAAGCTATGATTAAAAAGAGGAAGAATCGTTGTTTAGCATTTCAAAGGTAAGTTAGTAAAGTTTAAAGCAGATATTTCAGATTTGCTTTTATGATCTTAATGAAAGAAGAGAAGAGATAAGACAGCTTTTTTAAATACAACAAATACAATACTAATTAGTTGCAAAAGAACACGAATAATGAATGAGTATTAGCAAATCAGTTACTTGATAACATATACGACAGTGAATAAATTAATCTGTATGAAAATGGAAATATTTTATCATCACTCACATTTGGAAGATTACTAGTTCTTTAGTATTAATATGTTTATAAAGAGCTAGTATTCAGCAGTATTCTTAATTTATAGAGCCCGGGGAAATTGAAAGCTATTTAGGCGAACAGTAAATTTTGAAAGTAGTATTTATTAAATCTTTCTCTGTCGATTGAAGCTTACATGTTGTTTTGTTATTTCGCTTACATTTTGTTATTTCGTCTAGGGAATTAGAGCAGCTTTTTTCCAAACTTTTTTTTTATTACGGAACACTACAGGGGTGAGCGTGAACGATAGCAGACAGAGAACGCATTCGGTTAGAATGAGAGGATTGATAATGCTCAAAATGCAATCGGCAGGAACATTTCTTACGGTTAAGTAAAAAATGAATTTGTAAATTACAGGTGTACATTAATTTTAATCGGAACACTTGTTCACGTCTCGCGGAGTACATTTTGGAAAACGGTGAATTAAAGAAATTACTGCAGTATTAAAGTCTTCAAAAATGATAAATATAACTTAATAAAAATTTTACATGTGTAGTTAATATTATCAAACCTTATTCATATGTGCGATGGATCAAAAAAAAAGTAGTTTCCAAAAATTAAAAATAGTTCTTGTATTTATAAATCAGAATATGAATCAGAAACACATTACAATTTATTTTACTTAAAACACTTTATGAAGAATAATACTTTTTAACATTCTGTACAGCTCTTATTTATTGCTGCCAATATTAAAACATATTAATAATAATATAATGACAAGGGAGACTGGATTGGATAAGGAGACGACGGTTAATCCTCTACTTTAAAACGAGTCTTGTTTTCATTGTAATGATTAATAAGCCTTTATTTTGCCAAAATAAGTAATGATATATATTAAATGCAGAAGGAAGTAAGCCTACATAATTAGGCTGACAAACGTTGCCATTGGGTGTGGACGTATTTGTGTAAAAATTGGCATCGGATCGGATTTGGTTATGCACTAGCGTATATACGAGGCATCGTGTTTTAGAAAATTTAAAATCTTAATACTAATTTGTTTCAAACTTTTGGTGTATACCGGATATAAGAAATGGTAGAAGGAGAAGCCATTGTTATTGGTCTGCCAGCGTGAATTGTCTTTTTCACGTCTGCTTCTTCTTTTTCTCCTCTGGTATCAATGAAAACCTTGTTTTAAAACAATTTCCATTAGAAAATGGAAACCACTATCTAAAGCTATTTCCTCTTAGAAGCGAAAAAAAAAAGAAAACATACTTATTTTAAGTATTTCAATCAGGTGAAATGACAAAAACATGAGGGGATAGTACAAGGAGATGTTGAGGTTAACACAATCGACGTAAATCCACGTCGTATGAATTTTCATATCTGTGTTTTTTAAACAAAAGTAAAAAAAAACTGTTGAAACACGCATTCCAATTAATTTGTTTATTTAACGGATTTACATTTGGTGTGTTTTTTTATCATATTTGTACGCCTGAAGACAATTAGCGGTTGCTAACTGAAATCGATCGTGTATTTTAATTTTATTTGTTTAGTAAATGTTTGAATCTTAATATGTGCGTGTTCCAATTTTTAATTTGTCTGAAGAAACTGTTGTTTTAGACTCTTGCTTTCCTGAAGCTGGAAGGGGCCCAGAATATCCAGTTTTAATTATATTTTTATTTTTAAACTAAATCAGTTTATTATTATTCTGTTGATGACGAAGAATTTAGAAAATCAATTACAGAATTATTTCATTAACACCAGTAAGTTCTACAGAAAATATGAAATAAATATCAAACAAAGCAGTAATGAATAGACATTTAATAACCTTAAAGCTAAGCATTGTCATTCAGGAAAGCTAGAAGGTGATGTCGCTTTACATGGAAAAACGCGAAAATGTTCTTAATTTTTTTCTGATGCTTTATAGTTTCCAGAACTATAGAACTAACTTTGCACAATGAATGCAAGTCGGCACTTTTTGTAGATTTCTGCTACTATTTCCTCCTTTCTGACGTGGTTGAAAAAGTAATTCTTATTTACAATGTTTTCAGCCCTTCGCTGGAAATTTTTTATGACATCGCCTTACTATCCCATCATTGTTTCGAACATAATGTGCTACAGCCAGTTTCAGAAAAAGATCGGGAGTGACGTCAGGCGTAAGAATTTCTATTATGTGGTGGCAAGATGCTCTAAGCATCCGTCTTTCGTGCTAAGGTTTGCTTGATCGATTCTTCTACATGCCTTTTTTGTTTTGTTTTTTTCTTTCACCCTCTCCAGTTTTTTAGTTTTTCAATTAATTCTGTTTAAATTAAACATATTTTAATTTTATTATCGCCAGTTAAATCACAGGAACACGCAAAGACTGACTTTTACGATTAACTTTCAAAGGACATTTGAGGAGACACGTGCGAACTAGTGGAGGCAGCCATGATATCAGGTAGTTTGACAACTTAATAACCAATAGCACGATTGATTTTTACTAGTTTGAAAATTTCTACAAAAAATAATTTTAAACACTTTATTACATATCAGTACAAACTTTCCAGCCGTGGTTGCCAGTGCGCCAGTACCTGGGTTCGAATCCCGGCAGTGGCATGGCTGTTTCAATTTCCTTTCCTGTGTTGTCCAGCCTCTTCTTCACTTTCTCTTCGGTCTGACGTCATTCCTTAATGGCGTCCTGGGGAAGGCCACGGGAAACCATCCCAGTATCTTTCCCTTGAAATTCTAGGGAGTCTGTTAGGGGCTCGCCATCTTGGGAACACTAGCGCTCCCTGGAACACGGAGGCTTCGGATACGAAGCGCGCACTTCGGTGCGTACCGGCCATACATACATACATACATATACAAACTTTAAAGTAATTTCACATCTTACAAAACCTTTTGCTTGCAGAACGGTATTTATAGAAAGATGGAACTACGTTTCGGGCTGACGGATACTGTGTAACTTGGTTCAATGACGTCACTCCCGATCTTTTTCTGTACCTGTAATCTATATTACTAACATCTTTTATTTCTCTGTCCGGCGCAATTTCCTGTGAGAATGGAAAATATAAGTAATTTTTATAATGAAACGACGGGAATCGAACCTGCAACCTTCTGATCCGAAGTCAGACGTCTTATACATTAGGCCACCGGGACTAGAACTCACTTTATTCTGTTTTTTTGACTTATATGTCCTTCCCATTCGCCCCATTAAATAATGAATGTATTCAACCTGTTTTTTGAATCTCAAGATTGGTTATTTATTTCCGATCCGTCTATTTATTTGTATTTCGAAAATGACAATTAAAACTATAATTGCCGAAACGTTGCAATATTTTAAATATAATATTCTTACTTAACCAAATCTATGTGATATAGAAAAACAAGCGCGTGTACACGGGAGATGGCCTAGTGTTCATAAAAACTATGAGAACAGATGAGAGATGTAATTATTAATAAAAGTAACTATTCATTTTATAATCAATACGTTACTGATAAATCTAGGAATAAAAATTAGTTGAGCTTATTGAATTCGAATAAAGGGTCTTTTCCATCTCACTGATGCTATTGTAGTTATAAATAGTGGATTTTTAATGAATATTGGAAAAATAAAAGATTTCCATTAATTCCAAGATAAGGACTATAAAAACATTATCGAAAATGCTTTTAAGAATTTCATGTTTTTTCTTCTAAAAATAAAGATTTATCGTTGAATATTTAGCCTGAAAACTGTGAATGGTTTTAGAATGGATATAGGAGTGATCATTCAAAGTGTCCATTATTTCTCTGATTCTAATATTCCATTTGTCTTTTGTATTCGTTCTTTGTCAGATGGATTGTGTTGATGGACACATCCACAAAATACCTGCATCCACGCGTGATAAAGCAATATTTTTGCTTTAATGGATATAAATGATCAGTATTCACGCACCGAAGCGCTCTTCCCACCCACGTCGTTCCGCAAATCATTTGGTTTCATAATACACAAAGGAGGGAAGACACGAGCTATCATTAACAATTTCTGCACATGATTAAATCGAACAAAAAAAAGTCTTTAGGAAGATGATTATGCTCTGATGAAATTAAAGAGTGCTGTAAATTTTATAGTTCTTTCGAAATTTAAGTTACTAGAAATTCCTATAAATGCTGTAAATGAGTAAATAGTATATATTTAAGAGATAAAAAAACGTATAAGCGTAACCTTTATTTTGATGCTTTACAATAATTTCTAGTGATTTATAAACTGCAAATCACTAGAAATCTTATTCCAACTAGATGAATCTTAACATTTCTAATGTAAAATGTACAGTTTATTTGTATATAAATTTATATGAGCAGTTATGATTTATATGAGATTTACATGATTTATATAAATTCACTAGCCGGGTACGTCGCTTCGCTCCGGAACCCTTGCAAGATTAGCATAAAAAAATATTTATTTAGCAAATTAATATTGAGATCGGAAAATATACGGGTTCCCAGCCTGTTGTGGCCTTCTCCGGATAACGGTATTGCGCACACCTACATATTGAAAATACAAATCCTTTTTATTCCCTATCCCTTAGGAATTTCGGAAAATCCGGCCTTATTCCTTTTCTACATCATAAAGGGAACCTCTGTGCAACATTTCAGCTTTCTAGGTCCAAGGGTTTGGGCTTTCTAGGTCCAAGGGTTTGGGCTGGGCGTTGATGAGTCAGTGAGTGAGTCAGAACTTTTCTTTTTATATAGGTAGATATGAGCAAATTAACCTATTCCGAAAATGATGATTTTAGACTTGTAATAAACTTAGTATTATTATGTGCAAGTTTCCGACGCTGTAGCAAAAGTATTTAGTATACTTCCTCCAATTTCCTTCACTAAACTAGATCAATCAATTTCTTAAACAACGTTAAGAAAGCCTAATATTAGCCTGAAATTGAAACAAATGTCATCTACTTTGTCTTTCAAACTAACAAAGAAATTGACTTTCGAAATATATTTTCTACGCTACATTCGTAAAGTAAGTCTGATTTTTATTAAGTTTTTTATGTAATACAGGGTGTATCGTTTGGATCCGGTCAATCCGGTAACTTCTTCCTGGGAGCCGTTTTCGGGAGCAGTTTATAGGTTTTCACAAGAATAACAATATCTTTACAAAATGAGGGTTCCTTGATGCTTCAGCTGTGTACAACAGTGGTCATGCACTTGACGTCAATAGGAGAATCTTGTGATATTGAATATGCGTAAGTGACCGTGCGATTATTCATAATGGTAGGCAGGGAAAGTGGTGCGTTCTGGTTTAACAGTTCTCAGTGCTTTCTAAATTCCATGTAGTCAAAACAAACAAACAATGGAATTAAAATGCTATTAGATTACTTTGAAATTCACTTTGAAGCTGCAGAGAACTTTTTTTTTTCCTGGACAAACGAAACAAAGTTAATTTGACTGAAGATCAATGCACTTAGCAAATAAATAGAAATCCTGTTGATATATAGCCTATGTTTTAAACTTTTATACATTTATTTATACATTTTATCATTTTAATCCCTCATTGACAGTAAGGCTTTTACTTATAAATATATTCCATTAGCTAAGGTACCTGAATATGGCCACCTTAATTTGAATATTTTTTTTTTCATAATTATGGTATTCACTAAATAAAAAAAAATGTGTAGACAAGAACTTTGGCTCTTTAGGCGTATGTAAAAAAATATTTCAAGATTTTTTTTAAAACCCAAAGGTTCTGCTTTTCAATCGTTGAAAAAAGCTTGCACTGTGCAGGTAATACGCCCTTGTGAAGGTAATGTGGCCAAATTCAAAAATATCTCTTTATTTTAGGAAAATATTTTTTTGTTAATGATTCATAATTTTGGTTTGAAAGTAAATGTGTCTTGACTTCATTAAAATTTTCACACAGATAATTATTAACTTTCCAGGGGCCTACAACAAAAATTATTTCAAAGTTACAATTTAGATCATGTGTTTAGATCATTTGTTTCCACAGAGTTAGAAAAAAAAAATCATTAAATGATCAAAGCTTATAGAATATAAAAACTATCAATCATGGATATATGTGTAGCAAATAAATACAGATTTATCGTCTTTTATGAGTCCAATACATTCCGTTTTGGTAATATGGCCTACTGTGGCCATTTTATCTGATTACAGCCCATCTCGAAAAATCTCTTAATTATGAGTTTAATTAAAGAAGCATTGGGTGTCTGGAACGAGCTTAGAATAACTACAGCAAATGATATATGAATAATAATCATCAATTGCATGCAAGGAAATAAAAGACAACAACAACAATAATATTATAATAACAACAATATTATAACCGATTCTCGATTCGTTGTCAAAACTCAAATGACGGGGTTCCCTGGGCTATGTGATTACATTATCCTGCAAACTGTGGTAGTCATTACACTTTCTACTTCATAGTTTGATATTCTAGCGTTATCTTTTGGATACCTTTTCAATTAACGGCAGGTTGGCAATGTGGCCATATTACCAGCATTGGCCATATTTGCATCAACTATATTATTTAATGAGTAATTGTCTTAAAATATGGAAAATTGTTTTGATCCATTTATATACTCTCCACATTTTTCTGCTTCGCAATTATCATTGTGATTTTCTTTTGTAGAATGCTCTATTTCTTTTTCAGTAATGGTATCTATTTTTCCCTCTCCGTTAAAACTGTCGTAGTTTTTCATGGCTTTTCTTTTTCTTTTTTTGATTAAAAACAATGTAATCAGCTATGTTGAATTAGCTGGTGCCGTTCACTGGTGACGAATTACAAAAAGGTAAATTTATTCCCTAAATTATAATCATTTTAGTAATCCTTCGAAAAATTCATTATTTTTATTTTTTACGTCAAAGATGTAATTCTCCAGAGGCCCTTCATCTTTCAATGAATGCGAAAATGAAAAAAAGTCAAAGCTGCAGTCTTTCGATTACTTTGAGACGAAAAATGAATTTACTAATTTTTTTTAGTATTATTATCATTATTTTGAAAATTCGAAAGCCCCCTGAAGGAAACATCAAAAACTAAATTAATTTCGAATTGCGAAACAGAAGCAAACAGAAGCCCATTTTCAAGTAGTATCATCTGAAGATCAATATATTCCGACTGCACATTGCTCTCGAAAACAAATTAAATTTTAAATTAAAGGTTTTCTATTTTTTTTTTTAATGGGAAAAGATGAAAAAAAAATGCTTTTCTAATCAAGATTTTTTTGTTAGTATTAGAAAAAGCACAAAATGTAGTTCGAAAAATTCAGAAATAGCTGCTGAAAACGAGAGTGTATAAGTTGAACGCAAATTTTACTGGCAAATATAGATTATCCTATAAATATTCAACTTTTCTATAAAATTAGTTTTCAATTGGCGCCATGAAATACAAAAGTAAAATGATTCTTGTATTGGAATTATATAGCGATAACATTCTCATAAGAATCCAATTTCTACTGAAATCAAAAAAGAAGTCTTATTCAAAAACTTCGCCTATCATTAAACTCTGTAGAATCCGAAGTTAAATAGTTTTTAGGTTATCGTAAATATTGGTGCTTAATGGTGAGTTAACTTAACTGTTGTAAATTAATCGTGTACCTAAATTCCATTTGTCTCAAAATCATTGCTTTAGTAATCTGGACTTTAAAAATTCCAGCTTGCTAGGTTAATCAGTTTTTGTTATAACGTGATGATAGACAAGAAATGGATGATTCGTGTTGCTCTTTAAAGTCTCATTCTTTTTTGTTCAAAGGTTTTCTTCTTCCCGGTACTTATTAAGGGTCCTTACAAATACTAAACCTACAATACCCTTTAAGTACTACAAACTTTTACTTTTAATATTAAAAATAATTATTTTTGAATGCACTGGGAGTGCTAAAATGTTTAAGAACTATATACAAATTTTTGTTTCGTAAGATCTTATATAGGACCATGCATCCAGGATCTCGAAGTCGAACTTAGCAGGATTGTAATTTCTTATTTATTTCTTATTTCTATATTTCCTTTTTACTGATTTTATTTTATTAGCTTTCATTTTATTTTCGTTAGCTTTCATCACGTCAATTCTTTCCATATATATATGTATTTTACAAAGTTGAAAAGGGTCATAAATTGTAAGGGAGTGAGCCTTTCGGCATAGAAACTTCGGGATTGTTTTTAGTACAGTCAGTAATCTCTCCAGCCTTTGAAGTTTGGAATATGCGGAATAAAAGATCGTGAGAGCGCTATCATTATTATAACTATTATTGTATTATCATTAATAATATGTTAATAGGTATATTTCCTGAGATTATAAAAACATTGCTTCATTTATAAATAAGAAATTATCAAATTGTTGTAATTAATCTTTTTAATGATGTTTATAATGTTTCATCAGATAGCTTATTAGTATTTCTTGCATTGCGTTTAACACCTTTGTAATCTTACCAGTCTGCTGTTACAGAGTGGTAACAGCTAGAAGAACTTGCAGCCTATTTTCCTTAAACTGTTCCGTTTGTTATTTTTCATTGTTTTAAAGTCTTAGAAACAATATGAACAAAAAAAAATACAGGATTATTTTTTTAACTTTTAACATCTGCCTGATATAACTAGTATAATTTAGCAAGAAAATGTAATTAAGTCCATATAGTTTACTTAGTTGTCTAAATATAACTTCGAAGCATGCATACGAGGATTATTTAATGGATTAATATGCGTTGTTAGCCTTTAATAGAAATTCATTGTTTCGCTCCTACTACTACTTATGTAGGGAATTTTTATCATATTCATACGCGAGTTTCTCGACAGGAATTCACAATGAAAAATTTTCAAATACAAAGCTTCAATGAGATCCGTTAACTTGATTCACAAGGGATTAGAACAAATACGGACACATCCTATCTTGTAAGCTTTACTGTCCTTAGAAAATTAGGTTAAAACATATGTCATTATCAATTTTATTAATTTTTTTAGTTCTGCACTATGAAGTTAGAGTAATATCGAATATATATTTTTGAATATTTTTATACAATTTAAAAACGAAGCGACAAAATATATGTTTAAGAAGAAGATAGGTTTTTAGTATGAATGAAATTATTTTTTCCTATAATTTCAGGTACATTGTAATCATTAATGTTGCTTCCCTACAAAATTACTTTCGAGATTTCAGGTTATAGTAATGAAGAGGAGTGGGCTAGTAGTTGGTGGGGTTGCAAGCAGTGCTAGCAGCTTAATCTAATCAATGAAAGGGGAAAATGCGAGATATTAAAGAGTGAGTGGATAGAAAACGGCTCATCCATCATGATAATCATATGAGCATTATCGAACAAGAGGGAGGCAGGCGGGCTTGGTTGTAATAAGTCTAAGGCTTAGGTCTATCGCTATAAAACTGTGGACAACAATAATTTAATGTATTTTCTATGTTCTAAATGATATCTACACTCTTTAATTATGTCCAAGATGTATATTATCAGGCATTATACTCTTAACATCTTATTTAGCATAAAATAATAATTATTGCTTTTTTTTAACTCTATTAATTTAAACGACATTATTATTACGGATAAATGACGCTGTAATCTGATAAAGAGGGCGTAAAATGAAATGGAAATAATACATTTCCCTTAAGAAGAATAAACAAGTATATTAAAAACTTGTAAAGAGAAGCATTAAATTCGTACTGCTTTTAACGCCATTGGTTAGCGCCAGTCCACCTATCAGTTAGTTACTGCCTAAGAATTGTTTCTCAGGAGATATTCTTCTATTTCCACCATTTAAAAAAATGGAAATAGAAAATGCAAGATTTTAAGCAATATAGGCTTCAACTTCTTTCAGAAATTTCTTGTTTGTAGTATTTTTCATACTTTAAAAAACTAAGAAAAAAAACTTGCAGGGAAAAAAGGTACTCTGATACCTGGTGTTAATACTTATAATGAAAAATCAAACTAATCTATAAATTATTTTTTGCAGAAATGTAGTCTTAAAAATAAGATTAATAAAAAAACCAGACTACATTCAATAAAAAAAGCAAACATGATATTATATAATATACATAAAATATACATAAAAACGTTACATAAATTTTATATACATAAAAACTTTGCAGGACAAACATTCATCATTTAATCTGCTATTTCGATTCCTATTTTCAATCTTCGGATAAATACCTAACAGTAGATATTGCATTAACGCTAAGTTCATACAGTCCTGGTATTTTAATCTTCTTCCCGTGAAGATATAAGGAAAGATAGTATCTTGAATACTATCTAGGTAGAAATTTACTTGAACGAAATGAAGATTTGTAAGTACTATCAATGTCGAACATCGTCCATTCCTAAGGTCGGAATTCGGAACACAATATGGTATAGGTCGAATACTGATTTTCTTTCAGACTTCGTAGACTTAGACGAACAAGCCATGTATTGTCTATACACAGTGAATCCACTACGAATTCCCAATCTAGCTAAGAAGAGATAACACATATCACAAGCTTTTATGGAAGATACTTAACTTCTCTAAACGAAGAAATTTGCACTTAACAACAATGAACCATTTTACGTGGCACACTTCTATGTGAACATTATCACTTTATTATCATTTTGAATTATTTTCTCACTTCTTTATTTAATTTCCTCTTTGAGGAAAAACAAAAACTACACACAAAAAAATATCAGGATACATAACGTAAGCCAAAAAAATCACTACTTCTTTATTTTGTATCCTCATACGCTTTACAGGATTTTTTTGATTTTTGCTGTCTTAATGTACGTTTATATTTATTTTCTATTTGTTTGTATTTCATCCTGGTTCTTTCAGATATATATATATATATATCTCTGTCCTTTTATTCTTATCAATCATAAAACCAGGAAACCACTTTCATTTCCATTCATCTTTGTGCATTAATGTGTTTCAGTTCTTTTGTTTGCCATCATCTTTTAATGTGTACATCTTGTCGACTCAGAATTTGTAAAAACATTCTTAAGCTACGCGAACACCATGCAATTTTTCAGCAACTTAGTTGTCCGATTTTGACGTCACGAGTTGATATAGATGGTTTTGAGCCCGTTTACTTGCAACTTGACTGCAACTTTTGTCATGCAATTCGAGTTGTTCCTACAGCTGCAACACAGCTGCAACTAAAAAATTGCATCGACGTCACTGGGAATTACCAAATCACAGGGCAGCATTGGAACACGTCAGTTGTGAAACCACGCCCATGAAAAAAATGGCGTCGAAAATGATATCTGCCGATTCGTTTTGAAAACAGGCTCATACTCAATGAATATCAGAGTATTGCGTGTTTCTTTCATGCATAATTAAAGTTTATACTGAAATGCAGTATTTGTATGTATGCTTGAATTTCTTTTCTCAAAATACAAAATATTCTTCAAATTGTTATTAGAGGATATCGTCTATAGCTTTTTTTTATATATACCCATATTTTTTATTAGAAAAACAAACAAATATTTTTCAAAAATAATAAGATTCACTGAGTTTTTTTTTGGAAATTTCTGATACTAGGAATCCAAGATAGACTGTTTCTGGTTTCAAAACCATCATTAGTTGGATCTTGATGTATGCCTTTGAGTCCACTGAGCTGCAGTAATTGGGCGGATCCAACTAATGATGGTCTTGATAACAGAAACAGTTTGTGTTTTATTCCCGGTATCACAATTTCTTAAAACAGCTCGGTGAATCTTTAGTGCTGAGCGTTTGTTTTCTTTTCTGATGTCATTGTCAGTAATGCACGTTAAATTTTGTTGTTATACCGTCTAATTATATTTATTATTTTTTTTTTACATTTTACAATAAAAATGTATTTTATTTTACATTACATTACATTTATCTTACATTATATTATACGTATCATGAATTAAATGATTCATTAATGATAGGACTTGATTCTGAAAAATGTAAAACTATTTCCAGTTTATTTGATGAAAGAAAAACTTTTTATGACGTAATTTCCTTATGGATTAATGTTTCCAGGACGTAACAGCGACATCTATTTATAAAATTCGTAACTGAATCTGATAAACACATAACGAAAACATCCTGGTCTTTGTATTTTCTACAGTTACGAATATATTTTTATGTTATTGTTATTATTTAAATAATTTTATACTTTTTTAATAACTTGGCTTAGCTATGTAATGTCGATGTAGAATTTTCTCATCTTAAATTCTTCCATATTTCATTCCCAGCTCCATGTGAAGAATTGGTTGCAAAGATGTTTTGCTTCCATTGAATTCAATCTTTGACTGAAGCTTCGAATGAATGATATCAAGCGTTGAGTATTCATTCTAAAAAGTCGTCCACTGGGTTTACACGAATCCGCTTCATGCCGGGTATGGTGCACGATTTCCAGAGAAAAGACCGTTGGGCCACAATTTTCTTCACCCGTCTAAGCAGAAAAATTTGTTACGGTAGCCGTCCTATCCAGCGCTTCATATATACATATTTCATCACTCTGACTCTTGCAATATTAAAAAAAAATTCCAAATTATACGTTTAGCTGTGTAATGTCTTCTCTCGCGTACTGTAACTCGCCATTGCAGATACGCCACTTCTATGTTTGATGTCATGATTTCCAGGCGAACATAAGTGATCAGATTTCGCCATATAAGTAACACTTTCTCTGCTGATTCTGACTACAGCACTGTCTTAAAATGATTTTTGTTGTTATTTGTCATTAAGTGTTTGTAACTTAAAGCAAACACTGTAGAATAGAACACAAATCATTTCATAATTTTTAGTCTTGTAACTTGGCAGTTTTTCTATTTGTTGCTTATTTATCTTTTAATATTTTTTCATAATTATTCAGAAACATTTATATACTATTTATCTATTTCATGAATAAAATAAATAAATATGAAAAACTTTTACAAATTTAAACACATAACATTTAATTAAATTATATATTTGTGAGTATTGTTTACTTATAATGCTAATTACTATGTCTGTTTTTTTTTTACTAATCCTTTTGTGGTAATTTACTTTAACAAGACATCAGTGATGAACATGATTAGATAATTTGCAAATGAAAATGTAACTAATTTACGAATATTTTAATTTTATTCTGGACAGTTCTATTAGACGGAAATGATTTCTGCAAATGTATTTAGTCCATTCCATTCTTCTTTATTTGCCTTCGGTAATTATTATGCTTTTGTTTATTCTGCTTGAAATATTGATTTCGAATGAAACGTCATCTCTTTCGAATCCTTTGCATCTATGAATGGATCAGTATTGTTTTACGGAAACTGACGGAAATTGGTTTGAATGTACAATAGGAAATAAAAAGAAATATGTAAAGATTTCTAATATAAACATTATTTACTTATAAATGTCAGTTACTTTCAAGTAATATGTAAAGACAAGAAGCTGCTGATAGAACTTGAAGCCTACTTATTTGCATTTGTTTGTTGTTAAACTGAAAATAATGGAATTGGAAGGTCTCCATGTATTTGTGAATTGTAATATCTACCAAATGCCGACTCTTTATAACTTTTTTTCTAAAATTTAATTAAAATCCACAAATACTTAAGTAAAAAGTAAAGTCAATTAATTTTGATAATAAACAAACGGATTATTACGAAATTAATTTATAGAAAGTCATTGTTTCGCTCCTAATGCTTTTCCATGGAAAATTTTTACCAGCAAATTTCTCGAGAGGGCCCCACAGGGAAAATAGTTAAATCTAAGATAGATTGTCTCGTGTCTGGGAAAAGTCAATACATGCAAAGTTTCAAGAAGATCCATCACAAGTTCAAACGTTTTTCTGGGACAAATTTTGTGATACTCACTTTCTTAAGAAAGTAGGATACTACAATATCATATTTATGTCGTATTTTCTATAATATATATATAGTAAACTCCCGATTATCCGCGGAATTGCGTGGCGCGGCAACTGCGGATAAGCGAATTCCCCGGATAATCCGAAATAGGACGAAAATCAACACAAAAATGCTTTAATATGATTTATTTATATTAAAATGGCAATATGCCGTGCTGGCATGGCCGTGCGGTTTAGCCGGCGGGCTGCCGTTGTGGCCGATGCGCCAGTACCTGGGTTCGAATCCCGGTGGTGGCATGGCTGTTTCTTTCTTCTTCTGTGTTTCGTCCGTTTCCCACCTGGGACTTACTATCTCAGGGTTATCAAGGACGGGATATAATTCTCGTCCCCCCTTTCTTGAATTTCACTAGCCTCGCTCTGACGTTGTCAGGTTGAGCTAGTTACGTGGTCCCTAGTTGGCCAAAATCGATAAAAGGAAGGAAAATGGCAATATATACAGTTGCAATACATACATTATAAACAATTATTTTATTTTAAATTATTTATTTATTTTTAAATTTTATTATTACGTGAAGGCTATCCCACAATTTAGTGTAATCTGCCGGCCTAAGCTCCGCCCACAAGGTCGTTCTTTAAATTGTTTGTGTATAATTGTCTTCACTTAGTTAGCCTCTTTTATTGTTTACCTTATTTTATCATTTAAGTTTTTTCTTTTAATTACTGTACAATTTATTGTACAGTAAAAAAAAAATGGAAACAGGAGAGGTCCGCGGATAATCCACAAAGCGGATAAACCGGCCGCGGATAATCGGGAGTTTACTGTATATATATATATATAAATTCGCAGGTAGATTTTAAGATTTATTATAAATTCCTTTAATTTATATTTGCAGTAAAACTATGAGAAATAATTTATATTTTTAATAAGTAAATACCAAACTTAAATTTAATCGCTTTTATAAATTTGTAAAGAGTTTTACAAATAATATTTTAATTGTTTTAGGTTTTAATCTTGAATGATGAAACCTAAGGAATAATAATATAAAGAATGGTAAACTTTGTTAAACTCACAGGAATATTTTGGCAGTTCGATCTGTTAAAATTTTTTCTAATCAATGCAAAAAAAAAAAAAAAAAAAATAAATAAATAAAATAAAAAAAAATTACAAAAGATTGTGAAATATTGAGTCTTTAATGGTCAATTCAATAATGTATCTTTTAACTTTCCTGATCTAAACGGATCAAAATGCAGCAAATCGGAAATGTTTATTTAAGTTAGAATAGTTCAGAATATTTAAAGATGTTTTACGTGTGTTTTACGTTAATATGAACCCAGTGGTGGCCAGAACCCAGTCATTTCATAGTTCTGAATATGTTAAGGCGAAATATCGAAAAAATAATTATCAGAACTATTATCAACCACATTGAATATCAGGCAATTGATTCTTTTATATAAGATCTAAGATTTGGATGGAAAATCTTATAAAAGATAAATAAAATACTAACGGGAAAAATCTGGATAAGTGCAGTCATCGACCAGCAGCACCTTTTATGATCGGTGTTAGTACTTTTACATTATAAGCAATAAATCATTGAAAATTAAATTTTTATTTAAACGAAATAAACGGTAAATAGGAGGGGGAAAAATCAAGAACATCAGTTTGTTTAATTTTTAAGAGCCCAAAAATTTCTAAAAATAAGTTTTAGAACATAAATATGGAAAAACATTAAGGTTTTCATGCTTCTCTCTCCGTTATGTAACGAAACTACTTGTTTGTGTCATATATTTTTTTATGCATTATCAATGAGGATCCACCATATGAAATTAGCTATCTTTTTAAAAAGTAGTTTTAATTAAGTAATTATATATATATATATATATATATATATATATATATATATTATATTTACAAATAGATTCTACACACATCTTAATTTAAAATAGGTATTTAAATATAGTATATCTTAATACAAAGAATTAAACGAAGGTATTTACATAATCATAAATTTAAACTTACATACCGACGTACATCTTAGCTTTTAAGAATTGACGTATTTCTACAACTTTTGATCATTGCGAGAACATTTATATATTGGGAGCCATGCGCGTTGAAGTAAACGTAACGAACCACTGATGTGAACCAAATATTTGAAATAGTTGGAAACATAGAAAGCATGTGTAGAAGCATGTGACTATCGACTCTTAAATATTGACGCTGCCAAAGCGTGTTAGTGTTCTGATAGAGAGAGTTGTTTTGGCTTCAGTAGCAGCGTTGCGATATGAATGAAACCAAGTTATAATCAATCCTCCACGGAGAGAAAACAAGGCTTTCTCAGCAAATAGAGTTCTTTGGTTTTCATTCAGTTAACCCTTCTCGATTGACGCCACCAAAGGGAGAATGACGTCAAATCCACCCACACAAGACCTTTCGTCCGTGGCTCGAGCGAGAGAGAGTCGTCACAAGTGGCATGAAATATTGATCTTTATTTACACTATTCATCAGGATTAAACCATTTCGCTCAGGAGTGGCAGACACACTTTTAAGTTGCTTTCGTATCAAATTATTATTATTACTATTATTATTTCTTATTCACTTATCATCTAACTTAATTATTTATTTTAACTTTTCTTTAAATAAACTTAAGAAGACACTATAGAGTAACTGAACCTTGCCTATAATTAATATAAATTCTACAGTAATCTGAAAGAACTCTAAACTTATTTTCCTCCCATTGTTGTGTTTTGTTTTTGTTTTATTTATTTCTTTGATTTTTGATGTGAAAACAATGCAAGCGAAAAATTTCCGATTTTTATTAGATACTCGTATAATTGCATAAAGTGAATAATACTATTTTCTAGAAAAAATAATTAAATTCGCATTACTTAGTTACGTTGTACCAATAATTGAATTCATTTTAATAACCAAAGCAAACGCACGAGGATTACTAAATTGGATGCATATGTACTGTTAGCCAACAATAGAAAGAACCTACTAAGAACATTATGCTTTTTCTCAAAATTTAGTGGACATTTGTGTTTAATTTTAACTTTGAAAACTGAAAATAATCAAGTTTTGTATTAGTTTTATATCTGTTGATAGTTAAACCTTTTAGTTTTTGAATGACTCAAATTTACATTAGTTATTTAATTCTTATTTAATTTTGTTAAAAAATATGAATGAGACACTCTTATGTAGAAAACTTGTCAGAAAAGAGCCTTGGACCCCTTGTTATTATTTAGAGCTTACCTTTAATAGCTTGTTAGTCAGTTAAAATAAGGTATGGTAAGTTTCCTAATTATCCAATGGAAATAGCAACAGCTCCAAACAAATTACAAAAGTTGTTCAAATCTTCCCTTATTCTACATTTTCTGTGCACCAACATTCATCCGTCGCTAAATCGCTATATCAAAATTTAGCTGTCCAATTTTGTGTTAAATGATTACGTGATTAGCAACTCCCGTCAGCCCCCGCAATTTCACTTTTTTCAAGATGGCGTACATCGACTCCGATTCCTGTGATTTTTGACGTATTTAGTTCGAAATTAACGTTACAGAGGGCTAAATCATTTCAAAATTCATGTCTTCAGGGGAAAAATTCTGCCCATGTGTATGTCTTTGTTTTTCTTCTCTATGGAAGCTGCCAGAAACAAGGCACGACTCAACAGCACAATGATGTCTAATTGTGGTTGCTGCACACAGTGGCGTAAGAACGCCTTTGGGGGCCAGGGGCGGGAGTTCCATTGTTCCACAACCAAAAAAAAATATAAAGGAAATACTTGGGTGGATTGGGCCCCTAGGTTGGCTGCAAAAACCAACCAAAAAAAAAGGGAATTTCCTATTTATCAAACAAAAAAAAAGGAAATAAGCTGGCTGTGGGGCCCCTCCCAGGCGGGGGCCCGGGGCGGACCGCCCCCCGCACCGCCCCCCCCTTGCTACGCCACTGGCTGCACAAGAATTTTTATTTCAGAACTTTTAGAACTTCGAACACGAGTAGCTGCTGATCAAATGCCCACCGCTGTGGCAGAGCGTTGGTGCTTGCCATCCTTTATCCTGATAAATGAGAATGTAAAGTTAATTTTAAAAAAATATTTGGAATATGAAAGTTCTCAGGAATTCTTCTTTAAAAAATAATTTGAAAAGCAGAAAAAAAAAATCAGAATACATTAGGATATTAGATTTCACGGGATCCTGTATTAGCATTAATACCAAGAGATACTGCTATGTAGAGACAGCAAAGCGCCACTAACAAACAAAAATGCAGAACATAAATGCCAAAAGAAGATCTTCATCTTTGGACGAAGAAACATAAAATCTAGTAAAATTGGCAAAGAGATCAAAAGGAATTTAACAGCAAAAGTATAAAAGCATTTCACATAAAAAAGCAAGGTACGAAATTAAAACATTATCCCTAACAGAAATCATTCAAAAATATTTGATTGGAAATGAATCTTTGAAAAAAAAGTTAAGCATAAACTAAACGGAATAAGGTCAGTCATAATAGAAATACACAAGAAGAATTTAAATATTAAACAAACGTATATTTATGAGGCCTTCTTTTTGATGAAGAGGTCTGTGCAAAGTTATTAAGAAGAATAAATAATAATAGAACCATTGCAAGACTAACTAACTGGAAATCGTTAAGATATTTTATTCAGTCGAAGTTTTAGTCCTAAATAAAAAGTTCTTAACAACGTAGATAGACAAAATCCAATCAGCAATCCACATACTAAGCTGTAAACAAGCTGTAAAATCAAAAATGAATTTACATCCTAGCATTATTAGCAGAACTATAAAACAACCTATTTCTCGGACCTTAAGAAAAGTAGGCCTTAAAATAGGTGACTAATCATCAAAGTTGAATGAGATCTAGGCAGTAAAGCTGTTGTAAACTTCCCACTTCAGTAAGCAATACCAATGGCAATTTGGGCGTAGATTGCCTATGAATCAAAATCTTTAAAACTCGATCTTGCATTCTCCTTAGTATTTCCATCAGCACGGGAAATTTACACTGGTCAGTTGCCGACGAAGACTTTGAATCACTATAAATTAGTGTCTCTACATCTATGTTTTACTTGTGAAAATAAATTGATTTATATAAATCATTACAATAATTTTATATAAAAGTCATTTATTCAATGCATCAGAATAGGTGAGAGAATTTACTCAAGCAGGAAATATATATTTCATTTTTCTCATCTTTTTGTATTTCTTCATTTTCAGTTTCCACTTTCCTCCTTTATTCTCAACCAGCGACGATAATTAATAATAAAGGCTAGTGTTTTGGTCTGTATGTAAAGAAGTTCTTGAAATGGACCTAGATATCTAAAATCTAATCAGATCTAGATAACAACACGAATCTCTCAAATATGAAGTTTGGTGTAGATCAGTTAATTAATTTTCAAGTTAAACTCGCCCACAAGATTCTCAAAAACAGACATCAATATATATACCAAACTATACAATGGTCAAAACAATTAGGGGATATTGCGAAAATAATAGAAAAGTATAATGAATATCTCCATTTTTCATCGTTTTATTAACGAGTAGTGTAAGATAAGCATATCCAAGAACAATTCAGTCGTCGGAATATGAAAGTTAGCAGAGCATATCCATCTATTAAAAGGACGACATTGCAGTGTAATGCGGCTGTAAATAGTGGAACGACAATCATTGGATGATTATCGTTCAGTAAAAAGTTGCCAGTCCAGCATCATTGGACTATGTCTCTGCAAAGTGATTTGTTCGAACAAACAGCTTGGAGACAATAGAACAACTGAAAGCAGAATATAATATAACGGAGATATTTGGAACGTCCACAAGTCATAAGCCGACTGTGTAGAACCACTTCCAAGAGTCCAGGATATTGAGGAGGAGACGAGGAGAGGGTCGGCCCTCATCAATAACAGAACGAGATTATCAGTACTTGCGTATCTTGGTATGAAAGAATTGCCGATCTGGTACGACACTGCTACGGGATCAGTTTATTGTTGTGAATGAAATACATCAAATATGCTATGCTACCAATAGAACTACCATGAAACTTTGAAAATAATATGGCATCAATACAACAAATCAGAATGTAAAATAAAAACATGTAATGTAATCGAACATGAACTACATTCGATTTACATCAATAGATTTCTTGTTACATGCTGGACAAATTCTCGTGCAATTATGTCCTAGTAGATTCCATTTATTTGTCCGCTACTCTGCGTGCAAATTGTAGTTCTTAAAGTCATTTATCTTTTATGTTGAGACGACTGTGACGATGTTCGATTTTTGTTTTTGAAATCTAGACGGATTACACCGGCCTGCGAAAAAAAAAAAAAATTTCTCCGGCAAAAGGTTGAAGAGCTGATTTACCCTAATTTAGGTGTGCTGAGTTCAAATATGTAAACCGTTTTTTGCCCATCACGTACAGTTTTTTTGCTATTTGAAATCCAAATTTTACACATTGCTGTAATTTCGATAGAAAACACCATAATAGAGAATATATGTAATTTTAATGGGACATGATCAAATTGCAACGAATATACAAAAAAGTAACATGTTAATTGCTAGAATGTATGAATCTCACTTCAAGAACACTATTGTTTGCTGCACTTTGATGTGGATGAACGCTGTGTTGATTTGCGTTTGTGTTCCTCAGTAGTGACTGAGGTATCGAAAGCAGGGACTACTTCTATCAAAACTCTTCACGTACTGCTTCATAATTCCCAATTTAATATGTAAAGGGGGCAATAACACACTTTGAGGATCAATTAATGGACGATTTACAATGTTTTTTTCTCCAGACACGAACTGTTTCCTCTTGGGCCACTCAGACACTAACCAGTGACGATCCCTGTCCCTGTCTGGTAACTGTATTGGTGGTTTTGGGACAGGAATATCGGGTCCATGTGATACGGGGGTTATGTCAGATGGAAGGCAGGGATACACATTGTGCTTTTTGTTTTTCATATTGAATCCGGACACTTTACATACACAAAAATAACAGTCGTCAAAGTGATCTGTTTGTTCCCGCCAAACCATTGGGATTCCGAATGGCATTGATGGCAACAACCCTTTGTACATTGCCGCAGGTTTTCTACACACGTTTTACACACAATATGGGGTGCGAAATTCTTGTCCTGATCACATAAATTCCTGTTAAAATATGCCAAATAGCTGAATTAGCATACACATGAGACGGATTTATGACAAATCTGTACGTGATACGAAACAACTGGTATTATTTTTTACGTAAGGACACTAAATGTAACGTATATCACATACAATTACTTTTGCCGGAAAATCTTCGCAGGCCAGTGTTATGGTTTCGTACATTCATTTTCAAATTACACAGGTCACCATTGGCTACAACATAAAACGTTCGTGAACACATTTCCTGATGAATCTGCTCGTTTATGACACTTGGATGATTCAGTTCGTTTCATCCATAACATTCTGATGTAGCATTGAACATGGCCTCAGGTTCGACGATCAGTCGGAAGAATGCTCACTTAAACTTGCTTTCGGCCTTTGCCAATCTTCTCATTAATAAAACTTAATTGTATGCGTGTAGCGCATACATGCTTTTGCATGGTACATTGTTAATGACAAGGCATCTTTTTATATTATAGATAAAACAATTGAGGTAGGGTAAATATAGTTAGAGCCATAAAAAATATATATAGAATTTTAGCACAATTGTGACCACAAGACGTCAGATGTGCACTCAAACCATACGAAATCGCCTTCACCATAGTGGATTATAGTCAAGACGGCCACTGGTATCGGTCCTCTAACTACAGAACGCCGGAGGGCTCATAGCGCTTAAGAGCATTGCCAATGGAACAGGGACCAGTGGTCCTCTGTTCTCTTCTCGATGAGTAATGATTCAGCCGAAAGCCAGAAAAATCGTCATTTCCTGATCTGGAGTGAGCGAGGAACACGAGAGAATCCGTCTTTTGTGAAGGGACTCCTTCGGTGGTGATGGAGTACTGGTATAAGTAGGGCATTCATGTTGGCGATCGCCTGAGTTGCACATCATCCACAATATATACTAGCCAAAGACCCGATCTTCGCTCGGATTACAAAAAACAAATGTTCCAATGTTGATGATAAAGAAATTACAATTGCGAGATCACTTGGAACTTTCCCGATTGGTACAAAAACAACAAAAAACAACTGAAAAGGTCTGATCTCATTACAAATCTATATCTATCCCGAAAACCTCATAGAAGTATTTTTGAACCATGTTTGCCCATCCAGTCACCGTCCTCCCAGTGTACACCCCTAATTCGAATTTTGTAATGTCTTAACCCTATCACTTCAAACCTTTCCTAGTTCGAAAAAAATCATCTGATCATTACAAATCTATATCTAACCCGAAAACCCCGTCGCTATAGTACACAACAATATTTTAATTCCAATTGTTGCACAACACCATTTGTATAGTTCAAAATGTCGCCACCGGGTGCATATGTAGCGCTAATGTGCAGAACAATAGGTTAGCTCCGAGTGTTCAATAACAATATTTGTGTAGTTCTCATTGTCACGATAACAAATCCTTAAACCTAACAAAGTAATGGAAATAAATTTTCAGCTTTATAACTTAAAGCAAGGGTTTTCATCCTATCCCGTGGGAACTTCAAAATATCCTGAAAAAGGGTTTTAGTGATTATAATTATCTACTTACATGCCAAATTTGAAGTCTCTACGAATTACAGTTATGAAACTAATTACGGAAATAAGAAAACTGTCAAGCGAAAATAAACCCTCGTTATTCCCGAACCCATGGGAATTTCGAAAAATCCTGAAAAAGGGTTTTAGTGATTATACTTATCTACTTACATGCCAAATTTGAAGTGTCTACATAATTATAGTTACGGAAACAATTACGGAAATAAGAAACCTTTAAATCGACAATAAACCCTCATTATTCCCGAACCCGTGGGAATTTCGGAAATCTGGCCTTATTCCTTGTCTACAACATAAAGGGAACCTCTGTGCAAAATTTCAACTTTCTAGGTCCAACGCTTAGGGCTGGGCGTTGATCTGTCAGTGAATGAGTCAGGTCTTATCTTTTTATATAGTTATATATAAATCAATCACTCAAAAAGCAGCCTAATTTACTATTTGTTGTAGGGAGCAAATTGAACTTATATTAAAACAAATTGAACTTCCATTGTAAACTGTACACGAATATTTGCTGCGATTAATGTTCTATTTTCTAAATGAATTTTAAGAAATTAATTATGATCATAAAATATCAAGAAAAAATGTTGTATTTGTACGTTGCTTGCATGATAATTTTCCATTATTATCGTATAGAGAAAGTAACAATAATATGTTTTACCTAATCTTATACTTTGTTTCTTAATAAAACTTCAGTACTTTTGATGAAACATTCTGCACTTTACATTATTATTAGTAATTTTTTAACATTACTCGTTCGGTTGATTATTGTCATACAAGTATTTAATATTAAGTTTATATAGATAGTTTCATTTTGAAACTCGTGTAATTTACAGTTTGGCCGTGCAGATTTGAGAACTTAATCAATCTGTGCCATCAAAAGAAAACTTGGAACTCTTGGATAATCGATTGTTCATCCTATCTTTCTGAGCTCCATAATAACATGGTATGTTATGCATGGAATCTTTGTACTGTTTTATATTGTCGTCTCAACTCTTTCCAAAAATCGTCGACTATCAGAAATAATTGCCAGCAATTCAAATTATACATTTAATTGGTTTTTGCATTTCAAATAAGTCATTCTTTTAGTTGTGGTGCTAGCGTTTGTTTACTATATAAAAGGAAATTATATTAAAGTAATAGATTTGTTTATAATTACTCTTTAATAACTGTTATAAAAAGAAACTAACCTTATCTCTGATCAGCTGGAATAAATACAACGATTTACTGGCGGAGAGTTTAACATTGTTACTTCCGTTTTATTCTCTTTTTGGATTATAAATCGTATTCTATCACTGCGTAGCTCCAGCCGAAGAGAGATAATGACATCAAAACAACGCTGCCCTGTAGTCTTATTAAATAAAAAAAAGACGAATTTAAATTTCGTGGTAGTGGATTGTTTTACTTTTCTTTTTAATCCTTATCCTATAGTGAAAAGTAAAGTTATAAAATAATCTCACTTAAATTTGTCAATGAAAGAATGTAAAGAGGAATTTCCTTCATACAATAAGCGTTGCCTAAGCCAGTGGTTTCCAAGTTTTTTTTTAAATCCGAAGACCACATTTTTCCTACATATAAGTGGTGGACTGTTAGCTTTTTATTAACATTGCAATGAATCTTAATTTTTTTATTAAATAGAGGAATAGGCTTTTATTCAGTAACGTAAGTTGTTAATAAATGACAAGCAAATGTTAAGCAAATTGTAAGGTAATACAGTGCAACTTGGATAATTCGAAGCTGAAGGGACCACTACAAAACTTCGAATTAAACAAGTTACATCTTTTAACTTTAATTTCAGGTCCACTGAATGCTTGAAAAGATTATTCTGTCAATAAGTAAATATTTATTCAGAAAGATCATGGTATGAAAGACTTAAATACTATATGTATGTAAACAAAATAAGATTTATATTACGTAAGCTACAGTACATATTACATTCAATACAGAAAATTATAGTTTTTCAAAAAATTGTGCAATGTCTGATTGTTTTGTAGAATTCAGT
Source organism: Thereuonema tuberculata (assembly GCA_023159025.1). Taxonomy (NCBI): domain Eukaryota; kingdom Metazoa; phylum Arthropoda; class Chilopoda; order Scutigeromorpha; family Scutigeridae; genus Thereuonema; species Thereuonema tuberculata. Next base: position 34,813,533 of record JAFIDM010004315.1, on the reverse strand, counting down.
CGCTTAAAGTTAGCAAAATCATCAAGCATGTTTAGTGAACGGAAAACAGCTTCCGTTGGTTTGTCCTTCAATGCACGGACGAAATTCGGCGCTATCCCGTACTCGTTGGCGATTTGGCATTTCTTCTTCACACCCTTTACCACTCGCGAATGACGGCGACCTTTTCAGCGAATGTTAAATTCTTGTACACCGTGTGGTTTACTGAAAGACATGGTGACACTGACAGCAGGAAGCTCGAATGGCGTCTGAAGCGTCACGTGTCGAATGACGTCAAGTGTCGAACGGTGGCGGGAAGGGGATTTCAGTTGTCACGTGTCGAATTTCTTAACGATGAAACGCCGAAAAGTCGTTATGGTTGGAAATTTTTTATAAAAAACTTCGAATTAAGGAAGTTGAACTTCGAATTATCCACGATTTTTTAACATTGATTTAATATGAAGTTCAAGGGACTAAGAGAAATCTTCGAATTAACCACGATTTCGAATTAAAAACGTTCGAAATATCCAAGTTGCACTGTAGTAATGAAAAAGAAATTGTACATACAGTTATTGGTTACATACATACTAGTTAAATACTTTATGTATGTACAATATTTTGAACCATACGCTAATCATGTGTAATAAGTGATCACGAAAAACGTAGGAAGGATGAGAACAAAATCAATGTACTTAATAACAAATCGATAATGCAGCCGCTGACAACAGATTGGGAACCAATGGTCAAGGCAATGACTACTGCTATCGACTAAAAACAAATAGAAATCATTAAAATGAATTTATTCCAAGCTAGAAAAGAGTGAATAATCAATTTTTAAAGTTGCTCCCGAGAAGTATATTTAATTTCAGAGTATCAGTAATATGCTTATTATTTATGTAATATTTATTTAATTATTCCTAGATTTATTAATATAATTGAATTCCTTCTTTGACTCTAGCCTCGATTGGCTATGAGTGCCAAATTAGGAAGGGACACTATGGTGGTTTCGTTGCTTCCACAGGGTCAATAAACAATCGGAAATATTGGTGAATTCAAGGGAATACCAGTTGAGACCTCTCCATGTGATTCTGCAAACCCTTCGGACGAACAGCGGAAATGAAAGATCGATTTTTTTTTTCCCCACCGCATTCCTATTTCAGATAATCCTATCGATAAGCTTAATCCAGGATGGCAATGGTGAATATCCGCTTTGCGAACGTATCATGACGATTTTTTTTTTCTTTTATATTGAGAGCTGCTTCATATAAATCCGGCGATGCCATAAGTTGTGAGGAAAACAGTGTTAGCAGTCAGCGCTCGAGTATTTTGTTTAAAGTGTCTTTTCCTGTTGATTGTCACCGATATTAACAGCCGCTCACTTCCGCACTTAATCAACTAATGCGTCTAACGAAAGGAGCCCCTGGCACCCAGCCAGACACTAGCACCGATTTGTAAACAAGTTCGAATCCTTCGATAAGAAAGAAAAACACTTAGAATTGGAACACGAACAACTCAACGCACCAATTAAACTGTGGAATTTTTATTTTTTCCCCTTTTTATTTTCTTCTTTTCTCACTCACATTTCCCTAATAATTGGATTATTAGGAAGTGACATGTATCGGGTTTCGCTCTCGTAATTCACAAAAGTTGATCTTTTATAGTATTTTCCTAAGAAAATGAATTTCACTTAGTATAATTATGTGTGTGTACGCTCCTAATAAATAGTGAACTGATTTTCTTGAAACAATAACAAGAAATGTCTAACTTTTTATTTGCTAACATTTCTCTGTATATCCTTGTTAAGAAATTCGAGTATAAAAATGACAAAAATTCCAATAACAAAGGTTTAGAAGCAAAAAAATGAATTTGTCGTTGTTTAACAATGTAAATTAATAATGATTAATTAGGTAGAATGTAGAATTTGGTAATGAAGCGGAACCTCAGGAAGATAAATAGAGAAAAATCCCCAATCATTTTTCTTTAGTCCGCAAACAAGCATATCACTTCAGGTTTAGATCCTCTGTAATATACTTTTTTCTTTTAAAACAATAATTTGGTGCTTTATACGCCAAGATAAGCGACATCAACCCAGTGTGTAGAACTATCGTTCGTTTTAATTAATAAAAACGGTCTACTTATTATTTGTAATGGATTTAAAGAGTTGGCTGTTTGGGCGAGTATCTTTCTAGCGTTTATTAGCGTCTATTTCCTTATTCTTTTTTTAGTTAGAAATAATTATTTTCTTATTGTCACCCAAAACTTCCTAAGTAAAGAGAGACTATTGTGAACACAAATTTTTGTGCAAAAAACTAATAATAGCGAAATTAAAGAAAATACTTGAAGTATGAAAGTTTTTCTTCATTTTTCTATTGTACTTCATTGTACTGTATTGGTTTGATTTTTATTTAAATTTTGTATATTTAATCTATTCTATTTTTTTCCTGGTACGATTGGTGTACAATGAAATAGACTATATTCTTTTGCAACATTAATATCCTCTTGCATTTTTCATTATGAATTTAATAAAGTTCTTGCAGTTATGTATATAGTACCAACCTTTTTTTGTACTTTATAAATTACCAAGATGTAAGGTTCATAACAAGTCCTTTTTATAATTACTTCTCTTTCTTTAGCTTTCTTCAAAATAGTAATTACAGCAAATATATTAGGAAATTCATTGTTTACAGAATTTTCTAGAAAGAAACTGGTTATACAAGGAATGTCAGTAATTTCTGCGTTCTTTCTTCCATCTTCTAGTCCTAAAAAATTGCGGGGATTTTTCCTTTATTAACCTTGCTCCAGGAACAAAAAATTAAATTTCAAGACTACAATTTTATTATTACAAATTTAATTATTACAAAAAAAATAATCAAAATCTTATAAGTTCCGGTAATGATTATGTCTACAAAGAGAATATAAAATTGTTTTTAAAAAATTAGTAAAATATAGGTTATTTTTTTAAGATATATGCAGTAGTTTTTTTTCTTGATGATTTTATAACAGTCTTGAATAAGAAACTTTTTTATAATTAAAAGAAATCTTTATAATTTTCCTAAAAATAGTTGTTTTCCCACCCTCAGTTAGCTTTTAATACTGGTTTTAATAATGAAACAAATAATTACAACTAATTTTTAGAAAATATATTTGTTAGTGATTATACAAGCTGCTCAATTTATTGAAATGTCCTTAATTAAATGAACTATTATGAATACACTATATATAATTGTTTTATTTTATCTTTCGTTAAATCTAATTATTGATTTCGTCATTAAAGTTTTATGCATCGACACCCTTTTGATCAGATATTACACAGCACTAAGTCCAAAACTTTGGATAGTATAAAATTGTAATGCTTGTGTCCGTGTATTTGTTATTCTATGTTTACATGTGTGTGTTTATTTATCTCGTAATTTCCGGATTAATGAAATGGACATTCGTAAAATTTGAATTGTATGTTTTGAGACAAGAGACGAACTGCATTTGATAATGTTTGTGGAGAAATTTATGCGTAAAAGTGTCCAAAAATTTCCATAAAACAACATTAGAAATGAAACAATAACTTCTCAGATGACAAATAATGATTGTGTGGTGACATCTAACATTACTTGATAATCCCTTGAAGTTGCTTGTGCTTTGATTTGAAAAAAAATTAATTGGACGTAGAGGAATTACACATTGTTCGGTATTATCTCAAATTCTGCAACTCAGTTGTCATAAATCTTCATACATTCTTTATTTACTTAACAACATCTACCTACTGGCTGTATTTCGACTTATTTCTAAGTCTTCATCGGGCCATTTACAAAAATTTTAAAGGAATAGAGAAATAAATTTTTGTAAATGGCCCGATGAAGACTTAGAAATAAGTCGAAATATAGCCAGTAGGTGGATGTTGTTAAGTAAATAAAGAATGTGTGAAGATTTATGGATTAATGGCGTTTTAAGAAGTTTTTAAACTCAGTTGTCAGTTTACTTTTTGAATAAGGATTGAGATGCTTTGATGTTTTGGTTTGATGTTTGTAGGCCAAGTGTCATTCAAATACTTTATTCTTATTTGCATTTGATGGAGGCTACAGTAAACACTTGGATCATTCTTGAAGGAATTTTCCTGTTTGTCCAGTCGAGTTTAATAATAACTATTTTGTTTGACGAATTGTATTTACGAAAAGTGTTATTATAATATTAATAGGATTTGAAGGAGTAATTATTTTACAAGATATACGAAAGATGTTTTTATAAATGTTTTACATAAAGTCTATTAATCGATTTGACTATAAGTCCTAAATACAGTAAGAAAGAATAAGATTCTTATCTGCACATTAGCGTTCCTTGAAACCAATTTCAATGTTTCAATGTTCTGCAAGCTCAAAATGTAATAAATCCGCAATTCCCTTCGTTAAAATAGTCTAATTTATTTGAATAAAAGTCAAGTAATATGCATAAGCATCTATTAACAACAGGCTTTAGCACTTGTAATGAATGTACTTTTTAGTACACTTCCTTTGTTTACTGCCACTGAATGCTGATGTTTTGCTTTCAATGCTATGTTCTATGGAAGGTTTTTGAACTTTCACAAATATTTGTCACTAGCAGCAAAGCCTGTCGGCTGACAGGCATAAACAAATCTGAAAAATCATTTTATTATCAACTATCAAATATAAAGTAAATGTAATCTAAATACTGTGCTAACTTGTGAACGAAGCTTCTACGGCAAAAATGATTTTGAGTTTTGAAATCAGCGTAAACAACTGATTAAGTATGCCAAATTTCATTAAAATGGATGCAATGGTAACAAAATTATTTGGTTTTGAACGTATGTTTTGTTAGAATTTCAGTTGTCGAGGTCAGTTGCCAAGAATAAAATTTCATGGAAACAATTATGGAATGACACAATGAACTAATATTTTCATCCAATTTGAGTACTTTTGATTCAATGGTACCATTGAGAACCGTTGGATCTATCTTAATAGCTTAATTATATCGAGTTACAGACAGATAGACGAATTAGCCAATTTATATGTGTAATTATATATATATTCGATTAATGATTTGATTTGAAGTTTTTTTTTTTTTTTAATGTTTATCAGACCTATTTAGGTGTACTTCTTACCTGTACACCTGTAATATAGGTTCTGAGAGTTTAATCTAAAGGATCATTTTCCACCCAAAAAGAAAAACGAAATACCAACCATATCTAAAGTTTAATTTATCTAAAGAATAATTATTATTTTTGACTCAACGCCGAAAGGCATTTAAAATTCACCTTTGTATAATCTAAATACTGCGCTAACTTGTGAACGAAGCTTCTATGGAAAAATGGTTTTGAGTTTCAAAATCAGCGTAAAAAACTGAGTAAGTTGCCAAATTGTATTAAAATCGGTGCAGTGGTAACAAAATTATTTGGTTTTGAACGTATGTTTTGTTAGAATTTCAGGTAAAATTTCATGGAAACAACATGGAATGACAAAATGAACTAATATTTCATCCAATTTGAGTACCCCTGATTCAATGGTACCATTGAGAACCTTGGATCTATCTTAATAGCTTAATTACATCGAGTTACAGACAGACACAGACAGACAGACAGACAGACAGACGAAATTAGCAAATTATCTAAGTTGATGTGCTTTTGTTTGAACTACTCCCCCCCAATACTTAGAACCGGTAAATGGATCTTCTTGGAAGTCTGCATGAGTATTTATGGATAAGTGATGTATTAACTATTTTACTGCAAAACTTCTGCATGATCGAGAACTGCTTCCCTGTCCAGAAATTCGTGCATTAAGATGACAAAACTTCCATTCATTTACAAATTTGAAAATTTGAACATTTCTATATTTTCAAGAAAATTTCAATTCGTAATGTCTTCACGGTATTAAAAATCAAGGAATAAATAAAAAAAATCGCAAGAGTTTTAAGGAAAAAAAGGTGTTAAGTTCAATAGGAAACTTTTTGGTAATTTTTCAATTGATCGTAAGAGCTGAAAATTTAACATGCCGTAAAGAAATATCAAAATAATTGCGATGCAAACTATATAGGCGAATATTTTTCGAATATCTTTTCAGGCTTTCTTATATTTAATATTTGAATACCGATACTAAGTATCATTTTTTTTATTAAAGATAATTACAAGGAGATGACATATCTAATGTATCACGGAATTTAAAGTCCTTTTGTGAGTTGAAAGAACAGATGAAGCACTTCAAGAATGTCCACCGATTTCCAGATATTTGACATTGTTTTCATTCATTTCAAGTATTAGCTTATTAACTTTCTGTTGTTCGATTGCAAAGGAAATGTTGATAAGGCATAATGTTTGAGCAGCAGTGGCGGATTTCCCAATAGGCGCAGGAGGCGCGCGCCACGGGCCTCATCAATCAAGGGGGCCTCAAAATTTACCTCTCAAAATAAAAAACAAATTATTTTTTGGTTGTAAAAGCAAGATTTCCTTTTTTTTGGTTGTAAAAGCAAGCCTAGGGGGCCTCACCAGTCAGCCTAGGGGCCCCATCCACCCAAGTATTTCCTTTTTTTTTTTGGTTGTGGAATAATGGAACTCCCGCCCCGGGTCCCCAAAGGCGTTGGTACGCCACTGGTAATGAAAATATTTAGAGGGGGCCTCAAAATTGAATTGCGCCTAGGGCCTCTCAAGTGCTAAATCCGCCACTGTTGAGCAGCATATCTAAAATCTAAATATCCAAGGTACAATTCATTAATTCATTGTGGGTATACTTTTTTTTTAATTCCATTGTTTTCTTTTTTATTTTCTTTACTTCTGGTTTTATTTATTTCTGTGGGTTTTTTTTTTTCTTCTTACTTTAAGATAGTGCAATTTGTTTGTCTAGTTTTATTATGAATATCAGGCAGAAAAGTGATGTGCGATCTGAAATAAATAAGTAAAATTCTCCTTATCTTTTTTTTTTAAAGAAAAAAAAACCCACAAGAAATAAAAGAAGAAAGAAATGTAATTAAAAAAAAAGTTTGCTCCACAGCAACATTGAATCCTGGATACTTATATTCCGGATCTGCTTCTTAAGCGGTACACCACATCAACATTCCAAACGAACAACAGGAAATTAATAAGCTAATACTTGAAATTCAATGAAAACAATGTCAAATATCTTGAAATCTGTGGCGTGTTGGTCCCAACCTATACATATTCTTGGAGAAGTGCTCCATCTGTTCTTCATCTCACAAAACTGTTACAAGTTAGGTCGTTAGTCCTTTGTAGTTTGCATATATATAAAATTACGTAATTTTGTTGCAACTTGGTATTGGTGCCAATGGAAATTCTATAAGGGCATAAAGATAATTTATTTCTGTGATCTTCAGTGTAAAATTCCTAATGTCAGTGATAGTAAGAGTCCATTTTTCCTGTTAATATCCACAGGTAATTTGGATAATTTAGAATTTTGCCGAAATGAATCTTATTACTATACAGTCTTAAGAAACTGTGCGAATGTCAGAATCTTTGATGCAATAGAAAAACTAAGATTTATCGGTTTTTGAAACTGATTTCAATACTAAAGATAATCAGATATTCAATCTAAATACGTAATTTCCTATTTTCGTCCTTCTAACCGAATAACATTAATGTCTCATAAGGATGATTCAGTTTTTAATAAAAGCATTTTAGTTCTACTATCTTATACAAAACATTAATGAACAAAATAATTTATTATTAATATAACTGTAAGACTATATATTCACAGAATATATCAGAGGATCAGTAAAACACTTGAAAACATTTAATTGCACTTTTAAGTCAAAGAGTAATTTTCAAAAAAATAAAATTAGTACATTTTCTCCATATCGCTTAGTTTGAAAAATTAAAAAAAAAAAGGTGCTTTTTTTTTTTACAATTTTTTTAGAGAAAAATGCCATAAACTAGAATTTGTATTTTTTTTATTTCTTCTATAATTCGTCAGTAAATTAAAAGGTTGAAAAGGACCATAGACACAAGAGCTTCAAAAATAATAATGTATAATTACTATGTCATAACATGTTTCGAGGTTTTCCTCGTCATCAGATGTACAAATTGAAATAAAACATCTTAAAAAGGTACAAATCATAAACCTAAATAACAATAAGAATACTAACAATGTAAGGAATATCACTAACCAATCTTTATTATTCATTGACTCAACAAAGTAACATTAATTATTATTTTAGATCATACTCTAAAACATTTTGTATGGATATGTCCGTGTTATAACATTTTTGTGTTTTAATTATTAATGACTCATGAAATTTTCGTAGGTAACAATTCCTCTCAATTGCATAAATAATCGGTTTTTCTGTAAGTAAAACTTGTCCTGTTTTATGGCAATGTTCAGCAGTGAGGTATTGTAAATTATTTTGCTTCACTGCTCTTTCATGTTCTTTCATGCCCGTGAGGACCCGACGCTTGGTTTCTCCTCCGACGCATGTATCACTACCATTCTTGCATTTGATGCCACAAACCATCCCCATTTTTTCTAAATTACCTTTCTTAACTGCGTTACCTGTGATCATATTGCCTATGTATTATGGGCTTTGTGTGCCGTTTTTATATTAAACTGATTCAAGATGGGATTTAATTTTATATTTAATCTTTCTTCGAAAGAGATGGACACGTATTTGTCATTAGTTTTGTCTTTCGTGATCTTATAAGTCATAAACCTTTCTGATTTTAATACCTTGGAAATATGATGATTAATGACTTTCATTGGATAATCATTATTACTAAAAATGTTTCTAATATTATTTAATTCATGACATAATAAACAACCATTGCTGCAAAGTTTTAATGCTCTTTTTATGGCCAGTTTCAAAGAGTTGATTTTATAGTTCATCGGACTTGCTGCTGAATAATTAATTTTTATATTTGCATTTGTATTTTTTCTAAAAACGGTTGTATCAAATTTATTTGAGCCTCCGATAATTAAGATATCAAGGAACGGTATTGTGTTAGTCTCCATTGTGAATTTTATATCTTTATTAGCCTGGTTAAATAAGTTCAGAATATTATGGATCTCATTTTTATTGATGATTATAAATGTGTCATCCACGTAATGGCATAATAATTTAATATTTGTATTGACCTTATCCAGCTTCCAAATTTGCATCTCGAAATAGTTCATCTTAATCTCAGTGATAATCGCTGATGATGGTAATCCTATAAAGATACCCTTAGATTGTAAATATACTTTATCATCAAAGCAGAACCATTGCAATTGAAATAATACTTCTATCAATCTTATGATTCTATTAATATCCACTAAATTTTTCTTATAACTAACCGCCTCTAAATCATATACGAATACAATTGCGTCTTTGATTAATTGTAAAGATAAGGATGTATATAGTCCTTCGACATCAAACGATACCGTATATGAGCTACTATCACAACTGACCTTATTAAGTTTTTCTAAGAAATGAGAATTGTTGTCAACCCGAAAATCTTGATTTATAATTAAGCCTTTTCAATTCTTGAATCAATATTTGGAAACTTCCATGATAGCCGTTTTCCGGCATGCCACTATCGGTCTAATTTTATAAAGGTTATCTTCCTTCTTTTTATGTACCTTTGGCAAACCATGGAAGTTGGGAAGATTTTTATAACTTGTAATTAAGTTCATTTCGTCTTTGTCGATTAAACCTTCATCAGAAATCTTTCGGATGATTTTGTTGAGTCAATGAATAACAAAGATTGGTTAATGATATTCCTTACATTGTTAGTAAGGTTCTTATTGTTGTTTAGGTTTATGATTTGTGCCTTTTTAAGATGTTTTATTTCAATTTGTACATCTGATGACGAGGAAAACCTCGAAACATGTTATGGCATAGTAATTATACATTATTATTTTTGAAGCTCTTGTGTCAATGGTCTTTTTCTCATTATATGCTACACAATACGAAGGTAAATTAAAAGGTTGTCTACGAACTTAAAGAGCCAGGTTCGATGTCCGGCGAAGGTTTTATTTAGTTTTCATACTTACTTGTCCTTCAGTCGAGGCTCACCAATTCAAATGAAGGAACGATTGACCATCAGATCTCATTCATCCAATATGATTGCTGCAACTTTTAACTGCTACTTTCCACGAAAATTATTTCGTTATTTCAGACGAAATTATTCCTATATAATTAATAATAAATTTAACTTATCAATAACTGAAATTAAGAAATTATTAATTTTTATTCTTTAAATTCATTATTTAGATTTCTTTAAACAATCTTTTATTATCTCTGGTTTAATTAACATACTAGCTATTTAGAGTGGTTTACGTTTGCGTCATTATGTTGAAATTATCTTGTAAATTGATTCTCAGACTTCGGGGCAAATTAATTCGTTTAATAATTGTTGATTAAATGTTTTAACTAACATCAATATATATTGCATTATTTAGGTACTGTTCCTATTAATGGCAATAAACTTGCAGAGTAATTAACGCAAATAAGTTATTAGATGAATTTTAGCCAAAAGAATCTCATCATTCATTTGGACTGTTTAGAAATTCATAGACTACTTTCTATTCAGTTATGTTGTGATTTCAATGTTAATGACAAATTTATGGATCCTTTGTTTAGGAACTAATGTCTTCCGACCAAATGACATCCGATGCAGTTAGCCGAAACTATAAACGTACCCTTCTCTTGTTGTACGTGCTTTGAATATCAAACAAGGCTGGCTTTTATCTTAAAGGTCTCTACTTGTGTATCGGCCATGAGACAGTGGCACAAGAAAAGAAATTTACGACCACGTATATTAAAAGTGGAAGCACATGATACTGTAATGGGGCCGACTAACACCTATTTTATCCACCACCTCTTGCGTCGTATTCATAATTTAAATTGCGAATGTTCATTATCGGCCTTTCTAGTTAATCTGCTTCTGCGCCTTAGCGAAACCAAATGCAGATTTTAGCACAACGTTTTTTTTAGATAGTAAAAAAAAAAAAAAAATCATAAAGACATCGATTCTAAATTAGAAAAAAAACTTACGTAATTTTGTTTTCCTTTTTATAAGAATTATACTGGAAACTTGAAGTATGTCCTATTATATAAAAGGGAAAATAAAAAAAAATCACAAATGAAAAATATGTTCAACAGAATTAGCTAAGTAAGATGTAGAAATGTATTTTAGAATATCATGTTCAATTCAGTATCTATTTAATACTGATTATAAGCATTGGAATTTATCAATAAAAAGTTCTGTAACCCATTTAGGCTTTTTATATCAGTGTATGATTTATTTTAATGCTTTACAAATACGTTAAATTTATAGACATTTCCTACAGTTACCATCCACGAAAGAATAAATTTCTTGGGCGTTACAGAATAGCAATATTCTTTATTGTTTAACAAGATTAATTCATAAGGATAAGTTTAAGTAATTATTGAAAAGAGATTCTTAAGATAATTAAAGACTTTTTAAAAAAAATTTCGCGCTTACTTAATTTGTTTTGGTTAATTTAATTGAGATTTCATTATCTGTACATATGAAAAAAAAAATATTACTAATCTTTAGTAATATTAACTTTATTTAAAAATCTGATTAAAAGTATTGTGTTGCTCATTCTCCCAAATAATCCGATAATTTAAAGATAGCAAAATACTTTTTTCACTTTATTCTCTGCCTCTCTTTGTTTAGCCTCTTTTGTCTTAATTTTGTAAAATTCTTCTTGCAAAAAAATTCTTTTTTGCTTGTGGAGAAATTGATTTAATATGAATTTAAAATTGTCTGTATTTTTGGTTTCTAATCAGAGCCATTCTTATTGCCTTGACCTATAATTCAAATAATTGGTATTGATATGCCAAAATTGCTATCATTGCCCATATATTTACACTTGTTTTTGTGTTTACAGAGATATCAATATGCTCAAATCCACCAGTAAAGAATTGATATAAATTAGAATTCGATCAAATCAAAAATATTTAATCAAAGTAAGCATGTTTTTATTTTTTTTTTCTGACCACTTTTAATAAAAAGTAATATATTCTTAAAAACACCCCGCTGAAGAAAGCCGAATATGCTCTAAGAAATGTGGCAGGGTCTGAAATTTACTCAAAAGATTCGCTTTTATGAAGAATTTTATAAATGTAAATATCACAAATAATGGAAGAAATCAAATTTAACGTGCGTGACAACATTATTACACAAAAAGAAAACAGAAACGCACCTAATTAAACAAAAATTCACTGAATTATTTTTGGTATTTGTAGTGGGAAATAATGAAAAGATTTGATGTTTCATACGTAACGTTAAGTTATATCAGTGAATGAAATTTATCCTCTCATCCCTCTCAGGATTGGAATAGAAGGTTTCGGTTTAATCAATGAGATTCGAATAAAAAGAAAAGGCTAACTAGGAAGGAATTTGACCTTCACAAATATGTTTAAAAGAAAGAGTAATACCGTATTTACGCGCATAATTTCCCCCATCGCGTATTTTCCCCACCCCAGTTTTTGTGGATTACAAAATTCAATTTTTATTTTTATCGCATAATTTCCCCACCTCTACTTCAACTGACTGGCGGTCAACTCACGACGACGCGACAATGTACCGTTACTTCCGCATTTCTCTATCCCACGCTACTTTAGGGGAAGATTCCACCCCTACCCCGGTCAGTACAAGAGCAGACTCCTTCTGAATCAGTACAGCAATTTCGAGTGTTTTGTGAAAACGTGAAGTTCGCGAATAAAGTTAAGATTAGTGACACGCATTAACAACATGGGTAAAAATAGGAGCTATACCGCAGAGTTTAAGTTGCATGTAGTTTTCTCTGCTGAAAAGAATGGTGTAAGAGCAGCAGGCAGAGAAGCAGGTAGAGCAGGCAGAGCAGCAGGCCATGCATGCCTATTGCTTAACTGTACTTTGAAGAAAAAACAAAGGTAGAGATGTGATTTCTTATATTTTAAATGTAGCGTGTTAATAAAATTGTTGTTAATTACATTTCTTGCTTTAAAAATCAATATTTAACATGGTTTTCCTTACACTTTCACCATATTTTTTTTACTCAAATTGAAAAACATCGCGTAATTTCCCCACCCCCCCTTTTTTTGTCAAAATATTGATGAAAAAAAAGGGGAAATTATGCGAGTAAATACGGTATTTGAAATTCAAAATGTTCTTTGTTTGTTTACCTGAACAACACTTTCGAATGTTTTCCTCTTAGCTCTCCCATAATATCGGCTTATCTGAAGGTTGTAATTATTATTGCTTTGCAAGCTTCGAGCATTGGCCGACTATTGATAACCGACAGATACAAGAATTCGATATAGATATATTGAACTTGGGAATACAGTTTCATCATAAATGGAAGATATATCTCGTTAAAATTGTGTTTAGCGAGGTGTTGATTGGTGACTCACCATCTATGGAAGTAATGCTGTTATCTTAAATGACATATTGAACAAAATCAAATTGATAGATTTATGAAAGTGAACTTATTTCTATTGAGCGTTTTTATATAGATAACAGCTTAGCTCAATGACACTACCTGTAATACGCTAGTTACACAACGCACGCCATAACCGGAGTGAAGTGTTTCTGTCTTTGTTGTCAGTTAATTAGTAACATTTTCTTTACAAAGCAGTGTAACGTTTTAAAATTATATTTGTTATTAATAACTTATAATACTTCTTTTATTACCTCTAACTTATAATACTTCTTTTATTACCTCTATCTTCTGCAATATTTGGGAGTTTCTCATCGAATCTCCTTTTTCAAGCATTTTACAAACATTTTTCAAAGGGAAAAAGAAAATATCTTCTTTCCCAATACTAAAAATTAATAAACCAGAATTTTAAATTCTAAAATAACAATAAAATGTGCCATGCTCTACTCAACAAAACAAAAAAGTGACGCATGAAGCTTTATTACAGAAAAATAAATAAATTAAAGTCCAATTTATTTTTAAATAAATGTCCAATTTTTTAAAAATAAATGTCCAATTTCCTTTAAATAAATGTCCAATTTTCTTTAAAATAAATGTCCGAATTTCTTGCGAGAAAAATTTGAAGTAAAAAGTAAATTCTTTTTCCCTTGGAAAAATGTTTGTAAAATGCTTGAAAAAGGAGATTCGATGAGAAACTCCGAAATATTGCAGAAGATAGAGGTAATAAAAGAAGTATCTTAAGTTATTAATAATGTTTTTCATGTTGATTTCGAAATATTTGTTATTGTTTACATTCTTTAAATATAAATATTTCTGCAGCCAAAGTAAATTTTAAATAGTATATGTACCACAGATTACATATATATCACAGACATACGTATTAGAGTTATTTAGTAATAGAAAGAAAACTTTTATTTTTAAATCTTTAAAATTCCTTTCACTTGAGGAAAATAAAAATAGTGGTTTTTAATTTCGAGTTCAATAAAAATAAGTTCGCGAAATAACTCGGGAAAAACTATTATTATTTCGAAAATTTTAGACAATTCAAAACATTTCTAATGATTTTCAGTCGCAGGATTGATGCCTCATAATGTTGTTTGAACCTTTCTAAAGTTATCATACTTATTAGTTTCAGAATTTAATGTTTATTGAAATACTTCCGCCTTTAGCTAGCTTTATATATAATTAAATAGAAAAAATGTGGGCAGATCCTTGTTGAACTTAACGGTTTGAATTGTTCTCTGAAAATCTAAAAAAAAAAATTAAGGTAATTCTTATTTAATATCGCGAATTTTTGATCCAAACCTTTTAAGTGATCATACATTAATATTTAAAGACAAGCCGATTAAGCTCTCGAGAAGGTGACAATGTAATCTTAACTGCTGCTTCGTTGTCTTGTCAGTTGACACCATTCGTCTTCTGTCGTGTCTTATATCTTGAAATACGCTCTGACTTTTTGGAGGCTATCATTTCCCATAAATGAATCTAGAAAGTTCCAGAAATAAGAATAGAATTTGTGGTTGACGTTTCCTAGAAAAATCTCCTGTATTCTGATGGACAAAAGGAGGCGCTTATTGAGAAAGAAATACCCATCCTTCAAGGTTCAGAATTCAGACCTAATTCAGACCCTAAGCATGGCTAGTGTTTTTTTATCTTTTTTACTTAAAATTCCAAGCTCAATTCTGTAGAAAAACAAAGAACAGTTGATGCGCCAACTTCTGAATGCCCGCAAGGTAAGATTCCCAAAAAGTTACAAAAAGGAAAAACAAAAACAACAAAAAAGTTCATTGACAAAAATGAAATTTAGAACATACCAAATAAGAAAAAGTGGTTTTAAGGCTACTAGGAAAAAAAAAAAAAAAAAAAAAAAAAA
>JAFIDM010004315.1:34762030-34798298 GCA_023159025.1 Thereuonema tuberculata | reverse complement strand
GGTCTTATTTCCACCATATTATTATTCATTTTATCTACACATGTTACACCTGCAGGTATTTTATTTTTGAGTTTTTTACAAATATCCTTATCAGAGACACATATAGATCATTTTCAAAGGAATTGGATAACAAGTACTTTTGCTTTACACAACAAAAACTATAAATCTTATCAGTAACTATCTTACAGTTGTGCATTATTATAAGCAAACAATAGAACTAGTGAATAGGAAATGAAACAAACAAATATACAACCATAGTAAAAACATCTCTTGCCACAGTTACAGTTTTTATGTAAAACAAAAAATTCTTTACAAGTCAACAAATTGAATATGATTATTGAACATGTCGACTTGTAACTAACTTTTGAAAACTATAATTAAATTTGTAATTTTGGCTAGAGATGTTTATAATATGTGTTTACATGTCTAGGTCATCCTCTTCCAGAAAATCAGGAAGACAGATACCTCTTTTCCTTTCTTTTATTTTATGTGCAACATATAATAAGGACATTTTCAGCCTTCATACTTTTAGTAAGGACATACTAGTAAAGTAATGTCTCAGTGTTAACACAAACATCTCGAAATCATTAAATCTCTGAGAGCTGAAATCCTATCCAGTCTTCTGTATTTGGGAGTGCAGCTCCCTCAACAAAACATCTGATGCGGCCACATCTCTTATGTTGTTGACCTGGCATCTCTTTCTTTTTGGTTTGGGAGTTAATGATGCATTCCCATGGACTGCTGCTTGCTACAAGATTCTTCAGGAACAGGACATGAAGTGCTTCAGCCTTGCTTCCAGAGGTACTAGAAAGAAAAAAAAAATTACATTACCTACAGTACTTAAGATATAATTTTGAATACTAATACCATTAAATAACATATATAAAATCAGTGAGAATCCTGAGTAATACATTATTATGTATGAATGTATTATTTATACATAAGGCTAAATTTACAAAATGTTCGACTTTATATACACTTTATAAACATTTTATGATACATCTTAACCCCTATACTATTTCTTAAATAATAGTTACATTCAATTACTATCTTCTTTCATACAATATTTATTGTCCTTAAATTTTTTTAGGGTTAGTGAGGACAGGAAAATCTTTCTCTTTCTCTCTACAATTCGTTGAAAATGTATAGTCAGATTTAAATTTAACAATATGCAAGTAATAGTTTTTTTTTTATATATATCACATTTACATGTAGAACGATAACATCTAGGATTTCTACAAGTTATATGTAATTTATCATATTATGAATTTTGTATATTGCATTGCAGTGAAAAAAATTGTATTTCACACTTGGCACAGAAGCAAATTAGAAGTAATAACTTTACATCAGATGAGATTCACAGATCTTCAAGCCTTTAAAGCTAAGTGGGAAATTTGTTAAACCATTGTTCACTGCTATTTTGATTGCAACTTTGTCCCATCATTAATAGCATGTTAAATAGCATTAAAAAACACATTCATATGACTACAACATTACTATAATTTCAGTGAGCATTGTAAAGAACGAATTTTTTTTTTTTTTTAATTCTAAAAAAACAACTTGAAAATACCATATTTATTTTGTTAAACAATTTTCAGCATTTCAAAAGAAGCACTCTGAGATAACAATCATGTACTATTTTCATTTCTGTAGGGAATAGTCATGTCATAGATTCATTTCTATCATAACTGCTAGTGTGGTGTGTTGCTTGCAAATTCATTCCATCATTACTGATCTGAATACTGTGATATTTACAAAAACAAACACATACATATTACATGTAACATTGCTATACTTCCTGTGTGCATTACCAAGACTGAAGAGCCATTTCCTAACAATATTGATTTTTTTTTTTGAATTTTTCTAACATGACCTGCAAATACAATATAAACTTTGTTAAATATTATTGATTACTATTGAGCAATACTGATTATAGTGCAAAATAATTTTTTAACTACTTTCCCATCTGCTGTTATTGGAAGCCAATTACTATTGACAACTCTCTCTCTCTCTCTATATATATATATATATATACACACACATCTGTGGGTATCATATATATCTTACAGCATCAGTGAAGTTCCTGATATTATCCACAATCGCAATATGTTCATTGAATTCTTCGACATTGTCAACATTTGACATTCGTACAAACAGAACGAATATGTCATATTTCCGTGTTGCACCTTTCTATGTGAATTGCTAATACGAAATGTACGCCATTAATGTCAAACATTACATCTAAATACAGTTAAAATACTTAACAAAACTAAATAAATTTAAATTGTATTACCTTCGTGGCATTACTGTGGTTTGTAAGAATGATAGCTGATCGAAATGGATCCCCGTTCGTCTTGTAGTGGCAGCAGACCCACTTCGACAATTTTTTTTTTTTTTTTTTTTTTTTTACATTACGCACATACGTATTTCTCAGATTCCGCCACCTGTGTTGGGCAGCCGTCACTGAAAAAGAAATTTTAAAAAATTCAGTTTTTACAAATGCTAATAACTGACTGGCAAATTTCCTAACGACGATTACTGATGTTGATATTTGGAAATTGAAAAAACAAAATATACTAACCTGGAACCTTCAAAATGAAGATAATTGATTACCACGCAGCATCGACAATCTTCGTGTCCTTATGGTCGGGGTCGCCAACATCCTAAACAGCTGGATATCCTTCCACTTGGGATATCAGCTCCTCGTTAAAACTGAAGCGGTCACTGGACGCCATGTTTTTCATCTACGTTTCCCGCCTTTTGCTTTCGCAGAGGATCATGGGACTACAGGAACAGCTCGTCACTGATTGGTTGAAAAAACCGTCGCGATGCGTCGATCGCATCTGCGTCTGTTTCATTTTGACGCAGGTGCGAAATGATTTTAACATCCAATTCGCTCGCAGCGACGACATCGCAGGGACTTTCGCGTCAATGTGGAATGGGGGTGCGTCAAATTCGGGGATTCGTCCTGCGATTTTCGTCGAACTTTCGCAGTATGTGTTTCGCCCTTTTGGCTTCCTTTCAGAAGCCTATAACTAATGGAAATGCAGATTACAATTATCGTGTAATGCATTACAAGGTAATCCCAAGTATGTTTTTCCATAATATAATTGAATTAATCTGTAATGCATTATATTGCAGACGATGTAATTCAATTATTTAATAATGTCATGAAAGTTATTTATTATTTGGTAATGAAATTAAACTATTTGCAATTAATAATTATCCACTAATATGTTGTATAGGTTTTCGTATTCCAAAAGGTATTTCTAGAGAATCAGTAGCAGACATTGTAGCAGGTAACGTAACAGACATTGACCTAATATTGTGTAGAATGTTCCAGAATTTTCTAAGAATTTTCTAGAATGTTTCCCAGATTGTACGAAATCGATTTGATATTGTTTACATTTTTCAAATATTCTCTAACCGATATACATATCCAATATGTATTTACTTCATATATATTATTTCGTCAAATCTCTTTACTTGAGGTGAGGAAGGAGACAGCGACTCATTTTATACAGTACTGCGAAGGGGGTGTTCATTCAACATTTACAATCTCACGTACCAACAATTCAAATGCGAGGGATGGAACAATGCGGAGGTTCATAAGTTCAAATAACCCAAATGAAAGTGTAAGGGTGTAGTGGTTGCTGTTTTATTAATATTTTATTGTTTACCATAAATTATTGGTTAATCATTACAATTACAGTGGTTAACTACAAAATATCATTACAATTACAATGTAATCATAATTGCCGGTTTACTATTACAATGTAAGGGTAACCATAAGTTCTGGTTCATACTTACCATTACAATGTAATGCATTACCGATTAATTCAATTACGATTTTGCCCAACTCTGGCGGGAGATAAGTCTCCCGGCTTTTCGTGACCAACGGACTAAGTTGAGGTGAGGTGATCAGCCCGGCGCCCACCAACCTCTATCCCCTGGTAAAGATACCCGGTATCTATTCTACAAAGAGCTGGTAGACCATAGAACCAGTTTGAGGTCGGAGATCGAACCCGTCATCTCCAAAACGCAGCCAAACGCAGCCTACTTTTAATCCTTTAACTTCTTGATAATGACAATTTTATCTCTCAAAATGAATGTTAGATGCAGCATTTAAAATACCCCAGCCAATATAAAACTATTTTCATTTTGTTAATCTCCAGAATATAAATTTTCAAAGCAAATAATGCTAAAAATGTAATTTTTTGTCATTCTCATGCAAAATCATATTTTCATCAATTTCCCTTTATTCTTTATAATACTGAGAAAGCGAGATCTTGTTCTGTAGTATTTCAGTACTACAATACTGTAATACTGTAAGTTTTTCAGTAGTGTACTGTTTAAGTCACCTCTTTAGTGAATTGATTCAGCTCGAATGATTTGAAATCCTGTCTATGAGGTCCTAATGCATCCATTTACTATTTCTGACATTTATCTGATAAAAAAACATTTAGGACACATAAAACTTGTTTTTATTAGCCTACTTTAACCAAATCAATCTGTGGGTTTCTGTATCCCCGTACGCTAATGACTTTTGAACCGTTGCTGGTTGGATCTTCTTAAAACTTGATATGCATATTTAAGAAAAAGAGACGATTTATCGTTAATATTTGAATTTTTTTCCATATGGGGATCTTTGCCAAGAAAATGGATACTCAAAGGTGATAAACATTCATACCGAAGGAACATTGGAAACGAAAGAAAGATTTCTTTCTTGTCTTAAACAATGAATATATATCTAATACAAAAAATTTCCTCTCGCTTTTATGTGATTAAAATTAATCGGATTTAAGCAAATTAACTAACTATTGCAGAGTTAGTTAAGATACGATCAAAATTAACTACATTTTTGCAATTTAATCAGATAGTTGATGTTAATATTCCATGAAAGTGGAAAATTTATTCTGGTATTAAAAATAGTAGAATAAGCAGCTATTAACAATACACAGACTTTGCGATTTTATTGTTTTCACAACTTTATAAAAAAAGAAAACGATGAAAAATCCTATATTCTAAGGAAAAGTAGACTTAAAGATCTATCAGGAACTCCTTATTTATACGTTACTTTCTTTTTCTCGTTTTCTCGTTTTATTTCTCGCGATCATTGTCAGGTATTCGTGTTAGTGAGGCTACTAAGTATCGGAGAAATGGACTTCAATATCATTGTCAATAATTCTAGAAAGTTCAACACAATCTGGTGCCATTTAGTTGATTGCTATTCTTTTATCTCGTTGTTCAAGTGATTACTTCTGCCTCATTTCTGTGATTGGCGTTCCATTGATTCTCTTCTTCAAAGAGGAAGTGGGTATGGTGCACCGAAACAACCAGTATATTTGTTGACTGAAGGCAGTGAATGGAGTCGAATTAGATTCAGTCAATTGATGCCTGTTCAAAATCAATCGATAGTTTTGTCAAATAAATGAACCATAGATTTGTTACGATGGTAATGATGTTGGTTATTCTATGTGGTCCGTGTTTATACTAAACTCATTAGAACCCTTTCAAGCATTGTATAACAAGATGAATCCAATTTTAATATCAAGTTATTACAATCATAAGTTTTAACATAACAGAATTGACAGAATCATAAGTGCGAATTGCGTTTTACCATTGTGCATCAGAAAACACTCCTTAATTAAACACACTTTAGTGTTTACTTAATGACAATCGATTTTTTTTCCCCTATCACTTTTACTTCCTTTTAAATAGTTAAGGAGAATCGTGAACTTTCTTCAATTAAAGCGAATATTTCTTTATTTATTTTTGTTGCCCATAAAAGCATTAAAACAAACTGAGCAAAATCGAGGAGTTGTTAATTAATTTTCTAATTACATGACCCACATTATAAGTTACAGATTTGTTCAACGTAAAAAAAAATACCAAACAAAAAAAAATACAAATTCTTTTACAATGGAAGAAAAGAAATTGAAAAATTACAATAAAAAAAATATACAAAAAATTTAATTAAACAACATTTCTTTGTTTAATTATAATTGTCTATGCGAATGGAATTTTATTATTATTTATTATTATTATTATTATTACTGTAGATTCAAAACGCTGCAAATTTGAAAGGCAACTAACAAAAAGAAAAGTAAGTTTTTCTGCAATACAGTAGTTTTTAAGATTTGTAATCGAATTCAGCTTTGGAAATACACGCTTTCTATCTAAATAATTCCGTCTCAGAATCAATAAACATTCTAATTTTTATAGTAAGCTGAGCATTTAGAGTCGGGACTTTGACTGACTGAGATATGTATATTTTAAGTGGCGTCCTTCTCTCTTGTGCAATATTGATGCCATTGGTCTGGTTGGCTAACAATAGGTGAGAGGGAAATGCTCTCCAAGCAGCAAGTTTCACTATCTCCAGCTGTGATGAATTATTGCCGAGAAGAGGAAACGGAATAGAGCGGCCAATATCCGCCTCCTATCCCATCTGAAACATTGGCAAGAGAACTGGATAAAACAGGACCAATCCCAACTGAAACTGTTTCTGAAATACAATATGTATTTGAATTATAATATAGATTGCATTATAAATTATAAATTTCGTTCACAAGTTTATTCTTTAGATGAACCAATACTGTAAGCATTCAAAAAGAAATACAAATTTTTTTTTTTAAATAGATTAGTGATTCCAATTTTTTTGTCATTGTCTCAAGCGATATAACTTAAAAACTTTAAATTCTTTGTTAATGTAGCCTAAACAAAGGAATAAAAATTTATTCTGATAATATAATTAATAATCTTTAATATTTGATAGATTTTTGACAGATTAAAATCAATTCTATTGAAGTAAGTGTTTACGATTTAATAAATTTTTAGGAAATGGAAAATTTGAAGATTATTTTCAGATTTTCTGCAGGTAATATACAATGCAAAGATACGGAGATTTTTCTTTTGAAATGTTGTAAGAAGTTAAAAAACTAAGAAAACTTTTTTTTTTAGAATCAACCTGTTAAAGATAGTAGGCTTTAAAGTTGTTCGTTTTTTTTACTGTATTTAGAAAAATAATTAAGGATAAATGAAATTTATATATTACCCAATATTATTGCCTCCAAAAAAAATACGAATACTGAAAATTAATTTTAAAATTGTGAAAAATAACATAATTTTATTTGTAAAAATTGCTTTAAAACATCTCCTCTATTGCAAAGAACAATAGAAGTTAAAAGTAAACATCTATATATTTGGCAGTTTAATTAAACTCGTATAGAATGGAGACTACATTTTTTTCCATACAAATTTTATTACAGTTAATTGCGCACTTTAAACTTGGAGAAAGTGAGATTTTGAAGTTAAGCTCATTCCCAAGGTAGAGAAAACAACAAACAACTGCCTTTCTTAGTCAGCCACTGATTTAACCCCTGCTGTGTCTCCCAGTCACTTGTTTATGTTTCAGCTTTTACTTTCACAATGTTTTGTTGACTCTTGTCCTAACTTTTTTTTTTAGTTTCAGAAGAGAGTTCTCCTTTAACATGGGATTGTTGGTGCTTTAATTTTAAATAGAATCAGTCCATTTAGAATGACATTTTCCATATATAGACGAAGCTGAAGATTAAAATGAATTCTTTTTATTTCTCAGTGTTTTAAAATGATATGTTAGAACAGATGAAATCATATATTCGGGCAATTTAGTTCATGTGGAATTCTTCTCCATTCGAACACAAGTCAGACACGAAAGCAGGCGACCAGCCTTAGATAACCCCATTACTATTCAATGTCCATCTAAAGTTCATTACAAGTAATACAATTACTATCGATCTGTCGTTGAAGAATTCGAGATGTTTTATTCAAAGTTGGCAGATTTTCCTGTTTGGTTTTAAATATTACATAATGAGAAAAATAACAGGATTTAGTGAAAAGGACATAAAGTGAGAATTATGAACTCTTTTCTGAACACGTCCAATAACTACGACGGCAGATTTTATAAAGTGAATTTCGAATTCTACGAGGTTGATTTTTGTAATTCCGGGATACCCATTATATTGTTTATCACGATGTGTATCACGATATTACCCCTTGGCAGTAATAGACTACGTGTTAACTATTAAGCTTCCACACAGCTCATGCCAGTAATAGATTTAAATGGTCGTAAAATCATTAAATGCATTATTGTAATTGTTTTCCAATGAGAACTATGTTTTACCAACCCCTGCATACTTTCCAGACTTAACCCCATGTGACTACCATCTGTTTCCTTAGCCGAAGGAGATCCTTAAAGGACGCAGATTTAATAGTCGTGCAGAGAGTGTTGAAGCATTTCAACTGCAGCACTGATGAGACAAAATGTCTTCTAGGAAGGTATTGAAATGTTGTACGACCTCTGAATAAAGTGTGGAACTGCAGAGAGGAATTATTTTGGAGAACAATAATAATATTTTACATATCCTCCACTACTGTTTTTGTTTTATGTTGGTTTGTCCCAAAATTAAAAACAAAACAAAACCAAAACCTTGTATAAGTGACAGAGATTACTGTTAGATATCATTAAGTTTGTGTGCAAAATGGAAAAGTCACTCATTTTGTTGTTTAATTCACTCTGCAATCTAAAGTTTTATCCTTCTTGCAGACTGATTATTCGTAATCTATTCATATTCTTTGTCACGACCTCCTTTTCTCCAAACTCTCAATCCTATTCATTTACAGATCCTCATTCACAGATATACGCATTGCATTTTCCCTTTAGCTTTTCTTTATCTTTCTGATTTCTCCACATGTAAGAAAGTGGAACAAAGCCACTTGTATCATTTATTCCATTCCAATGCATTCAACCATTTTTAAGATTTTTAATGACTCATTGATTCATCAAATTAGCGTAGATATTCTTGCATTGTTTGACAACTGAAATAGTGTTCTGAAATACCAATAACATGTTTCTTCTTCAGCCATTCTCGTTCCTAGCTCTCTTCAACTTATATAATTTGCTAAGTTCGTCTGTCTGTCTGTCTGTCTGTAACTCGATATAATTTTGTTACCACTGCACCGATTTTAATAAAATTTGGCATACTTACTCAGTTTTTTACGCTGATTTTGAAACTCAAAACCATTTTTGCCGTAGAAGCTTCGTTCACAAGTTAGAGCAGTATTTAGATTATACAAAGGTGAGTTTTTAATCTTTCGGCGTTATGAGTCAAAAATAATAATTATTCTTTAGATAAATTAAACTTTATATATGGTTGGTATTTCGTTTTTCTTTTCGGGTGGAAAATGATCCTTTAGATTAACTCTCAGAACCTATATTACAGGTGTACAGGTAGGAAGTACACCTAAATAGGTCTGATAAACATTAAATAAAAAAAAAAAATCAAATCAAATCATCAATCGAATCATATATATATATATAGGATATACATATAAATTGGCTAAGTTCGTCTGTCTGTCTATCCGTCTGTCTGTAACTCGATATAATTAAGCTATTAAGATAGATCCAACGGTTCTCAATGGTACCATTGAATCAAGGGTACTCAAATTGGATTAAAATATTAGTTTATTGTATCATTCCATGTTGTTTCCATGAAATTTTATTCTTGGGAACTGACCTCGACAACAGAAATTCTAACAAAACATACGTTCAAAAACAAATAATTTTGTTACCATTGCATCCATTTTAATGAAATTTGGTATACTTACTCAGTTGTTACGCTGATTTCGAAACTCAAAATCATTTTTGCCGTAGAAGCTTCGTTCACAAGTTAGCACAATATTTAGATTACATTTACTTTATATTTGATAGTTGATAATAAAATGATTTTTCAGATTTTTTTATGCCTAAACGTCCGACAGGCTTTGCTGCTAGTTCAATATAATCACTCAATATGGAAATATGCCGACTACTTTATCTTTTGAACATTCATTCCTTTCAATTCTACCCTTCCAGTCTTTGTTATTAAATTTCTTACGTATAACCAAGAACTTCAATACTTTGGCTGATCTGCAGATGCTAATCAATACAAATTATAAATGTTTAACATAATTTAAATGTTTCCTTTCTTTTCTGTTTATCTCATATCTCAACGAAGATTAATCGTTACTGTTTTATTATTTATTTTTAAATAGCTTTTGATAAATTATTCAGGAAAGATGATGGATTCAATATTCAAAGATCATAGATTTGAATCCATGAAATAATACTAAAGATCATTATATAATTCTTCTGCACATTTTCAAATGAATTTCGTTGATGGTGAGATAGTTTTTGAATAAGTAAGTTACTTTTTTAACGTACTCTTTCTTGCAAATATGTTTTCTTGAATGTTACAATCATTGGTGGATCAGATCGAAAACAAAACTCGAATAGAATAGCGACAGAATAGAAACAGATTGTAATGCTTATTACTCCAGAGAGAGCAGTTAAGTAGATATACCTTAGGCTATTTTCTCCTTTCAAGAATAGCTCTAGACGGAAAACAAAACAAAAACCTATTTAAAAAAAACTGAATCCAATTCTGAAATTCGGATCTTATATAATTATTTTAATTTTTTTTTCTATTTGGGTCATTCCATATCAAATCATCCAGAAATTTAAGGAAATGTCACCCACCCTCACAGAAAACTTTGAAATTTTGTATAATTGAAGTTTACCTAGATATATGAACATTTCCAAAATTTAAATGTTGCAGGTTAAGTAATTTTTCAGTAATGGTCTCCAGAAGTTATATGGATCCAGGAACTCAGGTGTTCCATGGACGAGCTCCTTGATAATTTAAAAATGCAATAGTTCCTACAGTTTTTGCAGTAGAACCTTGATTTTTTTTTTAAATTAAAGAGGAATGTTTATATTTGTATGTTCATGTTTCTTTTATTGAGTAATCATAATTTTTTTTTTAGAAAAAAAATGTAAATAATTTTTTTCAAATAAATTCGATACCTGGGCATTGTATTTTTTTTAAGGTATTGCTCCATCATAGATTCCTTTGAAAATTTTACAATATTATTATAAATCCTTCTTTATGTCACATAAAAAAAATCAGTTTGTAGAAATGATGGGAAGTGTAGAAAAAACACTATATTAAAAAAAAAAAATTAAATTGATAATTTCTGACTATCATGTCACCTGTAAAATGAGCACCATAAAAAATACATATGAACAGAAGCGTCTTGTTTTAAGTAATTTAGCTGAAATGTATTCTCTCTATAAAAAAAAAGTATCCTGAAGACAAAGTGGGATTTTCAAAATTTGAATCTCTTCGACCAAAACAGTGTATACTCGTAGGATCATCAGGAACACCTACCGTATATGTCACCACTTACAGTCAAAATGTTAATTGCTTCTAAATTCTATTTCTATTAAAGTAACATACCATGATCTAATGAAAACAGTAACATGATATAAATAACCGAGCCTGTATGCTCCTTCTGTGCAAAAAATGCTTCCCCCCCTTCCCAGTTCTTTACTTCAAACACACTTAAAAAATGAAATAGAA
Organism: Thereuonema tuberculata; assembly: GCA_023159025.1. Classification (NCBI taxonomy): domain Eukaryota; kingdom Metazoa; phylum Arthropoda; class Chilopoda; order Scutigeromorpha; family Scutigeridae; genus Thereuonema; species Thereuonema tuberculata. Next base: position 34,786,860 of record JAFIDM010004315.1, on the reverse strand, counting down.
GACTATGATCCTGATGTGATGGTTCAGTACAGTCAATGGGTATCAACTGATAGAATGACTTTAAATGTTCAAATCACCACTCTATCAGAATTCTGCGACACACTAATTAAGAAAATTGAAACACTTACTCCACACTCTTTTATTGCTCAATCACAGTCTGATTATCTGAAAATGAAGAAAGAAACACTTGATGAAGGATCAGTGCTAATTTTAATGGATTTCTGTGAAAATCTCCATTTTGTTGTTCAAGATGAAGTACAGGGGTACCATTGGAACAATGGTAGCTGCACTCTTCACACTGTTGTTATATATTACAAAAAAGATCAACAGTTGCAAGCAAGAAATTTTTGTATCATTTCTGATGATCTAGAACATGATGTGGTCCTTGTGTATCAGACTCAGAAGACTGTATTGAATTTTTTGAAGTTTGAATTTCCTGAAATTCCACTTGCTTATGCTGAATATTTCTCTGACGGATGTGCTGCACAATATAAAAATTGTAAGAATTTCAGAAATATGTGCTACCATGAACACGATTTCAATATAAAGTGCAGCTGGTCTTTTTTTTGCAACCATCCATGGCAAATCTCCCTGCGATGGTATTAGTGGCACTGTCAAAAGACTTGTCACAAAATCAAGTTGGCAAAGACTATATAAAGATCAAATACTTACTGCATCGCAGGTATTTGAATTCTGTCGGGAAAACCTACAAGGCATTTCAGTTCTCTGTTTCAAAAGATGAAATGGTTCAAGTCAGAAATTTTCTTTCCCACGCTTTGAAAGTGCAAAAACTGTTCCTGGAACACGATCTATGCATCACATTATACCACTATCACCAACCAAGATTGGAGCAAAAAGGCTATGATACTGATTTTAGTATCATTCATGATTTCTCTGCACTTCCGCCACTGATGCCATTATGCTCTGTGCAGCCCAACTGCTATGTTGCATTTGTAAATGACTCTTCTTGGTATCTGGGGATTGTTGAGAAAGTGAATGGTGTAGAAGGAGATGTTACAGTAAGGTTCATGCATCCTCATGGACCATCCCCGTCCTTCTATTGGCCTGATAATGATGTTTGTGATGTCCCATTCTCACATATTCTATTTGAAGTTGAAATCACCACAGCAACAGGCCATACTTATTCTCTAAACAAAAAGTCTTCTAGATTTGTGGAAGAAAAGTGGTCCTCATCAAAAAAATATTAAATGTGAAGCATTAAAGCATCTTGTCATATATATATTTCCAAATGAACTTGAATGCAGATACAAATCTTATATAATGTATGAGTATATTTTATAGTTTGTAGTTTTGTTTTATATTGCAATTTTTTTTACATTTGTATATTTTTATGCTCACTTATGTTGTTAAAGTTTCTTGAGTAGTTAACAGTATTTCTATTATTGTGATATTTTGGGAATGTTAATGGCTGAATGAAAATGTTTTCAAAATTCAAGATGAATTTTTTTTTTTGTGAGTACCATTCATTTCTCAAAATTGATTTTTTTTGTGAAGCAAATTTACTATTTGCAGATCAGTTTCTAATTTTTTTCAATGATTTTTCAGAGGGGAGGGCAAGTGTCCAAATTTTTTTTTTTAATTTTACAAAAAAAATTAATCAACAAAATTTTATTTGGCCAATTCTTTCACGAATTTTTTTTAAGAGTACCATTCATTTCTCAAAACTGATTTTTTTTTGTGAGGAAACTTTACTATTTGTAAATCACTTTGTAATTTTTTCAATGATTTTCAGAGAGGGGCAAGTGTCCAAATTTTTTTTTAGAAATTTAACCAAAAAAAAAAATTAATCTATAAAAATTTTTATGGTTAATTCTTTCATGATTTTTTTTTTGTAAGAACAATTCATTTCTCAAAACTGATTTTTTTTGTGATGAAACTTTACCATTTGTAAATCACTTTGTAATTTTTTCAATGATTTTCAGATGGGGGCAAGTGTCCAAATTTTTTTTTAGAAATTTAACCAAAAAAAAATTAATCTACAAAATTTTATATGGCCAATTCTTTCACGATTTTTTTTTGGTAAGAACAATTCATTTCTACAAAATGATTTTTTTTGTGACAAAACTTTACTATTTGTAAATCACTTCCTAATTTTTTCAAGGATTTTCAGAGTAGAGCAAGTGTCCAATTTTTTTTTTAAATTAACCAAAAAAAAAACAAAAAAAATTATAAAACAATTAAAAAAAAATTTTATACGGCCAATTCTTTTATGTTTTTATAAACTACATGTCACAACGCATATTCAGGGAAAAAATTGTCATCCTACTTGTTTCCATTTAAAAACTGCAGCCAATTTTCAAATTTTCACAATTGGTTTTGAAGTACCAAATTGCATCAAACTTTCTGCTATTATTACCAACAGAATGTATATAAAGCAATAAAAATTGGCAAAACTTCATGAAATTAAGTATAATAGCAGTACACAAAATCTCAGTTCTCAACTAGGTAGTGGGTGACATGGCCTGGATGACTTGACATGGAATAACCCATTTTCCAATCTTAAATGACAATCTAATTTTCTTCAGAATTATGATACAGTAAATTCTCCTAGAAAACCCAGAGATAACGAAAACCATGGTTATTGAAGCTTTGATCCTAAAGCAAAAAAGGTGCTCGTTTTTCTCACATCCTCTTCACTACACACCGTACTGGCTATCCTTCGACTTGTTGAAGATTGTGCCGATGGCGATATCTTTCTTCCAACTTGCTTAAAGAACTGAGTCAAATGCTTTCATTAGCACAACTTTTGTTGCCTTCGTTAACATTTAATAAATTAATCACAGAAACAGAGTAATGCACTGAGAACATGTGGAAACTTGATAAGAACGACTTGGAAACTTTGTTAACATTACAGAAGCCGCGGGAACAATATCGTTGCTACCCTTGATGGAGCTCGTATGGACTCTGCGCGATTTTTTGCTACTGCGCATTGCCTCCAATGGGAGCGAAGAAATCGTGTATGGTGAAATGGGACACGCTTTTTAGAAGCGGATAAGCGAATCCGCGGAATCGGAATCAGCGGATAACGAGAATTTACTGCATTTCATTTCTTTGTACGATATAATTTACTACGAGCGTATATAATATATACATATATATTATACATGTTTATATCCATTGTAATAAGACCATTTAAACCCCTTATCGAGACCATAGATTTTTATAGCAAATATCTGTGGGAATTTACATTGGAATATTTTTTTTTTTTAAGTATCAAGTAATGATGGTTTTTTTAATTAAGCCTACAAACGCATCTAATATTCGAAATGTGATTAATTAAAATTTAGTTTACCTACACTTATCAGAAATGAAAAAGGTTTCTGGGAATTACAAAAGAAAAATGCATACTCTCCGCATTGTTCTTGATTCTCTTACCAGAGCGAAATCACTGTAAAATGTTTCAGGACATTAGGGTTGCGGACTCGCATTTGCACGGTACGATATTCATAAAAAAATATTCTTCTGATGTTTTTCAACTTATTTTGTATTATTACAATGTATTATTTGTAAAGAAAACCTATTAATTAAACTTTCCCGGCGATAATATTTTATAACAACTGCAAGAAGTATATTAACTAAAAATAAAACAGTATGGCATTTGCTACATTTTTTTTATTTAGTACTTTTATTTAAGGTATTTTTGCTATATTTTATAAAATATATATACATTATAAAAATTTTATTTTATTTTAGTATCTTTTTGTTTAATTAGTAATGCTTTTTTACTATATTAAAATATTAAATCTTTTTTTTTGTATTTGCTGGGAAATTCTGTTAATTTCTATATTTTTTCAAATACGTTCTACATTTCAAGATTTTTATTGATTTAATGATCAATTTGATTAAACGATTCAGTTTAATTCGGATTTGAGAGCAATCGCTACATATATTATTCGTTCACTTGTGTAAAGAGAATATATAAGTGAACGAATCTCCGATCATCTTTGAAAATATCGAGTCGAATACTCGCTGACCAGTGGAAAAAAAACGTATCTACCCCTTGAGCCACTGTGGCCACGTATTTCTAAATAAAGATATTCCTATTTTTTTGATAACAGAAGATATGTCTGTTTGATAAGTATGATATTTCTTTTCTTAATCTTTTCTACTTAGTTTTGAAATTATATGAACACATTATATATTTATATAAAAAAAGTAGCAATTACATGCTAATTCTTATTTCGAATGCTGTCTTTTGTAATGTGTTTCAAAGTAAGCTATAATTTATCGTCGTCCTTTCTTTCTATGTTTTTGCTTATGTGTATCCTAGTCTCTTCAATTAATCAGATTAATTAACAGACAGAGTTGATTGCTTATTTTTTTGGTACTTAAAAATGTATGAAAGATAAACTGGAAACTAAACAATGTTTTGTTATTAGGAACTTCGGTTAATGATTTTCTCATTACTCCGTCGTGTCCCAGAACTCTATTGATTTCACTTGTTTATCTTCTGGCTTCGCTTATTCTCTTTTATCAGAAAGAAACAAAGACTAAATAGAGAAAGATGATAGGGATTGGCTTTTTGTTTTTCACATTTTGATAAAAACAGAGAAGATCGTTAATGATAAAAGAAGGACCTCATTAGCTTGAATTAGAGTTGAAAAGTAGTTGTTGTCATGAATAAATAGAATCTTATTAATGTAATATGCCGTTATATTGTTGCAATGAAATCATTGAAAAAATATTTGCAGTGAATTAATGAAGAAATATTTTGTTTTATATTTAAATATAAGTTTCACAACTTCAATATTCGACGAATTTTTTGAGGCTGGTTATCCATCAACTCGTAAACATTTGCACTAACATTTTATGATAGATTGTTAATTGCTGAAATGAAAGTGATTTAGTTACTATTGTAATTTTTAGTTGTGAATTGGGTGCTAAGTACTGAAATCCTTAATAATATACTCTTTACGTGTGTGAATTCTCTATAACAAATACAATTCAACGTTGGAATTTTCACTATAAATCAAAGTTACTATTACGAGTGGTGAAATCGAGGGATTACCCTGTTTTAGACAAATTGAAAATTTATGGACTGATCTGAATACATTCGTTTGATTCAATTCAGTGCATGGAGATAAATCACATTGAACGTTTTCAGGGGTGTTGGAGAGTTCTCGAATATTTTAAGAGAGACTTTTTCAATTTATATTGAATGAACAATCAACAAATCACTTTTTTTATTCGGAAAATAAGCATAAATAAATAACATCGAATATGACACATCAAGCTGATTAAACGTTCTATTTAAAAATATGCTAAATTTTTACTTCACTTTAAAGTCAGTTATTTAAACATAAAATATTGATCTCCTTGTTTTAATACTTTGATTTCTGTTTGACAGTATTTGACATAAATACATGCTAAACTGGGTGCAGCGAAATTTAGTTTCAGTAGAATTAATTTAGTATTCAGTGCTTGAAGTGAAGTGAAAACGTTCTGCTTATAATTTACACTCAAAAAATGATGTGAGCCTATTGAAATCTCAAAACCTTACTTCCTTTCTATAATTACACATGGTTTTATGTGGAATAATAGAAAAGAAAAAAATTAAGTTTTTGATGTTTCATTTTCATTAATTTCTTCGTTCACATTATAAGGAACTATATTTTCTAGGATAACCATAGATTTAAGAAAACTACTCTTTAAGAACTCCTTAAATAAATTACATTTCATCCAAATAATTAGGCATGTAAACGCAAAATATAAAAAAAATAAGTTCAGAATATAATACAACTGATGTTTCATATTTTTGGATCGGATTCCCTTTCAAATATCTTGAGCATCTTGAAAACGTCATGTGTATTCTGAAAGTGTGTTTTATTTTGTTTTTCTTATTTAATGTACGTGTATTCCTGAAGTTATTACGATTATGACAATGCTAAATGATTACTGCAAAATCAGTTTTTAGGCTTTTGATTTTTAAATTGTTGACTGCTTAATTAAGAATGGAGTAATATCAAGTTTCTAGATTTAATTTATAACATAAGGAAAAAACCCAGACAGAAAAGAAAATTGACTTTTAGTTGTAAGGTTTTATTAATTCAAAAATTAAACCTTTTTTAGTAGAAATTTTAAAAGTAATAAAGATAATTTTTTATTTTACGATCTGCCACTAATTAATTATTCACTGGTTGACCATTAATTATTCTGAATCTATTTGATAATTCTGTGCTACTATGTAATTAGCTTTCAAAGCAAACTAACATTCTAATTCATTCATAGCTGTAGAACTGGAACTGTTTTGCTATTCTCTTTCGGTTTCTCACAGTTCCACTTGTTCATTATTTTCATTCAATATTTTATTCATGCAGGTAAATCTCGTTCAAGTCTCGTCAAATAAACATTTATAACAGGGATTCGTGTGTGTCTGTGCGTTTGTTTATGCTTCCATAGATGTTTCATTATTGTTAAGATTTCTCTTTGATAGCGGGGGTCGTTTTTATCTTTTGCCAAATTTCCGCATTGGCGTTTCTATCTCGGAAGCTTCATTCAAAATCGTAAGGAAGTCTTTCAAGTGAAAATATTAATCAAAGATATTTTTCGAAGAAAGCTTTGATAAATTATTCATCCGATCTTTGAAGTACAAACATCTGTCTGTTGCTTCGGTATCTACCCTCTACCTGCAGGACTAACAAGAGAGAGAGAGAGACTCCTCTTTCTTCCCTCTTACCCTCCATCTGCATTTCGCATTCGCTACCATCTCTACCAGAGACAGACAGGATTAGACAGATGCAGGTAGAAGCGAGTGCTCTGTTCAGCCGTTGCCCATTGTGCAAATGTCTTCTTGATCAGGGAATCCATAACAGCACACTTCATTGCTCACTGCAATCAAGTAAGATATTTAGTGATTTGTTTTGAATTTATTTATATTTAAGTGTTTTCTTTAAGTATTTCGTGAATTTAATAAAAGTACGTTTATAAACGAATAAATATAATTAGGGACTAGAATTTCATGATATATTTCTTTTTTCCATGTTAAATTAATGTTAAATTAGTAATTTATATTTATATATTTATAATATTTATATTTATATAATATTTAGAGATAATTGGTCTTATCGTCTGACAGCCTGTGAATTAACTTCTTTCTCGATAAAAATAAATGAGATGTGGACCTATAATTAATTAATTTCATCTATTAATTGCATCTAAGTTCGTCTGTCTTGATATACTTTAATCAGGAACTTAATGTTGTGATTGACATGTAGAGAGGTTATTTTTTTTCTTTTGCTGTTTCATTTGTAGAGTGCAAAAGATAGATTGAGTTTGTAGATCAGATATCCAATGAGAACGGAGAAAGAATTAGTAGATTTCAGCAATAAGCGTTGATGGCAGTTTTATTTTTTTTTATGAAAATTTTTTTTAATATCAAATAAAATCTTTTAGGAACAAGTAGATTAGATTAATTTTTAAAACAAATTTTGTCTGATTTTAAAAGTTTTACCGAACAATTTTAGTAACAATCGTAATACAGACAACATGTGATTCAACTTTTTTATATTTGAAGATCTGACTTATGTATTTTCGGGACATCTGTAAATGAATGCAGCAACGTTTCCATAGAAACGCATTAGAAGTAGAACAATGATTTTCAATTCTAATAATATTAATTAATCCTTAAAGTAATCCACTATCATTTGAGTGTACTTTGATTAAAATTAATTTCATTTGGGCAGTTTTAGGTGCTTTGAGGATTTACTTTGAAATATAAAAATTTAAAATTTTGTTTCCAGATGTTTATATTAATAAATTTAATGTCATTCCCTTTGCGTTGTTTTCACTACATAAAGTAAAAGAACGACGCAGTAATTTGAGAAAAGTAGACTCCACTGTCTTAAGAAACGTTTGATTTTTATTTAAATAATCAAAGATATGTATAACCTGAAAAGATTAGCTATGAACCGAAATTTTACTAAAAATTATACCTGTCAATTTATTTATTTTTTCTAAGCTTAACGGGTTCATTTTTCCAGAACGACCGCCTAAGTTGGCTTCACTGCGTTACAGGGGTGCTTTACTGTGAAAACAAGTCAGCTGCATATCGATAATTCTTAAAATCCTTTGGAATATTAAGTAGATATTCTTAATTCAGATATATTCTGAGATTCTTTTTTATTTTGTAATTAATAACAGATTTCGAAAAATTAAAAAAAAATAAGAAGATTTAATAACTTGTAAATTTAAATTTAAAATAAATTTAATTTTATAAATTTGTGAAAGAAAAGATAGGAAGTTGAGGATTTTTGTTAAATTCAGATTTACATATGTTATTTATATAAAGTTGGGAATTTTTAAATAATCCTTCATTTACTATATTTTAAGTTTATTCACACAGTCAATTAATGTAAAATAATCATTTAAATAAAACGGATTTAATTTAAGTATTGAACATACTGAATTTAGTGAAGAAACACGTTTTCAGCGTGATTTATGTAAAAAAGATTAAAAACTATAAAAGTATTTTATAAATGAATACTATAATTCTGAAATTATTCAACATATTCTAGAATTACGAAGTTTGGTTTCTTTGCTTTTTTCTTTTTAACCCAACAGATATTTAAACAAAAGAGCATTAATGAACCTTGTAGTTATTATATTTTTAGTTTGTTGAACTCGAGTTTGTCATGTTTTGGCGGCACGCTTCATGTAGTCTCGAGAGAGAAGCACCACTCTATTCATTTCGCTAGCTATAAATGCCTCCCTGCCATTCGTTAAGAGCTCTTTGCAAAATGACCTGCACTCCAGCGAGAACGACCTGTCCCCAATCAATACCCATGAAGGTGCAAATAACTCGCAATGGTTTGTTAAAGAGTCTCCCTTCAGCTAACAAACTTAAGATCGGCATAAAAGACAGGGTTGTACTTTTAATCCTGTTAATAGTTTTTAGAATCGTAAAAGGTATTCGAAGAATTCGGAAGCGTAACAAGAATCTGCTTTGAAGTAAAAATGTAGAATTCATTCACTGCCAAGGTTTGGAAGCAAATCAGACATTTAATAAAAATCTCAAAATAATAATAATAATAAAAAAAGAATTATTATTATTATAAAAAAAGAAATTAAAACAAAACATCATTGAACATTAAAAAAATATTCAAAATAACAATTGTAAGTAATTTTTTTTCAATAATAAGCCTGAAATATACTTACACTTTGAAACAGTTTTTATTTATTTAATTAAAGTAAACACAATTTATTGGAAGTTAGATATTCTTCCGTTTTTGTGGAAAACTTTGCTGATGATGGCACAACGATCTGAATATATCTGATGCATCTCAACCTAGATTCGAATCTCTAGCTAGGATATTTGTTTTTCTGTGTTCGTTCTTTCTACGGGTATGATGGAAATAGACTAATAACTTATGTTGTACAATTGTCCAACGATTTATTTCGCAAAATAATCTACAATTTCTGTCGTTTGCGAAAGATTTAACTGCTCAAAACCAATAGGCCTAGTTGTTGAAACCAAACCAAACCGTCTTTTTCTAGAACTTACTATTTTAGAAGTTCGTAAATTAGCAGACAAAAAAAAAGTGGGCTTATTTTTAACCTAATTAAATGGGATTTGCAGTTGTACCTTTGTAATGTTATTTTCTAATTGGCTTTGAATATAAAGTTAACTACATCAATAGTCATGAAATTAATTTATTATTACAGTGATAGTTCCTGTTTCTTCTATCTATATGTTTTAGAATTGTGTTAAGCTATAATGTGTTTGCCGTTCCGGCATAGCCTTGTGGTCAAGGTGGAGGCCTTTCTTGAGGCAGATGTGTTGAAACCTCGGTTCGAATCGCGGTGCTGGCAAGGAATTTTTTTTCCTTTCCTGCTTCTTTATCTTTTCTCTCAGGTCTGAAGTCATTCTAATGGCTTCCTGAGATAGGCATCGGGGAATCTCAGTATCTTTCCCAAGATATGAAAAGGAAGGAGACAGACTCCTATCCGGCGCGACCTCGGGTGGCAGATGAAGGAAACCCCAACGGGTTGCTCGAATAAGGAGCCGTGGACCTAAGTTGCAGCACAGGAGTCGCAAGCGGGCTGCATTATTTGCCGACAACCCTTCATTCACTAAAGCTGAACCCTTCAAAGTATGAATGAGGATGAGTAAATGAATGATAATATTTATATTCTTGATTTCTTTTTTGCTGTAGGAATATTATTCTCACTTAGATTTCTTTTCTTGATGCTAACGTATTTACCTCAAAGGTTATTTATGCGAAATAAAAAAAGAAAAGAATATAAATATTTTTCTCTTTAAATGCAAAGATCATAAAAAGCCTGTTATTAAGAAGAAATATAGTTAAACTAACAATCTTTGTTGACCTTTCAGCAATGTCAGTTCATTCAGTGAAATTTACAGATTTTAATTTTCAAAATTTATTGGCAATCGGAATTATCACATTAAACAACGTAATTGAAAATCACTATACGAATAGATTATCCATCTGACTTGGATAATCTACAGATTTCTGGAGTAAACTTATTGATATTCGAGCTCAGTCTATGATTCGAATTTGACAAATGTTATGAATAAAATTTTAAAACAATTATTATATATACTTTACACACACTTTAAAAATTTAGAAATTTGATCTGCAGCAATCATCTACAAATGAAAAAAAAGTAATAGAAAAGGAACTTTTTTTTTAGTAAGTATTAATTCTAGAAGCTATTCGTTCTTCATTTTGTTCATTTTTGGTGTAGGCCTATATTCTTTGTATTCAATCCCTGTAAGAGATAACCATTCAAAATTTACATGACATTCCATTTCAAGACGTGTATTGGACTCTCCCCGAATTTCGTAACATAGTAGAAACATTTTCGGTTTTTACAAGATTTCAAAATATTCAGCTTCTGAAATATCTGCAGCTCAAGTCTTGTGGACACAAGATTAGAACTTTTCGTGGAACCTTAAAATAAAATGAATTATAATTAAAACGAAATAACTTGCTGTTTATTTGTTTAGTTTCGTTGACATTGTTTTTGCACTGATAATACTGCTTCTATACGTGTAGGTTTAGATCTGAACACGTTCATCTGAGAATGGAAACAGTAGAACCGGGTTTTCCAAAACTAGTAGATATTGTAAAACGCAATTTAATTCATGTTTTTAATCATTGTGCTGTTCTGGTCATTTCATGTATTCAATATCCTGCTCGTTAAACCAATCATAATATTGATTTCAGGTTGTTGTTTTTCAGTTTTAATACAACACATTCATGAGTTTCTTTGTATATATTGAATTAAAAATGTATGTAACCTTAAAAAAATACATTTTATTTTAAAAGAAAAAGAAGCAAGAAGAAATTCCTTGAAGAAATTTAGTCAATCTCAGAAACTATTACAGCCAGTATTCCTTAGAACAACAAAAACGTATTCTTGCAGTTTTGTCAAAAACTTAATAAAAAGAAACACGTTACTGGGAATTAATGATCAAACTCAATCAACGGAGATGATTGGGGGATGGACCATTAACAATAATCATTTCAAGCTATATTCTGTGAGAGAGTAATCAAAAAACATCTTGAGAGAATATTAGGAAGCTTACTTTATGGTAGATTTAATAGTTTTCATTATTAAGATATTCATCTAGCGTACAGGGATTTTTATTAATGTTAGCGATCTTTGAGGTTTTTTATTTTCTCTGTATGATTGTTATAAGATAGTGTAATAATGTAGACGACATGCAAAAATTCAAAACATTTTTACTTAATTATTACTTCATTTTAATCTCAACACTCTTTATAAGATAATACAAAAATCACTACAAAATATTTATATTCAATTTCATACTAATTTCTGTGATTCAAAAGAATATTTCTCAAGTGATGTCTGTGTGTCAATGTGATGATTTGAGATTCTCTGGATACCATAACTTAAATATATGGCGCAGATCTACATCAGACTTTAAATAAAATTAGTCTTATTGTTACATTTTGAAATTTACATATCAGTTTTAAATATCTCAAAATACTTTGCCTTCAAGTAAATCAAAGAATCTTATCAACATGAAACTTTCTATTTGAGATTTTAGCCGTAATGTTTACATCTTATTAGACTTTCATGCTGTCACAATTATGTAGGCTCAGGTATACTTTTCTTTGATGCCCGACAAATTTAGTAAGACTGTTTCAGACACTGAAGTTTTATCAAATAACTCATTAATTTCAATAATTCTTGATTAATTCCGATTCCTTTATGTAAACATTCTTATAAACAAATCTTCCGTTATTTTTCTTCGATGCACATCCTTTTTGGTCAATAAAATTTCTAATTTTGTTTCGGTTTGCTGGGAGGTTAATGTTGGCTTATTTGTAATCTTATCAAATAGGCAACTTGGTTTTCAAAAGTTCATTAATTGGCCTTTCGGATTCCAATACAGATTAGCCCAAAAAGCTGTTGATGCAATTTTAATCCAATTATTCTAACTACATCAGCTGGTGGTAGTGGCGGGAGAGGGGCTCTGGAAAGGCATCCAACCTTCTACTATTCAAGTAAAATAGCATACAGTGCAGGTGATGACTGTAGAAAAGCTTTTACAGTTATTATTACATGATTCAATTTGATATATTTTGTGCTTGAGCCTTATTGATTTCTTCAACTTTCAGTCATTTTTCAGAAAATAAAAGGCAGAAAAAAATCTGAAAAGAGGATGGAATAAGAAAAAAAAGGCGACATTGGTGCTGTCTTGATAAACAGACCCATTTATCTTGATCCGTCAAATTTACGTGTCGCTTTGGATTCTCTTGATTTTGTAGAAGGAGTAACAGCTGTCTAAGATCAGAGCTGCTGCAATAAAGACTGACGAGTCAGTTCTTACGTCACCATGATAAATTTTGATAGACCATTGCCCTAAAAATAGTAAACATGCTGACGTCACAAGCTTTTTTTTCCATACATGCAAATTTCTTTAGAATAGCAGGAGAAGAAAATGAGTTTACAAAAGGACAGTAAATCTCATAATCTTTAAACTTCCACTCTTTATTATAAAATATCTCTTGATCTTGGATTATAGACGAGAAATAACAGTTATTTTCCGTTCCGATAAGACTTTAATAGCAGTTATCGTTATACCGATAAATAAATCTCTTTGAAACGCATAGGAACTTACAAGCCGAATTTAAAGTGTTTTACGTAAGATAAAAATCAAGATTTGCGAATTTCTTGAAGGTTTGAAGTGGTAGTTGATTTTACACACCGCCGGACACAAAATTTGTAGAAATGAAGTTTTGAGGATTATTTAGATGTATGAAATAAGAAAAGATTATGAAAAAAGAAAAAATTAAAGTTTCACCCAGAAAAATTAAATTTTATTTGATTCACAATAGTAATTAAGTAAGTGTGTCGCCTCAGAAAATGTTACATGTTGCTAGGCATTGTGTCCTGTTTCATGCTTTGTCTTCCAACCTATGTAGTGTTTGTGATATTGTTCGATCACATCACAAATATGGCGTGTAAGACATTAATACACATGGTGCACTTGTGAAACATGAGCTGCTTTATACCTTGTAGAATCTATTAGTCAAGGCGTGCCGAATCGGTAATGTGGTGACATTCTTGCAACTTACAATCGACTTACCACTGGTTCGTGCCTGAGACATAAGTGATTAGAGTCACCATCGAATAGATAGTCTTCGAAGACATCGCAGGCGCCACAGAAAGCTGCCACAGATTTTGCACTACGTCTATAGTTCCTGGTTAGCGTATAATGCGGTCATCTCTTTTACTAGTGTAGTGGGACAGATCGATGCCGACATATTATTATACTATAATATAGCGTTACGTTACTGTGAAGAAATATGATTCGCTGTGCAATGAACAGATCAACTGATTTTATGCACCCTTCTAAAACGGATCCGTTCAAACGGATTTAGCTGTTGACAGAGCCCTTTTGCCATGTCATAGCATACTGCGAAGTAACATCTACTGAGAATGTCCATCGATGACTTTATTTGCTGTCCGTTAAATCGATTTGCAACCACGGCATTGACAGTGTCCTCCTAAATTACAGATTCCGTGACATTATCATAATTTGAATCTTTTAGATGCTGCTTCTCTTACTACGTGTGGTAATGATCTGGTATTATCGATGCACTCTTTATCAGCAGTTTTTGTATCTGCTACTATGTAAAGCTTTACATAAATGCAGTTCTAGTTGATTTTATTTTTAATAAATCTAAGAGCCGAATTTATACTTATTATGAGTGAAATTAAATTCATTGAAATGAATTATTACATACTTTCTGAAAGTATAAAAATTTTGTTTTTATTAAGTGTATCAGGGAATGAAATTGAAAAGCAAATTCAAATTCGAATATACAAAACTTCAAAAAAAGAAAAAAAGAGGGTCAACATGAATGGATCTGAAAGATCTTTTTCTATTTTCTGACTGAAAGTCATTTTGAAATTAAAGATCTTAATTGATTTGACGCTTTCGTTTAATTATTATTTTCAAAAATATATTTTCGAAAATCTCAGTAAAATGGGATTTCTGAAGTTTTTTTTAACTTGTTTTGCAACATTTTTTTCCCTTTAAAACAGTCATAAATGAAGTGGATAAATGTCATGGACTGCGGAGTCAACGTAATTGGAATTATAGCCGTCATTCGAGGTAAATAATAGAGATTTATTTTGCAATATTGTGGATGGATAATGAAGGGAAGCGCCCCCAAGTGAGACTGCTTTTAATACATAAATTATCAGGGGGGTTTTATTGATTGCATCCGCTAAACATTCACAAAATGATACAAAAAAGTAGCAGATGCTCTCTTTAAAGGAAAATGATGTAATAATTGTACAAATACAAGTTTTAATAAACAGATTTTTAACAAAAAATTAAAAATCCTGGAAGTTTTTCTTAAATTTTTAAAATTTTTTGTACTAACTGTGCCCTTATTATTCAAAATTAATATCTCATCTTATATAAAACACGTTATCATGAGATGAATTAGAAGAAATTGTACTCTCTTGAAAGATCATTAGATTATCCCTATGGGAATTGCGGACAGGATATTTGGGTTAAAGCTTACTTTTCTTTTCGTTTCATTAAAAGAATCAGCATTTACTTCAATTAATCAATTTTGAATAAAAATATGCATTTTTCAAATAATCTATATCGCTTCTATCTCATTCAACTCATGGAACAAAAATATTGTAATTGGTCTTAATTCTCGAAATCTTGGATATTCGTAGCTGTAATGAAAAAAGTACATTCAACTATTGAATTTCACTACAAAATCCGTATCTTATGACCGATTTAGCTTGTAAGAAACTGTCAAAGCAGAGCTCCAAATCGAATAGTTTCTTAGACATGACAAAACTTTTATTCGAGTAGAAATCGACGACTCGATACAACACTTAACTCAGTGGTATTTCGAATAATAGGCTTATAAATTTAGCATTGCTGTGTGTGTATGATATTTACAATACACATAGGTTAAGCAACAGTTTTGTCGAAATCTGAGAAACATATTAAGATGAAATAATCTTCTTGCAAAGAATCACTTATATTAACTTTTATTTTGATATATTTTTAATATTCGGTTATTCAATTTTCGTTGGTACAAATGTTTACCTCATTAGACTCTTTTTTTATTTTTTTTTTATTTTTTTTTTTTAATTACAAGATATTTTGTTGTTTTCTTCAGTATTAGAAAGAGATACTCATCTTACGAGATGTTCTTTAATGAGATAAAGATTTCTAAAGAAGTTAAAATCCCACTTATGGTGAAGACAAGCATTTATCAAGTTTTTATGAGATTGAGATTGTAGGAAGATAAGAACAATTTGCTAGTGAACTTTCCAAAGGCTTGGACTTCGATGGCTGACAATAATATGGAGCTTTTCTTCTATAAAATCACCAATAACAACACAGATATATCAAATTTATGACTGTGATAATCTATCATAACATTCATGTCTCTGACATTAGCATCCAGATGTTTTAAAAGGAGTATAGGTTGAGATGATTATTATCAATGGTAATGTATCATTTAAAACTGAAACCTACACATCTGCTTTTCATTGAGTTTGATCATCGATCCACGAGATCTTGTTTTGTATTTTATTAATGTTGATGATTCGGAAGATTCTTATATTAATAACTTGCGACTGAAATAGAAAAAACTCATTAATAATTTATGGAAAAATTAATAATGCGATATAAACCTGTATTTATAGGTACGCTAAAAAATTTCCGAAATTTTATTGCACATAAGACTCACTTTTGTTGTTGTTTGAGAATGGGTTAAAAAGAATACCTTCAAAAAGTTATGAAATTGACTAAATTTTTTAGAAGGATAAGTTTCTAATTCATAAGAAGAGAGACATATCGCTAAAGTAATTGAATTGTAATGAAGATAATAAAAATATATTAAAAAGAGCGATTAAATTTCATTAAAGATTCTTCCAATTCTCTTAAATTCTTAACCTTACGAAAAATTCCTTTTATGTCTTCAGAGATTTTTGTTTAAATTAAAACTTGTTTCTTCACACAAAAATTATAATATTAAGGATAGTAACAATTTATTTTCTAATAATATTGAAATGTAGAGGTTAACCCTGAACACATCTATGTTTGATTCTACAACTGCCTGTTTATTAGATTACCAGCTTCCTTATTTGAACATGTTTTTATTTGAGCATGTTATTTCGTAAAGGCTTTTTTTTTCGCAATATAAAAGGTCGAAATTGTCATTCTTTTTCTTCGAAGACACAAGCAATCGCTGTTAAGCGGTTGCCATAGCAACAGCAGGGTGAGGGAAGATTTCAGTTGGCATTCAATTTCCGTCGTCATAGAAACCACTCTTTGCTATTCATTTGATTGTGATTTAAGGAAATAAAGGTAAAGATTAAGGAGCCACAGTTATAATCATTGGCGATCACATTCGTCCAATCAATTGTACAGGCTTATTTCGTGATTTTCAATTACTGTCAAGAATCCAATAGTTTTTCAATTTCACATTTAAAATATATCAACAATAAATGCAAGGCTTTGTAGGATTATTTTCTTTTTGTTAGAAGAAAATAAATAAAAAATCGAAGAGAATGATATTTTCCGTAAACATTTTATTTAGAAGAAGCATCCCAAGGGGCATCACAACTAAACAAATTTTTAAAGTTTATCTAAAGCTAGATTACCCTGTGCTGCTCGAGAGAGTTAGTTTTGTCCAACTCTATGCTCCTCCTCAAAATAGAGTTGTCGAGGAATAAAGACTTATAATGGACTTCTAAGTATTGGTAGGGACCATACAGAGAAGTAGCACCGTATAAATATTGACAAAGGATAGAAGTTAAAACACCCTGAAAAGCTAAAATTCAAAACAACATGCAGTTTATCACTTTCATAGAATCTTATGCAATTATTATGCCATTAGTCAAAAAGGATCAATTATTGTTCCATTAGTCAAAGGAAATGCGTAGGATACAGACAGAAAAACCCATTTTTACTTTTATATTTAACATTTTCCGTTTTAAGTTATGTAGGTCGTTAAAGGAAACATTATTAAAAATATTGAAATCAATAGAAATTGATAAAAAGTTTAGAATAAAAAGAAACTTTAAATACTGACAATAAAATTTCTGTTGTCTTAACGGCAAAGTAAATTAAAATTAGACTAACAAAAGCAGTTATTTTTAATAATCTGTATCCTCAATCATCCTACAATTGTATCATAAATATCGTTGGAATATTTAAACAAGGTAGGGATAGTGATTAGTAAACCAATCACAGTGCTTCGCAACGGCTTCTGAGTCACCTTTATTTTAGAATAGACTGCGCCGGGGTGGTCTAGAAAATGCTCGCGCGAGTCTGTTTGCGACCCCATGCTATCTTACCCATCCCTATTTATATTGAATAATCGTCATTCTTAACTCAAACCTTGTTAATACACTGAATTCCTAATAATGATTAAAAAAAAAAAAACTTAAGTTGATGAGGGGATCGAATCCGCGACCTTCGCTTTATTTGCACGACGCTCTAACTAACTGAGATAACAGGTCACCTACAAATTCAACATTCAGGCCATCTACAACTGAGATAACAGAAGGCGTTGCGAAGCATTGTGGGATATGTGTCCACATCAGACAAACCGGGGATATAAGGCGTCTTTCAGAAGCCTAAAAAGAACTGAATGGCGGACATTCAATTATCGGTATAAAAAAAATCTGATAAATCTATTATTTACTTAAGCACTTAGAGAGATTACACTATAGTCCGCCTCAGATTTATATGAACCGTTCTTAATTGCTAACAATGACATTGACGGATGCTTTCTTTCTATTAGGTAGCAGCTAACTTAAAGAAAGCAAAAGCCAATGTTATTGTTAGCCAACAAAGAGTAGTCCACAGAAATCAGGTACTGTAAATAATTTAACACTGACATGACATTTTATAGATTTAATAATCCATATCTGATTATTAAAATACTGATCCGACTACTGATGATCATCAACGGTTCCAATCGCCATTTTGTTTCCTTTGGCTTAAATAAAGGACAGGGGCGTAGCCTCTTTTTTTGTTTTTCCTGTTTTTTACTATAGTTAATTTTGTCTTCTCACTGTAAAGTTCCGCTGCGTAGAGGAAGATAGTCAACAGAAATAAAACGTACTTGAATGATTTTGACTAAAGTTTAATCTCTTGAGTTTAATATCGGCACAGGTTCGTACCTGATGCTTTGTTGCGAAGACACGGGCCATTACTGTTCTGTGTCTGCTGGTGGAAGTCTTCTCTTTTGGTAATTTGCCAAAACGCTGGGCGTCGTGCATTTGAGCAGATACTTATCCTTTTTCCCATTTTCCTTCCCACATTGCGAGAGTTCACTTTAAGGATTTTTTTTTCTTTTTTAAAGTATTATTTAGGGTTACTGTTACTGTAATTTTACTATATATTTTATTTACTATGTATTCTTTGAGGAATAAGGAAATCTCCGTTTTGAAATTATCAATGTATAGTATTGATGTTTAATTTTTATACAAATTTTACACAAATTTGCTTAGAAATAATGTTTAGTTATTACGGAAAATATAGTTTATGTATAGTGATTAATGTACATTTATAGGACAATTCAGAGTTAAATTCATATAACTTTCAAGACTGCATTCTGCAGGTTAGTACAGTATCCGTCAACATATCTTTAAATTGTCTTAAATGAAGGGAGGTATGGAGGTTAAAGGAAAGAAACGTACAATAACGAAACAAAAAGACAGACCTTAATTACAGTTAATACACAAGATAATAAAATTTCGAAGTGTTGGCTTCACCTTCTCTTCTTCATTTATCACCTGGAGAACACACTATAAGAGGTGAGGATTGTTTATTTGGATTTTGTCATCATGAAATTTTCTTACAAATTCTGGTTCAGACGCAGATTAAAATAATAAATAAATAATAAATAATAATTCTTTAAATTTATTTCAATATAAACCTTTCGTTGGACTTTTAGTGGTAGGTGATTGTTTCCTTTAAATTTTTAAAGCTCGCTTTCTTTAACAGTTTCTGTCTTGTAATTTTTTCAACATTCTCCAGGAGATTGTGTTGAAGTTCTGATGTTTCTTTCTGAATCAGTTGATTTTATATATATGTTTTGAGTTTTACCTTTTCGATAATATGCCTAATTTTGAAGTGTATGTAATTATTACTTCTTATTAAGGTATTTATCTAATTTATTTCTTTTGTACTTTAACTCAATATTTAGGATTTTGCTCTTTTTTATTGTTCTTTTTTATTTTTTATTTTTATTTAACATTTATAATTTAGTTAATATTTTTTGTTTTTAGGTTTAGATAATTTAGTTAATTTAATTAATTTAATTAATTTATTAGGTTAATTTAATAAGTAATAAAGAGAAGCACCCACTCTTTTTTGCTTTGTTTTAAATATTAGGTAATTCTTAACTTTAGTATTAAGTATTTAGGTATTTTTTTCAAATTTTAGATAGTTTAGTTATAATTTTTTTAAATTTAAAACAGCAAAGTCTTAATATATTGCGTTTTTGCTAAATTTTTCTAAATTTCGCCGCTGATGACGTGGTGGTAAATTTATTTTATCACCATAGAAACAGTGATCTGAATTTTGTATTGGCATTTTCACGCAGTGATTTGTTCTTTGTATTGGTTTCAAATTTAATATCATTGTCCGGCTATATATATATATATAGCCTGACAGGGATGTGAAATTTGAAAATACCAATATAAAAGTATATAAACCAATATAAATATATATATACCAATATATATAAATATATATAATTAAAAAGAGCTTAAAATTAATTTTTTTGAAATTTTTGGATTTTGAAGGTGAATTTAATATCGACATTGATAATAATATGTTACAAAATATTTTATCCATAAAAAAAAAATCCAAATTTTTTTCATAAAAAACTGAAAGACTAACATTTCAAGTTTCAGAATGTACTTTTAAGAAAAAGTTAAAGAACATTTAAAATAAAATGCCGGATGGTTTGTAATTAAACTGTCAGTACTCAGAGCGATGTGTAGAAGGATCTACTCTACGGATTACAACGAAAATTGGTGGGAACCTTAATAAGAACATGGGGAAGAGAATTTGCGTATAAAAATCTGGTGGCACTAAAAATAACTCATTTTTTTATTCGCAAATTCTCTTCCTCATGTTCTTAGTAAGCTTCCCACCAATTTTCGTTGTGAGCCGTCTGGTAGATCCTTCTGTACATCTCTTACGATCAGGTACGATTCTGTACATCTCCTGTCAGTTTAATTACAACCAAACGATATATTGAAAATAAATAAAATGCCAGCAAAACTCGTTTTATTTATTTCATTTAGAAAACCGTATTAATAAAAATAGAATATATATATATAATTGTATGATAATTATAATCGGTATTTTTAACTGATTTTCATTTATTTACTGATTTTATCTAATTTTTTAACTACTATATTATACTTAATGGCATGTTTCTTAACGAAATGAAGTACCTTATTACTGTTATGTAAATTTGAAAGAACGCTATATTACGAAGTTATAGTTTTATTCATTACGAAGTTATAGTCTTAAACTATATTTTCGTTCTGCTTTTATCTGATGCAATGGCGTGAATTTTTCCGGTAATTTTAGAGTGCTTCCGTGGATAGTGTCTTCCTTTGATGCTGCACTAACTTTATGGTGTCCAGAAAAGTGTACGGACGCCTCTTTCGAAAATATTTTATCCATAACTAAATTTGCTTCTAGAGACAACGATTCAACCAAAAACACCTTCGTTTTAATTAGTTTTCGTAACCGACTTTCATTGTGAGTATTCAAATGGAGTAATATCTCGTTAACAGTATTACATCTTAAAGTGAAACAAATTTTCTAGGATTTTGTACTTGGTCTCTTATTTATATTCACTACTCAACTTGAAGTTTTCCATTTCCGCTTGTATCGGATTAAATTTTAGTCTTATTTAAAGACTGACTTTCGTTTTGTTTAAAGACCATCTTTAGTTTGTCTTAAAGGTCGCTTGTAAACAAGGGCCAAAATACTTATATAAAAACGTATTTGGGATTTAATTAAGTTTCAGAAACCGGAAAAATAAGAAGATAATGTTTGTTCATAAATATTAAAATGTACAAAAAAGGGAAGACGTTTCTTTATTTTCAGGAGTTTAAGATACAAAGAATGGAAAGACCAAGAAAAAAATAAGGAAGTACACTTAACGCTGTTTCAGGATTTTGTTATAATTTAATATGACAACAATAATAGCAGCATCATTACTTTGGATTGACACATCCAAAGTTAAGACTTAAAATATCAATATCAATCCAAACTCCTTCAGTAGAGAAGATGCTGATGAAACTGATTTATGTAATTCAGTATTTTTGTATTGTAATAATATGAGTATTTTCTATTGTTCATATAGATGATCATTATCTGTTATTCTTAATTCAAAACTTGGCCTTATCATGCAGAATGTAGAATGTAAAAGCTTGATAAAGAGGGACAGGAAAAATCGCATAGTATGTTAGGTAATATGTTTTTGATTTTCTAATCCAAAGTTAGATCAATTGATATCTTAATTTAAGAATACGATCGGTGATAATTGCCAAAAATAAGCTTAGGCATTCATGTTAAGTTTTCTGATAACGCAGCTAATCCATGTCATTTCGCTAAAAAATTTAGAACACGAAGTTATTGTAGTTCGAACCTTAGAAGCGTCAGACAAAGTAAGCTCTTGAGGTTCAACTGGACTGACTGTACAATCCCTTTAAGATGTGGTGTCTTATCATTAGTCTTTCTTTCGTTGCTCTTCAGCCGTCAAGATCAGGATGTGATACGGTTCGCCACAAGGCAGTTTCGGAACAACAACAAAAAAAAGAGGAGATGACAAAAACTCTCCCGTGGGCATCTCAAATGACGTCATGTTCGCACCTCCTCCAAGTGCGGCAATTCAAGCACGAAATTGTAGATAACGCACCGATCACCAATTCGGTTGTAAATACATCAGCGAGCGAAAGAAGAAAAATGGCTGGAACATGAAGGAACACATACATCATTCAGAAAATGGAGTAAACCTACGATTTCGAGATTACACATGTCTCTATCTGATAATAGAAGGAAGAGGAAGAAGACTTGGGTGAGATGGGCGGGAAAAATATGTTCCTAATAATTCAAAGGACAGAGTACTATATTTTCTTTCCGAATGATTTGTTCATCTGTGAACAAAGGAATTCCAAACGTATTGCTATCAAAGAATGCAAAGTTACCTGCCCAATATTATTTCAAATGTATTTAAAATGCCTTGAAATTTACTGTAATATAGAAGACAGAGAATGATTTGTATTACATTGTCATATTAGCAATGAATTAGCACTAAAACGAAACGATTAATAAAGAGTATATTGTGTAGTAATTTTACCTCCTACATTCAATTACCACATTTCTACATAAAGTAACTAGATAATTAAGAAACTGCGTGAATATTTAGTTTAAAATAAGCTAATTAATGCTTTTAGACAAAGCGGCCCCACAATATGCACAATTTTATAAACAAAAGTAGAGTGAACCTAACCAGCGCTTACAATGAACCTAATGGACGCTTACAGCAAACCGGAAGTTGGGGAGGGGGGGGAGTCAAAAGCGGTCACTTCCGATAAAGAGGAAAACGGCGATAGACGTCCCCCCAATATCGACCCTTCTGAACACATTGGTGATGGTCTCGTTTTTGCCAGACAACCGATTGCTGAGCTATGATAAAAGAAAAACGTTTCGAAGCACCGACTTTTGACCCCCAACTACCGGTCAGGGAGTGGTCCTAGACGTCTGATTTTTTTTGGACGTGGTCACCTACTTTTTGATGCTGAACACAATGGTGAAGGTTTCATTCTAATATCTCTAACCGTTTGGCCACTATAGAGTGTGACATCCAGCTAGCATAAAAGCAAGAGCGGTCCCCTAAGTTTTATAGGCAAATTTTAACCTAGGGGGCCGCTAAAAATAGTATAATTAATATTCATGTTTTTCGAGTTTACATGTTTGAAAATAGGAAACGATTCCTTTACATTATCTGTGTTATATGTTGATATGTGTTATCACTTTAGGATATATATATACGAGAGAATGAATGAGATCAGTGTCAATTATTTAGGAAGTGAGGTTAAACTTTATTGGGGAATTCAGCTCCACCAATAGAAACATAGTCATTGAAATTCAGAACAAGCACTACCGTAAGATAATGGAACAAAATGTATAGTTTCCTTTACCATCTGTTGTTCGTTAACCGACAAGAAAATCTGCGTTTGGAAATCGGAAAATTTAATTTTCTGAACGTACGATACACAAGTAGTCCTCTAAATAAATATACTTACGAAAAGAGAACATGAGGATTATGCATTTTCAAAAAAACACAAGTTAATTCTCAGTAACGATTGCAATTAATTAATGAAATTTCTTAAGCACCTTCTTCGATTTCGATTATTGAAATGCATTTCTAAATAAGTCCTTAGAATTATTTCAGATTTAACATGGCTCTAAATGATCCATCTGTTTGTGCAAATTTAAAAATCTAATGTTTGAACAAGCTTTAAATCGTTTTTCGATCTCAAAAGTACAACTAATAATAGAAACAACTGAACGACTACATCTATCTAATTATTATTTTCCTATATTGTTAAAACGAGTAAAAGCAAAACAAAGGGAAAATCTCCGTTTTTTAGCCTACTTTCCTAGGAAAATGATACTCGTCAAATCCATTCAATCTATGATCTCTCCCTCTCCACCCATCTTCCTCTGAACCGCTAATGGATCTTTTGGAAACTTGACAAGTATTATTTAATGACAAGAGGCGATGATTTTTTTTGTAATTCTGTATGGGAAATAAGAGCGAGAACATGACACCAATTCCCATAAGACATTAGAAGCGAAACAATGATGGCTAGCAATGCATATTTTAATTCTTGTAGTAATCCATTAATTTGGGCTTGTTTTGACTTGAGTACAGTAAAATGGGATTTAAGCAACTTAAGTAATGAGGGATTAAATTAGTTTTCTCAGAAAATGGAAATTTCTACTGTTTTGTATTCAGCTGATTCTTGTGTAGGATTTCCTGACTTTAAAAATACTTACAATACAATTTAAAGAAAAAAATGATGCTTTTTAATTTAACAATATTTTAAGGAAAGTAGACTAAATTATATCAGAAACTTCTTGTAAATTATAACATCTGCCAAATACAAATTATTTTAAAGTTTTAAAAAACACACAAATTGACTAAAATAAAATTAAAAAAAAAAAAGTGAAGTTAAAAAACGAGACAGGAAAAGTTTCGGGCCCGTCACGGGTCCATCATCAACTC
>JAFIDM010004315.1:34704807-34761930 GCA_023159025.1 Thereuonema tuberculata | reverse complement strand
AAACATAGAGTTGATGATGGTCCCGTGACGGGCCCGAAATTTTTCCTGTCTCGTTTTTTAACTTCACTTTTTTTTTTAATTTTGTTTTAGTCAATTTGTGTGTTTTTTAAGACATTTAATGACTACGTACACACGTAAAACTTTTACCATAAAAAATTTAAAGTAAAATAGCACAAATTATTTTACTTTAAAATTTTTTATTTGTCGAAAATTCATTAAATTATATTAATACAAGTCAATTCATCCAAATTAAAATCTACCAATTAAAATAGTAATTTTAATCTCACAGTAAATCAAAAACTTAAATTAATGTCTCAACAATAAGATACAGTATGAACTTATTTAAAATGGTCATTGGTATCATAGATGCCTAAAACGGAAATTGGCCATTGACATTGTTGATGTTGTTCTTTTTAAACAACGAGTTATTGCTCTTCTGGATTTGTGTTGATTTTTTTCCCCTTTTTTAAAATCTAAAAATCGAGTCTGTCCAAATTTTAGGTTATTGTAAACATTCCTTTGAAGATTTTGCTATCAGCAATAAATTTTATTAATATTTTTCATTTTTGAGTTTTATTATTAATCTATAACTTAATGATGAATTATTACATGGAACGTTTGTTAAAATGTACGAACAATTATTACTTTTGTATTTTAATAGTATTTGATCCATAAAATTATCATTTCTGTAAAATGTAAATTATGTGTATCATGTTAAAACTTCCTCGCTGCTTGAATATTGAAAAGTATGTGCAAAAAGGTACATGAAAACAAAGAAAAAACTTTGAAATTTATATGAAAAGTTTAGTAGTAATGATAATTAATCACAATTATAATTTCCTGATTATTATTCTGATTATTAACAGAAGTATTGGCAGAAGTATGCAACTATGTTCTTAGTGAAGTACTCTTCTTTCCAAATCTACACAGAATTTTAAAATGTAACAGTAGTTCAGGATTATTTTGGGCAAAGGACTTAAATACCAGGATAACGCTTAAATAAAATTGAAATGATGAGTGACTACCTTTGTCTGTCATTTCCCATGTGGAGTTCGCCTGGAGATGTTGAGATTCGATCGCTTCTGAATATGAGTCGAAATCAGCTTTTATTACGCGTTAGGGAATTCTTACGATTCCATTCGCTCACAGAAAAATATCGCGAGATAAAATAGAGAAGAAGAAGCCGAAAAGAAAGACATACGGGAGCAAATCAAAGTCAGCTGCCTGCTTCCAGATCGTCTTGATTTTTCTGTTGTTTTTAAATCGGTAAAGCAATTATTCATTATTATTACTACTGGTAATTCAAATTCAGGAAGCTGAAATTTTAATGGTAGATTTTCCAAACTTCCCTAGAGAAGATGTTACTTCACGAACGAAATCAACTTTGTCCACAGATGCATCAGTGAAATTAACAAGAGCAAGCTAAGCAAATTTTGAAAGTTTATTAAACACTTTCGGGGATTTATTTATCTTAGTTTTTTTAAAAGTAATTTCAAAATACCATAATAGATAAAAAAAAAATTCACTAAGAGATTAGATCTCTTGATTTCATCGAGAAATGGTAGGTGTTTCTCTTAAGAGCCTCCGTTGGCTGATGGGACGCCGAAGAAATAGACTCCTTGATTTTTCAATGACCAAGTTGAGATTATGGTCAGCCCAATGCTCGCCCGCCTTTATCTCTGAAATAGAAATTCAGTTCCCACTTTACAGAAGGCTGAGTCCAGAGTCCATTTTACTAGGTGCCGTCCATAGGAGAAATAATCTACCAAAAATCCCGACCTCGCCGGGGATTAAACCTGGCTGCTCCAACCTGCAACCTCCGTATCCATATCGTTATCCTATAATACATGTTAATTCCTTTCGTAATTCACTAATTTACATTATTTGATATAATAATTAAAATGATAATATCTGCTGAAATACAAACAGTATCTTTTAAATTTTATTAATTAATCATTTTCTGAAAATTAATTAAGTCCCGAACACAAACATACTTGCCTAAATCCAATTATAAGTAATTAATATGTAAATATTTGGGATTTAATTAACTTCAGTGTTTAATTAACTTTCAGTGTTTGTATTCGGATGATATTGTAATTTATAAATATATAAATTCCTTTGCATTGTTTTTATGATTGTAAAGAACAAATACAAAGAAAATAAAAATGGTATTTTGAGAAATTTATGTTTAAGTTGTTACAGGAAATGTTTGTTATTAGTTTGAAATGCTTCATAAAATATTTAAAACTGGGCTTTGATAGTAAAGGGAATCCTCTCGTTCGATCAAATCCATCGCATTGCAGCCCCCCCCCCCTCCATTTCACTTGAATTGGTAATTTGTCTACTGTGCAAGCGAATGATAAGATATAGTCAGAGTTTCTCTTAGTCGTGCAAAGAGGATTCTAGGGGCTTTATTTCCACAACAACCCCTGTAAATTTGAAAAAAAAAAGATGATAGAAGATCGTCTAGGACCCAGCAAGAGGGACTATTTTTTGTGATTCGGTATCTTCGGAGGAGGAGGGGTGTTAAATAGTCGATGGATGGGTGGCAAATGTATTGTGGCCAGTTCACCCTCGACTCGTTAGATGCACCGATGTCTCCATTGACCGATAAATTGCCACAGAAACGAACATAAAACCCACGACTGAGGGGCTTCCGTGGGACATCCTAGCCTTCGGGACGAGATATTTATGATAGGTTGAAATACTAAAGCCAAGGAGTGATTTCAGATACAGAGAGGGAATAAAATCTATTTATTAACAAAAACATAAACCTTAGAAGGTATTGAATGAATAAAAGAAAAAATAATGCTGCACCCAGTTTACTCAACTGAATTCACATTAAATAACAATACTGTACTATATTATTTTCTCCTTAGTCTTATTACGAAACACAAATTTTACACTTTCCTGAAATCAATGCATGTGTCTGTATTTCGTCCTAATGAACCATTGACTCAAATTAGTTTTTGAACTATTGACTCGAAATTTGACAATTATATGTTAAGAGATGATCTATATGATGTAGTTGAAATTATGTTCGTGTGGATTCCATCTGAGAAATGTGCACGCGAAAGTCACAACTCACTAATGAATTTCGATCGATGTTAACAGTGCTTTCTAATCCATTTTTAATCAATTTTATCATTTGCTTTAATTCGATTAACCTTTTAATTGGATTTTGGCGATTGAAATTATGATTTTAATCAACTTCTGGCAAAGAAAATTGACAAGTAAGATAGTAACAAATATCAAAAAAAATTTCTTTGTTGTTTTCACGGACTTTACGGTTTATTTTCAGTCTGTCCAGATTTCTATGTATCACTGAGAAGGACTAAAGAAGTTTACGAGACTTTCTGTAAACAACGACAAGATACACCAGTTTCAATGGAACGGTCCTCGAATCAACAGAAATGATATGATGTGCTGCAAGTTGTTGCACAATTGGTTAATGAATTTGAAAGACTTGTAGCTCTACTGTCTTTTCGATGTGAGTCTTCAGTCAATTGCCTAGAAAGTTTTCGCACAAATTTCACTTTCACACTCTTTGAAGCTGTGGTTTGGCATTCAACTTTCTTACAGATTTGTGGCCCATCCTTTGAATTTCAATATAAGACCGAACCACGTGACGAGTCTTTTTCAGCACCAAAAAAACGGCTTATTCGTTATAATTAAATAAACTACAATTATGAATCCTCTAACAGTTCTGAAATGTACAGAATAGGTTTTTTTATAATTAGGAACCATTTGATAGTGATCTCACAATTAACACAAATGAGATAGATACTTTTTTTGCTAGAATAATGTTGAGGTTGTTACTCGTAATACTGCAGGTTGCTTTCGTTACCAGGTGACGTCACACTGCCGCTTACTCTGCTTTCTGTTCTCGTCACACCTTGCGCAGTGAGGTTCCAGCAACGGCTTCCCATTGGTTCCAGCTATCGTGATGTAAAAAGCTTGTTTGATACTGGTCCACTTCAAGCATATAACGCATGTAATTTCTTGTTGTAATCAAGTGTCAATGGATCGTTACAGATTCGAAATCGGTAGTTTTTAATATAATTTTTTTTTAATGTTTTACAAACTTTTTTTAACGATTTGTTAACGACTTGTTTTGGCGATTTTAGTGATTTGAATTATTTTGCACATGTTAAAATTCAACTTATAACAAATTTGCTGAATATTGAATTGTAATAGAATGTGCATATTTATAACTTTATTGGGGGAAATACGATATAAATGATTGTTTATTGTATTGAGATTTAGATTTGTGTTCTCCAGCTTTGCAAATGGATGTAAATAACATCCGAAATATGTTAGTTATCTATGGATTATATTAAATTGGATTTATTGGTAACCTACCTTGTGAATTGTTTTTGGATGAATTAAGGACAAAAAGTTTCTTAAGTTATTTAAAATAGCTAAAATAAATCATAAATTATGAGGCACATAAATGATTGAAGAATTTTTGAAAGCATTTCATTTCTAAATGCTTTCAAAAATTCTTCAGTCATTTATTATTAATTGCATTTCAAATCAAATTATAAGTTTTAGTTCATTTGAATTAATATGTCTACTAACTACTTACCAATGTTTAAATCTTTGCTTAGGAGGATACTATTTAAGAAAGCAGAAGTTAAATTGTTTTCTGTAATCAACAATTGCCTAACTGGTAATGGTAGACTTTATCTTGTATTGTTCAATTCTAATAACTCGAAGAGTAATTTGTTCTTTACATTGTAAATCCTTGAAGCTCGAAATGTTAGTAAAATGGCGTTGTGTATTAACATTGTCCTTATTTGCTTTTTTGTTTTTTCTTTTTAAAACTTTATTTGACTGCATTCACTTTGATGAGAATTGTGGATTTTTATAATACAGGACGATTTTATTTGTTGCATTTACGTCTTCAGCGTAGAATATCTTCAAGACCTTTACAGTAAATTCAAAGATAATTTTTATAGGTATCATTAATGAAGATCAAAAATCATTACTGTTATATGATGTCTTCACAATCGCATTAAAATGGAATTTCCAAAAAAAATAATTTATCTTGGGATAATTTGCCTTTGGATATCATGATTAATGCATTTTAATTTATTTTACTTTTATAATTACCATATGCATTGGAGTGAGATCGAAAATTAACAAAAAGTAAATGAAGGCCATTTTATCAATAATAATAATAATTGGAAATAGTGTCTGCAAATTAGGAATGTTGTCTCCGAAGACAATATAATTGTATAAATTATTAAATTGTATTAAATTATTATTCAGACTTGCTTCTTTCTTTCTGTATTTGATACTCAAAATCTTTTTATAAAGCATTAAATGTTCATATCTGATTTTTTTCTTGTATTAAAAATCTGAAATAAGTTTAATTATTTTATATCATCCCGTTTAGATAGTTTCTTCACAATAGAAAGTAATAAACCTGTGGCAAATTAGTTGCAGAACGAACTTTAAAATCCTCTTAGTTTTGAATCACTTTGGAAATCCTGTAAATATTGAAGTCCTTTGTAAAGATTGTGATAACTTCTGCAAATGATAATTTGGAAGCGAATTTTTCTGATAATTTACTCTGTGTTTCCAATCTAAACTGATCGACTTCGAAATCTATCCAACTCCATCACTCTGCTCTTTCGGGATTGTGGTCGATATATATACGGTACCGTCACAGATATATCCTTTAATTGTAGCTGGGCTGCGATTGCCCGCTGAAAACAGTCAGCAGGAGCGTTAGTATCCCTTCGGCTGTGGTCCGTCATTTGACCGTCATATGATCACTGTGTGCTTTATCAGCAGAGTAGTTGTGGAGTACAGGTCTCTTGAGTCTTCAGCATGCCTCGACATTGCATTCGACGCAGTTTTGACAAACTGATAGAGTTTGAGAGGACGACATGGACGGACGACTGTGGACTGGCAACGAATCGTGTGATGATGAATCCATTACTCTGAACACGGTTAACTACCGCACTCGGTAGTTAAGAGAAGCACTGAATAGCGCACAAATCAAGACTTCACTATTGAGCGACACACCGCCAGTACTGGTGGTGTCGTAGCCATCTTCTATGCTGGTAGTGATCAGAGGAACATTCAGAGCGCAGAGGAACATTCAGGATAGCTTCTGCGGCCCCATAAGCATCCTTTCATGGAGCGGCTACAGCGGACCATTTTCCAATAATTAATGCCCACATTCAGCACAGGTTTGCCCCTGGACCGCCGCCCTGCTGTCGACACCCATTCTTGGCCTTCTAGGTCTTCAGTCTTTGCCATATTGTGTATGGGACCAACTGCGACGGCAGCTTCGGTCTGGTACGAGCGATCTGAAGCGGCAGTTGCAGAAGCTATGGGTGGATTTTTTATTAGGATAGCATTAAACGTCTGAACGATTCTCTATCAAGCCTCATGTATCTATGGTAGAGGCTGTATGGCGCAGTACTAAAGGGACTATTGACCTGTAGTGTTTTGCCCGAATAAACGACCCTTTTGCTCTGATATTGTAATCAGTTATTTGTATCATCATTCTCATTGTCTACGTCAAGTGTCATTACATTCCCACTGTTGCTTCTGGGAACGATAATTTTTTGACAATGAATGTATTTTGTATAATTGATACAATATATATTTACAGATTAAAATAAGACAGTAAAGAAAAAATACAATGAAAAATATCTCTACACTTGCAGAAATCAATCCTATCAGTTAATTAGTTAAGAAAGATTTTAAAAGCGTTAAATATTATTCTTTTTTTAACTTCAATTACCTGAAATAACATTTAAATTTCTAACGATTAGTACTTAAATCATCAAAAAATTGATTTCGAGTTGATACTAAGCTGATGGATGTTGCATTTGTGACAGATTTCAACAAGTTTTGATAATTAATTAGCAAGGTTAATGATTAAATAAACGTGATGATATTTGACGCTTTGGTAGTTAAAACTCACCAATTTTATTGAATTAAGCGAAATTAAATTGCAACATTGATTACATTTATATAATCAAACAGTTTGATAGTATAGAATATTACATATTGTGTTAATTGGAGATAGTGTGGAAGTTTAATATTTGCCTAAAATATCGAAAATATATTTCGAATTTAAAATCTGCTAAAAGGACATCTATAAAATTTATAGAATTAATTAAAAATAGTTCGATTATTATTCCGATCTTATTTTTACCAAAATTTTAACGAATTCAGAAATAAAACAAGTTTTTAAAAGAATTTGAAACCTTTTTTCCTTATAATTTTGCGTTTCTTATTCATCTTTGAGGTTTTTATAAATTACAAGTAAATTACAAGAATTAATATCTAACCAATAGAGAAAAAAATATTCAATCTTCTAAAAAAACTAAGTATTTAGGTAAATTCTCATTACTTATTCATTAGTATTTGGTCATATGAAAACACTGACACGAGGATTAATATACAGGATAATATCAGACACTGATTTGAAAATTCATTCTTTCACTTCTAATGATTTTCTATGGTTTTTTTTTTAACCTTTAAACGACAACAAAAGATATGGGAAAATTTTCCTCTATGAAAGTTGGATCGTCACTTAGACGTAAAAATACATAAAGTTTCAAGAATATCTGTTCACCGATTCAAAAGTTATTAGAGGGCGACACAAACAAACTGGATGTATTTGTTTATGAATTTACTTTCTTAGGAAAATAGGATAAAATGTTATGTAGAGATTGAAACACTCCAAAGAAACACAAAACATTTTGAATGCCAATGCTACAAATAAAATGAACAAAGTACGAGTACTGTTATTTTGAAGTGATCTTGAAGAGATTGTATTGGTTGAGAAATGAAAAGCGTTACCAGGCTCTCAAACTCCTGCAGATTATTAGTAACCATCAAAAGATATGATCAAAACATTTAATTAGATTAAAATACGAAAAGAGAAGAATTTCGTTCCTCATATACATGCAAAAACTACTTAGCGAATTCCAGTCGACGATTTCGCAGCATTGTTGGAATGTTTTCACGGTGGTTTTAGTGCCACCGAATCTTACGCAACAAAGCTCTTTACGTATCAGTGGAGATAGCATAAAGACTATTGTTAATGAATAAAGAGCCAACTTTGCATTCAGAACATCATCATTTGTTATCAATTGTGAAGCTGGAATAGCGTTCCTTTTAGGCCTCATAAGCTGTATTTTAAGGTATATCATGAACAGCTTAAAGGATTTGATGGACACTGAAAATGGTCACGCTTAAGTTACTACGATGTCGTTAATATCATAACAATGTTAACAAGTTCATGAAGTATGTTTCACTGTTATTAACATTACTATGATCAATAATTATTGACAAAATTATATATTTATTTCATTGTAAGAAAGGAGTGCTTGGAAAATATTTACAAATTTACAAAATTGCTAACTAACCGATATGAAATTTCTTGTATTTTCAATTCCCTTTTGCCTTTTCATGATAATAGAAGATACGGAAAATCCGGTAACTATTTGTGGATCAACTATGTCATCGTTGCTACATGTAAGGTATAAGTGCATATATACAATATCTCAAGACATATCAGTATCTTATTTAAAATATGAATATTATTAGCATTTAAGATATTAGATCTTTTTGGGTCGTACTATTTTTAATGAAAAGAAAGTTAAAATATTAAATGATTAAAGATGTATTTGATTATCCGTTTAATCTTAAAGCTTTTGCACATTATTAATTTTCGGCAAAAGTATTCTAGGGGAAATAGGGCAATCTTGAATACATTAGATTTTGCAACGGATTTGATAGTTATAGAAAAGGGGTGCCCAACCTTAGGAAATCTGAGGGCCAACATTTTTTAAAAAAGTTCAGATGGAGGGCCTCAGCGTCCCATCCTCCAACCCCCCAACTCTCCATATATGTATCTCACTAATTAATGATTTCATAATGTCATTTACAATAATAATAATTAATAATACATGTAATTTACATAAAGATCCTGCTAATTAATGATTTGACAGTGCCATTTATAACAATAATAATAAATGTAAATTGCATAAACTTCAATTTATCAATTAATGCTCTAGTTGTGTTTCGTACCAACATTCCAATAGTAAAGTCTGAGACAGTTGCTATTGCAAGTTATGACATTTTTGCATCTGTTGGCAGCAATGTAAAGGCTCAAATTTAATTTTAAGTTTGACAGCCGCAGCAAATATACCGGAGGGCCGCGGGTTGTCCACCACTGATCTAGAATGCAAAAACTTAACGATCGCTATTAGGTTAGGTATCCCATTGGGACGCTGGAGGTAAGGCTCCAACTTTTCAGTGACCCGGGACTGAGATGAGGTCGGGTGATCAGTCAGTACCACGGGAAAGAAACCCGGTACCCATTCAACAGAGCACTCGGTAAGCCCTAGGACCCGTTTGGATGAGAATGGAGCTTGGAAAAATCCCTGCCCTCCGCCGGGGATCGAACCCACCACCTCCAACCCGCAGTCAAGCGCCCTTACCACTCGGCTACCGGGCCCATCGATCGTTATAATCTACAGTGTGTATTTGAATATAACGTACCCATTTAATATATATTTTATATGTCTAAATTATATAAAATACTGTCTATAAAGAAACGAATGACGCTATTTACATTTATGTATAATTACTTACACTAATATTAATCACCAACAAATGATAATGAAATAATGATTTTAAAACATCACAATGATAGCTTAATTAATTAAAAATAAAAATTTAAAAATAAGGATTTAAATTATATGACTATTTTTGTTTCTATAGTATATTTAAGTATATAATAATTATTTAAGTATATAAAACTTATTTCAGTATATAATAATTAAAGATAGCATTATTTCTTCCAGTAACACTAATTACAAATTTAAAAAAATAGTAAAAATAGTAGGTAATACTTTATTGATTAATTTGAAAATAATATTTTTTTTTATTTAAATTAATTATTACTGAAATGGAAGACTCGTCATTTGTCGATTGTAAGCAGCAGAAAATATTTGGATTTAATTGTTATTTAAAATTATGGCAGTTAAAAAGATTAAAGCTAATTAAGTTTCAGCTTTATTTTGCTTAAGAGCTCAGGCTAAGAGGAAATTTAATCATTTGATTATTTAAAATAGAAAATAGTTAAATCAAATAATAAAACTCTTATTTTTTGTGTATTCTTAGAGAATTGATAATATTTCCAGAGAAAGTTGCCTTAATTTTAAAAGAAAATTGAACGAAATACTTTTTAATCCCTGTGAGAATTAAATCTTGAATAATTTATTTCTTCGAACTTTCTCTTCTTATTTTTTCGCTGCATTTTCTTTCAACTTTTTTGAATTCTTTTTATAAATAAAGACATTTGTTCAACTATGTACTGAGCTAACTTTGTATTTTCTGATATTTTCTTGTTCTATTGCGTTTAATTCTTGTGTAAATAAATTCTCTGAAATGAGGTTTTAATGCATTACTAGGCCATCCCCCGTGTACAGATTGAGATATGTTGAGATGGATGTTAGGTGAAATAGAGTTCGAGGACCAAAAGTCACTGTCTCTCTCTCTCTCTCTACCTGATGTCGTTCGGCATCTAACCTCTGTCTCTCTTGTGTCTCTTCCGTTGTCTCCTTAGCACTTTACGTACCGGTACGTCTTTTACGTTCGGCTTCATTCTTTCGATCCAAATCTGTCTGTTGTCCTCTTTCGAATCGTTTCCTCTCGCTATCTTTCGCAATATCGTTTATAATATGTTATGTATGAAAATATACAATCAGCCCGTGCTCTTAAATAACATTCCTAATGTTGTTGTACAAATTACAGAAACAGCATTTTACAAAAATTCTTCATAGTTTTTTTTTTTTTTTTTTATATCTTCGTCCTTTTCAGAGTTTTCTGGAAGATTGTTGCTGTCACATAACAGAAAAGAAAGCTTAACTCATTTTCAATGATCTACAGAATCGAGAGTATATTCTATGCTTTCAAGGTTCATTTCATTACTTAGAAATAAATTTTGGCTATTCTAATTGAATAAATGATTAGTAGAGTTATAGTGCATCTAAATATTTCTCTATATCCTTGTTAGGTTGATAACAATATAAATGATATATAAAGTTTCTTTCCTTAACAATGAATAATCCTGATTACAATTCATTGTTATGGTGACCTAGCAGAAAGAACATTTGCACCAGTGTCACTGTTAGTCACCTAATACTTAGCCACAAAAGTATGATGAAGCTGATCATATTCTTAGTATCACTGAGTAGTGTTGTGTTTTTACTTGAGGTTCCTTCTGTAGAACTTCTTTAAAATTTTCTATGGCGACTAGAACGAAATTCCGTCTATTCTTTAATTTCTTTCTTTCGTTGTTTTATGATAATTTATTCTGTATTTTATTGTATATATAAGTTTACATACACACAGAATATATTATCATTAAACAACGAAAGCATTTTCTGTATTTAAGCATTTTAATTAAAATAAAAAAAAAAGAAAAAAAAAAAAAAAACTTTTAGGCCTAATTAACATGGAAATTGTCCTTAGTAAATAATAAAGCGTTCAGCTCGAAAGATAAATGAGAGTATTGAACCTTCCAAACCAATAGCATAAAGGCGAAGGATATCCAATATGAGCTTGTAGTAACTTCGTATTTTAGTCATTTGTTTATAAAAAACAAAAAACAAACACATATTAAGTTTTAATGTTTGATTATAACGACAAATTTATATTAAAGTAATACAGACCTCATTGGTAATACAGACAATGAGTGCGTTTAAGGAGCTTCTTTGCAGGCGCGGACCACTATTAGTTCAGGAGTTACGTGATAATTCTATTAGGCGATGTATACGGTGATAAATATACGATACGGTTAATTAGTAAGTTATAATGATCACGTGAAACGATCACGGGAAGGTTTGAAGTGATAGGGGTGTAGAAAGGCCAGAAAGGGCTCGGAAATCGTATTCTCCGATCTCGATATTAATTTATTAAATAAATAAAGCGTCTTTTTTACGTTATATATGTAAGGCTACCGGAGAGAAGTGACGGTAGCCGGGATAGTTCACAGATATGAACAAACGTTTTTGTATTCCTTAATATTAATTTGAGTAAAGAATGATTACTCGATCGCTTTTCAGTTGGCATTCAAACTGTACTTTTTATTGTGATTAAATCTTTATAAATGAATAATATTTTTTGAAAAATGTAAAAACTTCTGATTCCATTCTTATAATTTTTAAGTCCAAGATATTTTTCTGTTTTTCTGAAATATAAAGATAGTTTGCGGTTTGTTATTAGAATTGCAGTGAATTCCTGTCAATATCTTCAAGGAATTATAAATCTTTGAATTTCGGAAGGATACCAAGAAGAAATAATTAAAGATAGGGAGGAATTTTCTAAGAATTGTTCAGAATAAATTGTTCTTATTCTTCTGGGGTAAACAGGAAATGGGAGGAATTTTTCCTGGACATCCGCCAGAAAAGAAACAACGTTGGACTCCAACTGAAAGGAACTTATTTGAATTCAATTTTAAAGTTTTTAAGCAATAGCATTCTGCGATCAAATATGAGACATTTGTAAAGCACCACAGTGTATAGTTGGGGATCTTAAGTCGAAACATAAACAAAAGTTCCTGAAAGAAGCCTAGTTTGCTAAAGATGTTGTTCTGTGTATGTTTCTGTATTTTTTTCAATTCACGAAAACAACGTGTAAAAGGAAAAAAAATCTGGTATTTGTAAATGTTAATACAAACAGAATCTTCAAATTTTCTCCTTTTTTTCTGAAAATAAATTAAATTTGCAATTACGTAAGTTGCGAAACCCAATTATTTTTCATCATATTATGTTAAGTTGTATGGTGAATGTGGGTGGCAGGGAAACCGACCATCGCGACCTTAAGCCTGTTAAAGCTATCCCTACAAAAAAGAAAATGTAATGTATTTTTTTTGAACAAATACAATGTTGGTTTTCATTCACTAACTGTAATCACATTACATATACGAGGCTTCCTAAGCGAAGCGATGGGTAGCCGTAGATTGTTTTTTGTTTGTTTTTTTCTTCGAATCTCGCCAATCCTGTCGATGACCTTACATACAAAGACAAAACAAACAAACCAATCTATTCCTTTATTACACTTCTTTATCTTGACGTTGTTTTTAAGTATCCAATCTTAAGCATCTGCTTTTAAACTTTTTCAAATGAATACGAGTGGTAGGCAATTCTTAAAGACGTAAGCACAACTGACACACTGTCTTTTTAAGTTTTTAGATATTAGTGTAGGTTAGTAATTATTACAAACCTCCCATTTACATTTCTGGATTTTTATTACACTACAAGAAGTAAGTTGCTTTCTTTTCTTTCTTTACTTCCCAATGCCTGTCAAAATTCCACAAAACATAAATGTCTTAACTCATTGGATTTTAAGATGAGAAGTAAGTTATGAAAATGTTAAAAAAATATATAAGTGAATTGTTAATTCATTATGAATCAAATCCATTTTCATACATACATGTGAGAGCAGACAGATAGTTAGAAGGGATCATTAAATTTCAAAAAACGTAAAACACTATCGTAAAACAATGAACAATGAAAGAGAGCGGAAAATAATGAAAAATAATGAATAAGTCTTTCACGTCGTCAAGTAAAGACAAGATACTGAAAATCTTTAAAAGTAGAATCATTAAAAGACAAGTTTATAAACCCAAGAAAAAAAAAGATACTGACGTGTGAGATATCTTTCTTAATTATAGTTTTATTTTTAATCCCATTATCCTTTTCTTTAGTATGTTTGTATTGTTAACTCTTATGATATGTTATTTTATGATGCCCATCGGTTCATTTTTTAAAATATTTGAGGAAAATATCTCTATTACAATCTATGAAAAGTTCTTCATTTATTAAAACTTAAGAAGGTTTTTATATATTGTTTTTTTAAGGAATTCAGTTTAAATTTGTATTAATGAAAAATAGAGAAAATCCAGTCCATTACAATGGAGGTATCATAAAGAGTGTTAAGAACGGAATACTTTAGAATACCTTAGGGGTAATACAATTGAATACAAACCTCAAAGATTGATAGATGATTGAAAGATTGTGTGACTTAGGCGAAATGCTGAGGGCGAGATCTACTAACTTTCATATGTTGTTTATCTTGATCTGCATTAATTTTCAACAACCGCAGAAGCAGATTCTTGATTTATCAGAAGACATAACAAACCTTAGTAGAAGAAAGCGATTAATTTTAAATTGATTGCCTAATCAATCTCATTTAATCTTTACTGAAAATGATAAACCTAGATTAGATTAGAATGGGGTTAATGTGGGCGGCAGGAAGCCAAGCACCGCGACCAGTAGATCTATTGTGCTAAACCCACGGAAATGTGGACAGATGAGAGAAAGACTGAGAAAGTATGGTGGTAGGCTCGCAGGGGAAATGGGAGAACCCCGA
Organism: Thereuonema tuberculata; assembly: GCA_023159025.1. NCBI lineage: Eukaryota > Metazoa > Arthropoda > Chilopoda > Scutigeromorpha > Scutigeridae > Thereuonema > Thereuonema tuberculata. The sequence continues at coordinate 34,747,515 of JAFIDM010004315.1, read as the reverse complement.
GAAAACCTGCCAATGCGAATCCTCCACCATCACGAAACCCACATGAGAACCGAACCCGGGACTCAGAGGTGAGAGACCTCTGTTGTCCCAACAGACAACACCAACCGCGCGGCCATGATAAACCTAACATTTTGACTATTTTAATTTTCTGTTTTTTTGAAATTCTGATGTGAGTTTATGTAGATGAGTTATTTTTAAAATACGCTAATTTTGTAAAATTCAGATAAATGTAATACCATTTGCCACTCTTAAATCCCTTAGTCTGTTCTTTCTTTCATTCTGATTCCTTCAAGATGATTGAAATTATTTTTGAGTTCTGTCAGACTTTCCCTTTCTATTTTAAAAAAAAATGCTACAAACACTTCTTACAATTTTTTTTTGAAAATCCTATAGTCCTGTGATCAGTATTTACTGTTACTTTCTTCAATATCCTTTTTCTTTCTTCACAGAAATAGAACGAATGGTCATATCACATATCTTACCTTAAGCTAAAAACATAACAAAATAATTATCAATAAAACCAAAGAATGCAAAGCAATATTAAGTACGAAACAACTAAAAACATAAAATTAAGAAATGTTAACTATTAAATAATACTAACACTTTCCATAAATGAAAACTGTTCTTTTAATTTAGAAAATTTCATTAAGTTTTTAGTCTATTTTTCTCCGAAAGGTGAGACTTGTAAAATGTGTGTAAGTCGCATTTGTATGTATGAATTTTTTATAGTGGTTGAAATGCGTGTAACTTCGCACGCATATTTACGTCAAAACGACGTTTGAAAATTTTAATTTGTTTGAAATTTTCTTGTTTAGGTGCTTTTCAAACAATTTGACCCTGCAGGTAACAAAAATTACCATAGAAACTCCCATAAAAAGCAAGTTTCTATCGACATCTAAAAAAACCTATTAGTCAGTTTATTATTCCTCGTGAAAGCGTTTCGATATCATTAAAATTAATTTGATTTAACTACAATTTTATCTTAAATATAAGTAGGTTTAATTGATTTTTTCAGAAAATAGAAAATTTATAGTGTTTGTTTTCAGCAGATATAATTCCAAAGTTAAAACGGAGACTTTTCATTTGTATTTGTTTTTAACAATAAAGAATAGCAAAAACAAAAAACCAACAATTTTTTAAAAAAAAGTTGTTTCATGAACTTATTTTTTCTTACATTTAAATCAAAATCAGTATGTGAATCAGTATGCCTGCAGTAGACTTATGAATTTCATTTCGTTTTCTTAAAACTCTTATATTTAAAAAAAAAAAAAATCTGATTTTAAAATTGAAAAGCTGTGAATGTATATAATTAATGTGAATGGCAGGATGATGTCGGAATGATGTTATACAAGTTCGTTGGTTTTTTTAAAAAATAATTTAATATTATTAAATCGTTTGTAATAATCGCTTAGAGAGAGGGAATTAATACAAATAAATTAATCAGAACCGAAACTTTGACTGTTTCTTCTTTTAGCAGAATACTAGGCCATCTCCCTGTCTCCCCCTTGTAAGTATGAGATAATCAAAGAAGAATCGATTCCAAGCGGTTATGAGAAAAAGTGATATTTTCCTTTTTGAATAAACTCATTATTTTGATATCGCGCGCCATTGTTGACAGAGAGAAGCTAAAAAAATGAAAATTGAAATTTACATTTTAATCTAGTAAGCTGAAATTAATGAGTTATTTTCTTTTTTTCTCTGGCTCTTCTCTCATTGCGCCACACAAACACACACACACACACACACACACACACACACACACACACAAAGGGAATGATAAGAAACAATAATTTGAATGTAGTTCCCGTGGCCTACTGGATAAGACGTCTAACTTTGGATCAAAAGATGACAGGTTCGATTCCCGTCGCGAACGTTTCATTGTAGAACTTTTTTCACAGAAAATTTTGAAGTACAATAATGCTCATTGTGAATCTGTCGACTTCCTCGCAACAATGAACAATGAAAAACCGTTTTCCAGTGTTGCATTAACATTGTGAATATTGGAAATCACAACAATTGCGCATCTTGCATTTGTCGACTTCCTCGCAACAATGAAACAGGAACAACTATTTGAACAATTTTTGTTGCACTGCGCCGAACAGACACACAAGAAATAAAAGATTTTAGTGATATATAGATTAGTCATTTGCTTCAAATATTAACAGCTTTATTTAAGCATATGTAGATTTCTGAAACAGTATCAAGAAACTCTTAAAAAACAATTAAAAACCCATTGCCTGTTTTCGATCGATGTTTATTAATTGCAGACTTAATCCAAACATAATTTTGCTGTTATAATTTTTGCTGTTTGGTCTTTGCTGCTGTTCTGCTACTGAAAAATCCAATTTGGCTTGACGTTTAGTAAATATCAGTTTTAATAATCTGGAGGCAAGGAAGAAGAGGTTCCAGTTGGATGGGCATAATTTGGGAAGAAGCTACCAGGCGACATCAGGCAGAAGAAATGTGTCTTCTTGCTGAATTAATGATGGTTTTAACATGTTGCAATGAAATTGAATTTTTCGGTGACTGGAGAAGAAGAAAGGACTGTATTTCTTTCCATTCACTTCACTTCCGCCTGGAGATCACTTAGTCGAAATTGTTTTAAGTCAAATATATTTCATTTTTATTTCGATCATCGTAATTCGGTTAACTATACAAGAATAGATGAAGTACATTAGTGGTTTTGTAATAGTGCTACTGTGTTCATGATGTTGCTTTGTATGCAATTTCGAATTAATTTTATTATAGAATTCTTCAAGAAAGAGATGGAAGATTTTTTTTATTATTATTATGCTTTTACTCTACTACATTTTCACATCTCTTAGAATAAAGTAGTTTTATAAAATTAACAACAGTTGTTCAAATTAGCCTTATTCATTTTCTGTTTCAGATATACAGTATTATTTTATTAAGTAAATTTTGTTCTTAAAGTCATGAACTATTTAACTATTATTTAAGCTAACATTCGCCCTTAGATGGCATCTTGGCTATTTGCCATCAATTTTTGTACGATCGAATATTTAGATATCGTAAAAGCTTTGATGTAGAAAAGCCATTTTAGAGAATGGTTATTTTTTGAAATTTTTCATTTGCAGAACTATGCTTAGTTCATCGCCTACTATTCTATTCTTAAATGTAAATTTCAAACAGCATAAAATCATATTGCCGATTAATTTACGTAAAAAAAAACAGAATTAGTTTGAACTAAATTTCATAATGTGCTGTTTATGTGCTTTTGTAAAGAAATATACTTCTATAAATGTAAAAGAAATATGGAGTTGTATCAGTATCTTCAGTTGTTTTTATCCTGTATTTGGGAAATGGAATGTTAATTTCAAGAACGTTTCTTCAAATATCTCCTAGAATAATAGACGAACATAAATCAGAATTCCATCATTACACTAAAACATTTCATTTATGATACTTTACCTCAGTAATTTAAAGCGGTTATTTCTTATTTATCATAATAACCATTATATAATAAGCAATCTGATATTTCCTGTAGCCAAGCTTTGTGCAATCAGAATTAATTACAATTTTTTTATATTGATTTCCCTTGAACACCTTTCTTCATAGACTAAATCTACTCTGTATATATTTCCTCCTCAATAGACGACGCAAAACTGAATAGTTCAATCAGCAGAACAGGTTGCGGGCATTGCATTCTTTACAGAGAAACTAAAGTTACTGTATTTTAAGCATAAACTTGTATTTAATGTGTTGTATCCTTACATATTAACGCATTTTGAATAGATTCATGGCTTCACTGAAGCGCTTGATGTCTATCTCAGATAAACATTATTTTAAATCTTGCAATGCCGACAAACCAAGTTTTTAAAATAAATAATTGCCCTCATTAATTAATCTATTAATAACATTTGTATTTTCTCTTTAAGTCTCTATTTCTCTACGGAAATATATGAAGGGAAACGTTGTGATATGCCCAAGTTCCAAGGAACGTGGAGCCTATTTTCCTTACAATGTTATTTGGTAATATTTCTTTAATTTTTTTTTCTTTGTTTTTTGTTTTTTGAAAATCGCGAAAACGGTAAAAATTGGTAAGTCTACATTTATTTCAAAGTATAAAATTTGCTGACAAATAGTAGAAATTCTATATTTTCTAAAACAGAAATAATTAAATAGACATTATTTATTTCGGTTGACTAAATCATATGTTAATAAAAACAGGATTCAAATCCATTGTTCAGATTCCAATGCTTTTCTAGACTTTTTGTTGTGTTAAATTCTGTTTTAAGTATATAGGAAACTTTTTAGATTTCATAGGTAAGTGTTACATCTTAGTCTCTAGTTCTTAAATTTTAAGGAGAGTCATTCACCGATTCAAAAGTTGTTAGCAGAGGACACACACACAGACACATGGATTGCTATGAACATCGAGTCTTTTGGTTTAACATTTCACTTCCGGCTAAAAATAAAGTGAAATGTTAAATGAAAAGACTGGATGCTCATTGAGAAAAATCATTGCATCATATTATTCTTACGACAAAATATTCAGTGGCATATATTGACCTGGGTCTCGTCTATGACCAAAGGATTAGCCTTGGATCGTGACTATTGGAATTTCAAAAACCTTACGCAATGAACCTTTGAACTTCAGTGATGGTCATTGAGCGAAGAGAGGGGTGGGATGAGGGGGTTTATTGTGGTTAGGGGCAGGGAAGCTTTTCATCGGCAAAAGGCGTTGCCTTTGAAAAGGAGGTGACTGGGGATTCACAAGTGACAAGTCACTATCAGCTATTGCCAAAGCCACAACATGTCGAGTTTTCACTTGGATTGACATCCCACTCATCAGCAGAATAGGAATTTTAACCCCCTGTGTCATTTACACGAGAGCTATAGGATGAGTACATTGTAACAATCGGACAGCATTCCCAAAAAAATGTTATTAATAGAAAATTCATCGAGTCCTAGAAATCGAGGTACAAAAACTGAGTTTGTATATTCATATATGAATTAGGTACCAAAATTCTACTACAAATACCATCATTAAGATGAAAGTTTTTTTGTACCATTTTAAAAAAAAACCGATTATTGTTAATGGTAATCACAACGTTTCAGTTTTAATAACAAAAAATATTTTCTTAAGTCAACTTTATTACAGTATTTTCATTACAAAATTAGGAGAAGTGGTTTCACATTTTCCAAAATCCTAAAATTACCAACAGCGGCAAGAGCTTCTTAAGCGTTGCAAATATTGCCGGTACTGTTTGGATACGACATGTACAAAAATTGATTCTTCGACATTTTTATTTTGTTACTTTTTTTTTACTTTTTTTTTGTTTTATTTTATTTAGTATGCATTCTTTTGTTTTGGGAATGATTGTAATAAGTAATTTAAAATGTAAATAATCGATCCATTTACCAAGTCTCTTTCAGGTATCTTGCTGTGTAGTAGATAAATCAAACACGAACAAACTCCAGTTCCGAGTTATTAATAAAAGTCTTTGAATTTCATTGTTTTTCTTACTTAGGAGATATGTTTAAAAGACTCTTTAATCAAGATGTTCTTCATATCACTGTGATTTGCTGATAATTTGATGAATTACAAGATCTGTATTGCTTTGAACAAAAAAAGAAGTGGGCAAATACATATATAATGACATATCATTCTTATAATTTGAATCTGGATCCTAGTAGTTGTTGTAGCATCATTTTTGAAATATCTGTCTGATTTATTTTAATAATAACACATTTTTTGTTTTTGTTTTTTTTGTTAGTGACGAAGTATTGGAGTGGTTAAATAAATAAAACATTGTTATTTATATTTCGAAAAAAAAAAGCTTTGTTTTATTCTTTTCAAAACTAGTTGAAGGGAAAAAAAGTAGATCTTTCTAGGATATTTAATTCTTTGGAATGGCTAAAGTTGTATGGAAGGAGTACAAAAGTAGAAGTAAGAAAAATAATTTTTGTTACTCCTGATCATTTTTTTTAATGCTTTTTACAAAAAAAAAACAACAGATTTTCAAGTATGTGAAATTAGTATTATTGGCAAATGACTAATCCAATACATGATTAGTATTTATTACCATAAATAGATTTGTCAAAATCATTTTAATGTCAATTCTACCACAAAATTCTCACTTAAAAAATTACTTTCTTCTAACTTCTAACTATATCTCTTTATTTCACATGAATCTTTCCTTTCCTTTCCTTTCTTTCCTTTGCTTGGACTGGTTCCATTTCGTCTCTTTCTCCATCGCTGCTCAAGTATTTGCGAATGGAGTTTTCCTGGTCGCATTAGTTTTCCTTGGAAAAGCGCTTTTGTGGCGGAAGGTTCATCATTCGCTACCTCATGCACTCAAACCGACCGCAGCTCAGCACTGGACGGCTCCTAGGCTAGTGGATAACTGTTGGACGCACTCACAGGAGTCCCTGGATCACAGGATAAGGCTTCCATTAAATCCCACCCACGACTCTTCTACTCTTGCTTGACTGGTACTCGTGCAAGAATTCAATCAATCATTGGGTGCAGTTCAAATCGGTTTAAGAAACGACTCAAACATTGAACCTTCAACTTAATATGAATTGGAATTGTAATGTAAGTTTTTTAACTGCTTTTTCATAATCTAGCTTTATCTCTCGTAATAATCTCACTTTTTATTATCTATTTCTGAGCTGCATAAGTTTCTGAAAAGGGAATTGTTAGCATTTGAAAATTTATGAGGAAACAGACTGAACTCAAAATGGCATTAAACAATAATGAGATGTCATAGTTTTAACATAACATTCTGGTGGCTACTCAATTCAGAAAATCATATTTATGTAAATCGACAGAGGAAAGAGCCTGGGAAAGGAACGAACGTTGATTACAAGTTTTCTTTTTTATTTTATTACAGGAAATAAGTAAGAAATCCAATATACAGACAGTCTGCCGTAAAGATTTTCGCTTAGGGAAAAGTTATGAATATGTTGGACAAATTCCTCATGAGTGACACTTCAGATCCTATGAAATCATTTGGAATTTTTTAATTTTTGATTGCTTCTAACTTCCTTATTATTTGAATGCATATGAACTTTTTGTTTTCAGGATTTTATTTTGAAAATATGTCATCTCATTCTGAACACCATTCTGTATATTTTAAAATGTTTATCTCTCCTAGATACCTACCAAAACTACAGAAGCTAAGAAATTGAAAGCTTTCTTCAGGAAAGCACAAATATTATTAAAATACCAGAAACATCTTCAAGTTATCTTAAGTTTATAAGCCGGAAGAATTAAGTTAATGCTTCAAATGACCCAAATACAGAAAAAAAAATAATATTCACTAAAATACTGATTACCATTCAGTGCTATTGATATTAATTTTATTAAATTTATTTTATTAATTAAATTATATTTTTATTATATTGAAAATTTTATTAAATTTAATTTCTTGATTCACATTTAAAGCCTTGCCATCGATTATTAAACTGGAGCAGCTTTACTATTTAGTGCCACAGGATTGGAGGATTATTATCCTCTTGTATAATTTTAAATAAAAATTTTCTCGAAAAATATTAGAAAAATAACAGTATCTTCTTTCCCCTCCCAAATCAACACGAGCTAACCGTTCATGGCCCTATACTTACCGCACACTGCAGATCCTTCGAACTCGATCGTCCAATGAGGACGCAGTGAAATTAAAATAAGAGAAATAAGCAGTTATACTAGGTAAGATTTGCATTACCGATTGATAAAGGGGTCTAAAATAAGTCTAACTACTGTTAACACACACAGAAAACTTCAGCTATGAAAGCTATGTAATCTACTTATAATAATCATTCACACTTAAAATTAAATTTATGAATTTATTAATTTGACTCAACTATATTATGAATAGTTGAAAAGATATAAGAATTTCGTCATTATCATCAGAGCTTTATTGTAGGAATTGTAATTTGTAATATGTAATTATATGTTGTTATATGTAAGTTTAAAAGAAAGTTTTTGTTTTGCTTCCGCTTTCTGTTTGAAGTTATTTTTATTCTATATTATATGAATAAAAATTGACTAAAAATGACATTGATAGATGCTTTCTTTCTGTTAAAAAAAGATCGCCGTAAAAAAGAACTTTTACTAAAAGAATATTTACCGTTATAAAGCAACTAATGATAGCAAAGTTCAATGTCATTGTCACACGCCAAGAATGGTCCAGACAAATTTAACAGTCGATACAAAGCATTAATGTGATGCGTCTCTAAGTTTAGGCTCTTAACTTCATTAGTTTAATATTGCAAAAGAAACCAAGGAAGATTTATTGAATCTTTAGAAATATAACAAAAGTTTTAAAAAGAGAAATTAAGCAAAGAAGTTTTTCGTCTGTAACTAAAACATTGAGAGAAAGATGGGATATGCGTGTTGTTTTTTTTTAAGATATTTAATTGTTATTTAATTTAAATCATCAATTTGCTAGTACATAAAAATTTACAATATTCTTGAATAAGATACCTTATCATTTGTATGTAAACGGCATCATTCTGTTCAACTATTTCTACGTTGGAAATTTAAAGTCAATCCAAGGCAGAAACTGAAGTGGTTTTCATTGGAGATCCTAGAAGCGTTATCACAATGTGAAGAATTCACTTTACGAACAGAAAATGCGTCTATTTCTCTCGCAAACAAGGCTTTTCGTTGGTCGAGGACAGTTTTATGTGCTTGATCAGGCGATAATATTATCTTGACGGCGGAGTAATTACACGCATCTGCCTACGATTTGAGAACAAATGCGGCCTCGTGGCAGAAGCTGACATCGAAGCATCTAAATCATATCATCAGATTGGATGTCTTTTATCTGCTTCTCATGGAGGCAACGCGCCGGCAAAGATAGTCGGATTCGATGATCGCTTGAGGCATTGCACGAGCTCGAATGTTGGAAGGAACTACACTGGAGTTACAGAAGTTGGATAGAATGCATCTATGTTAACGAGGTAGGCTGATTGATTAGCGCTATTCAGGAAACTGTTGTCGATGTGCACTACAGATGAAAGATTATTTTGAGCTTGGTGCTTCATTGAGAGTAATCTTTTTCGCTTACTGTAGAACCATAAAACTCTGGTTCTAACTCATTGTGACATGGGGGAGCGTTCGAAAACTTTTGGCAGACATCGACTATTTTTTTGACAAAATGCACGAATATAAATAATCTAACTAGCGTAGTTTCCTTGGTTCGTCATCGAATGAAAGCCAGTAAGATGATGGATAATGGAAAGCCATAGGATGCACAGTCTCAATGCAAAAGCGTTTGAGGCTTACAATGTCTTAAGTCATCAATTAGCATTACAAAAAAAAAAAAAAAGATTATATTGAATAATCAAGAAAGCAAAAACTTAATTTGAAATTGTAGTTTTAAGTGGTTTTTTGTTAAAATAAATGTCATTCGTTAAGAAATATATATTTATAGTATTTTATAGGAAACAGATGTCAGTAAGCTCATATTCACATTTTTAGAGATTTATTAATATGTCAAATATGTTGGAAAAAACAGATCTTACAATAATCAATTTAATATTTCAAAAATTGGTTATGTTTGAACAATTTTATGATTCTAACACAAAAATATGTTATTCAAAAATTGAAAAATTGGCATAGTAAAGATTTTAAAAACCATTATTAGTATTTGATGGTAAAACGCTAATGTTAAGTATTTTTTAATATCTACCTAATTAAAAAAAAATGAATTAAATAAAAATAAAAATAAAATAATAAAAAATAATGAATTGGTTGATATTAAAAAAGTTTGTTCCGAGTAATATAAGTAGATTCTGATGCAGAAGGTTTTCGATATTCCTTATAAGGGTGAATCTACGGAAAACCTGCAATTCGTGTCACAGAGCAATAAATTGAAAATAATTGAAAATATTTGTCATTTTTCAAAATCCCACATTGAAGTACAAAATATACTACAGTTAAGTATATTTTTTTTTTTAATTTTATGGAATTTCCAAAAAAAAAATTGTCCACAGAAGGTGATTCGTCACTTCCATGGACTGTCACAAGCTACAGTTGGATAGCTTCTAAAGATCCAAACTGCTTTATTTTTTAATATTTTTCAAATAATATACATATTGTGAAATCAGAAAATACATAAATTGAACATAATACTGAGTGAAATTTTTTTTCGAGTTATCAGTAAAATTTTTTTGCAACCTCAAGTCTTGTCACAAGGTTTAGCCATCGCTTTTGTGGACTTTCCTAAACTTTCTAAAAAATCCACCCGATGCGCTAGTTGTCTTCCATTTCACCTAAAAACAAAAGTTTACACGGCGATTTTGGATTGGGAAGTGATTTTATTCGTCTGAGTCGCAAATTTGTTAGGAAAATATTGCCTTTTTATTCATTTTTCGTAATTTGCACAGCTCATTCCATCACTTCTGTGGTCTTGTTTAGAACCTAATTTTTCTATGGAAAAATGATTATTTCTAGGCATGATAATTGAAATATGGTAAACTTAATTTTCTGAATGACACGTGTTCCTAAGCTCAAAATGAAGAGCACATGGGTCAAGAAACATAAGTATTCGTCACTTCCGTGGACATCACTTCCGTGGACATTTGGGGTCCATGGAAGTAAGAATCATCAACAATAGAGGATACTATGTTTTTCACGAAGACTTGTCTTTCACTTCCAGTCTTTGTTAAATGCCAATAAGGATATTTATAATTATATAATGTATATATAATATAATATAATATAATATAATATAATATAATATAATATAATATATGATATATGTAATTATATAATTACATTTTTAAAGACGTTTAAGATTGACAGTCTGATTCATTTTTATTGTGCATGATTTCCTCTTTTGATAAAAAGTTCTTTTAATTCATAAATTAGTCTTCTATTTATTTATTTCATAGTTTTTCCCACGTAAATTCACTATTTCGATTATAATTTATATTAAAATTCGACATCGTTATTAACACAAGTCACTTCTGTGGACAGAGCCTATCATCATTTTTTTTTTTTTTAAATAACCAAAATACGTTGACCTGAACCACATATATCATAGATGTAACAACGTCAAAAGCAATCATCTCAATTTTTTTGAAAAGGAAATCTTGTAATTTAAAATCTCAAAATTTTTTGACTGAAATTGCAGGTTTTCTGTAGATTCACCCACAAACTGCATCCGTAGTCCTAAATCAATTACACAATATTGCAGTACTAATTAATGGAATTTGAAGACTTTTGCCTCTAGGAAAAACGTCATGCTTAACTTTTAATTGTATTACACTCTGTATTAAATAATAAACAAGAAATAACTGGCGGGACAACTTCCTAATACCTTGATGGTTACAGTTAGTTGGTTTGAAAAAATAGTTGCGCTAAAGTTAGGAATAGTCTTTAATTATTAGTAAGCTTTGAGTGAACTATGTAATTAGTATTAATTTATCGTGATAATGGCGCTTTAGATTGGTAATTGCCAACCCCAGTGAATTGAATTTCCAATTGGAAGATCACGTTTCTTAATTCACTTAACATTACAATTTGAGATTTCTTAATGACAACGCATTTTGACAGTGTTTTGCCTCTTCATCTCTTACCCCTTGACTTAATCAGATCTGTACTAAAGTCAATATGGATCTTCCTTGTAAGAATTTATATATTTTTAAGTTTCAGATTTGTAGGAGAAATTCTATTTCAGTATTTTGAATTGTCTCGATCACGAATGGACGAACGGACATGAATGCATTTCATTTCGAAGTTACATTTTAAGTCTTGTTTATCCTTCAAATCCTTTTTCGTCTGTGATGCAAATTTAGAGACTTTATAAACATTAGACCAACTATGTGATATTATTTTATAGTTATCTACGAGTTTAATTTTTTCGTTAATTAATAAAAATATTCATACAAAGTTTGGTTAATAAATCAAAATTTAAAAAATATAGAAATAATGTTAATATTTGTAACATGCAAAGTTACTTGTTATTTCTGGTGGCTGGATCATTCTCTATGCTGTTGGTGTTTATTTTCATCTCTTATTTCATCTGCCTCATATTAGCAGATGAAATCCGTAGTTTGAAAAGCCATTCGGAAGTTAGTAATTAAAGCATCTTTTGTGTCTCAGGTGCAATGAACTCTACATGTCTTGCTTTGACCGTTTTAAAACCAATGGGAGTGATAAGAGCCACTTATAGCCACAATGGCTGCAGTGGTAAGCAACAGCAGCTGAGGTCTGAAGCCTAAGATGCCGTTACTGAGACAACCTTCATTGGCAAACCTCATCCCATCAGTAACAGGCACTGAAGTTATCAGCAGGTTTATTTGAGGCTTAGATAACAAAGAAAAAGTTGCAATGATTCTATCGTTAAAACTTATTATCCAAGAACAAATCATTGTCAGATCTTACCAGATAAGTAACTAAGAAAGTTTTCAAAAATTACAAATAAACTGAAAGTTTTTAAGAAATACTAACATTAAATTCTAAATGATCAAGTTTTGCATGATTGATCTTCTGAGATATGTTTATGATTTATTGCTTGTAGTATTGACATATTTGAAGAGTAACAACAGTTACGTTGTGTTGGATCTGGTAGCAGCAAATTAAGTTCCGTAAGATTTGTTTCTGATAACTTTTTAAAAAGTTCTTAACAACTTCCAATGATGTAGAAATTTTATTGGTTTTTAGGCATAGACGCTTGAGAACCCAATTACATCATAGATTAATTTAAATATTATTAGTATTCTTATTAAGAGTAAAATAAATAAGTTTGAACATCATCTGATACAGATACAGTATACAGATTTAAACGTAAGACAAAAAAAATGCTTTTTTTTAATATTTTTGTTTTCTTCATTTGAGCTGAACACTGAATAGTGTAATAGAATTTCAATATATTCCAATCTTGATTTTTTTATTAATGTTTTAAATTGACTTAGTTCATTCATATCTACTTGTGTTTATTACAATCCGTCTAAACATTAAGAGGCTAACAATATTACACTGTAAATCATCCTTCATAATACCGAAATAGTACAAAACTCATTATTAATTCGTGTATTTTAGAAAAGTTTACATTAGTAATTGAAGACACCGGTGCAAAAAAGGAGGCAGCTCCATTTCAGCAAATTTTTCAGGAGAAGCAAAAAACTGTCCCCTTTTTTGCACCGAATCCAATCAGGAGGCATATATAATATCCATTGTATTTCCCTTATGAGTTAACGGAGCTGCCTCGTTTTTGCACCAATCGATGGCGCGCCTTTCTATAAACTTGTAGCGATTAAAAACGAAAAATCGTCAATATATGGAGCTGCCTCCTTTTTGCACCGGTATCTTCAATTACTATTATTAATTTCTTTCTTTATATAAATACTATTTTAAATATTTAAAAGTATTTTTAAAGTATTAAAATTTTAAATTCAATTTAAAATGAAATTTATAATTTACTAGTCGGCTACCCGTCGCTTCACTCCGGAAGCCTCCCTTATGTAACGGAAAACAATTTTTTATCTATTAAAAACACACACACACACACACACACACAAATTACATCAAGGAAACTAAAACTAAAATTTTTTAAAAGCTTTTTTTTAATTTAATTTTTGATGTCTATATTCTCTCAATCTACGACTGCTTTTAGAACCACCTTGTAAATCATATATCTATGATATATTTTTATTTTTAACAGAGATTAGAATGTAGGCCTAGTGGTCTAATGGCTAAGACGTCTAACTTCTGGGCAGTATTCTACCTAATAGAAGTAGTGCATCTTTCTTTCTTGACTATCTTTTTTTTTTATTCCTATTGATACTTTTCAGTGGTTTTCGAGTTTGAAATAGTGATGGTTTTTGAGTTACAAATAGTGATTTTTCAGTATTCTACCTAATGAAATACTGCTTCTTATTTCTTGACTCTTTTTTTTTTTATTCCAAATGATACTTTTCAGTGGTTTCTGAGTTACAATAGTGTTCAGTATTCTATCTAATAGAAATACTGCTTCTTTCTTTTTTGAGTCTCTTTTTTTATTCTAAGTGGCACTTTTCAGTGGCTTTTGTGTTCCAATATTGATGGTTTTTGAGTTGCAAATAGTGATTTTTTCGGTATTCCACCTCAAAAAAAGAGTGCTTCTCTCTTTCTTGACTCTGTTTTCTTTACTCCAACATCTGGCGTGTACACCCACATATTTTTCAATATCACATAGGATTTGGTTAAGTAAGAATATTTAAAATTTTGCAACGTTTCGGCAATTATCGTTCTAATTGTCAGTTTCGAATTACAAATAAACTGACTGATGTGAAATAAATAAACAATCTTGAGATTCAAAAAAAAGATTGAATACATTCCTTAGTGATGGGGGAAAGGAAAGGAGATATAAGTCAAAAAATCATATGAAGAGAGTTGTAGTCCCTATGGCCTAATGGATAAGGCATCTGACTTCGGATCAGAAGGTTGCAGGTTCGATTCCTGTCGCGGATGTTTCATTGTAAAAATTATTTCTATTTTCCATTCTCTCAGAAAATTGCGCCGGACAGACACACAGACAGACAGAGAAATAAAAGATTTTAGTAATATAGATTGTACTTCATTAAATTCAATGCTTTAGTTGAGTAAATAAGAATATGCTTTTAGAAATGCAATTTCATTAAATGTGAAATAAGGAATAATTGCACAAAATAATTACGATAATAGAAAAAAAAATCTTAGTTCACTCTAAATAACTTGAAACACAGAAGAAAAGTGCTCAAAGGAGAAATTCTTCAAAGTGGTTCGAGGGTTTTATTGGGCTTGGGTTTCTTTTATCCTGAGCTTTAGAAGACAATTTGTGCTCTGCTCTAGAGCTGTAGTTTGTGGAAACTGATTTGTGGAAACTGAAGAATCGAAATATGCTGTATCTTTTGAAAAAAACAAAAAATGAATTGTAGATATTGTAAAATCATTTATTTTAATTTTTGCTCTCTGTATCATTAAACAGGATATTTGAATCTTTCCGTAGGATTCGTTGTTATTTAAGATTCGTTCATGACTTTTATATCAATAAACAAATAACATTGCTAAATAATAGTATTTTTATGTTTGATTGAACTTAAAATGGTAGGTGACTTAATTGCGAATAACAAATGAAGTTTCTTTTTTATTTCTTATTAAGCGTAATAAATTTAAAGGAGTTAAAGAATCGCACTATAAGGAAAGTTTTGGTTACAATCTAAATTTTCTTAAATAAAAAGAATATCTTATTATATATCTACCTATTATAATTAACATGTCATGAAAATAAATCACGTAAAATTTAATTTGGGAAAATCACTGAAATATAAATAATATATTACAAAGAATGTTGCATTAAGAATTAACCAATTCAAAACTAAGTCATTATCGTTAAAACGGGATATATTATATCTTGGAATAAATGTAGAGTTTGTATCTGTTGGCTATAAAGTAAACATCTGAAATAAGATAAGTAAAGAAATAAAAATTTTCTGACTGCAAACAGAACTTAATTTCCATTACAAAAGCAATTAATTAATCGCGAATTAAGAAGAATAACTGAACTCTAGCTACATAACTGACTCTTTTATCAGATGGATAAAACATAAGCAATTGAGCGGAGGGCACTATTCTGCCCGTATGAACAAAAATAAATGTGTTTAAAAGGAAAGCATTACGTAGAATTTATGATGCAGTTAATACAAAGGAGACATGAGTAGCCTTAACACAGAACCAAACTGTAATCATAAGAAGGTTTACTTCGATGGACTACTCATGTAGAAAGCGACCTCAGAGACTCCTATGTTTAAAAGCAATTGGCAAAAGAAAATGGGAAAAACATAAGGAATATGGTTGGCTGAAGTGAATATGAATGTAGTAGAGAAAGACGTCAGATTCTGACAGCAAAAAAATGTTATACGAAGATTCTTCATGACCTACAGAGCCAATAAGGCAATCCAAAGTACATTCAAGATATTTATTCAATTTTCACTTTGTCTAATGATGGGTAGTTATTAATGTAGAAGTTCGGAAGACAGAATCAAGAGATTTCCAAATTATATGGAAATACCTAAGCTTCTTTTTTTTTTAAATCGTAAATTACGTTAATTTCGAGACTATGAGTTTATAATCTTTAACTAAATTTTATTCTTACGGTGATCTTTAAAGCATCCATCTACAGAAAGTTGAAACTAACTTTTAATGAGTTTATTTTTGTTAAGCTTTTTTTTTCTATATTTCCCGTCATGTAGCATGACGAAATTAACTGGAAAAAAAAATAATCTGGAAAAAAAATTTCGAAATTAATTTTTCAGTATAGGAATTTACTTTTTTTTTTTTTTTTTAGCAAAGTTAAAATAAAACTATTCTTGATTTTATCTAATTGTCACGAAATTATTGAATAATAGAGATTTCTTAAAAATATTTTTTGTAACAGTATTACAGATTTTTAAAACTTTCCTGGTTTCCTTATTGTGTAGTTTTCGATAATTCGATATTATATAGTTTTCTATACCGGTATCAGATCAATCGATATTATTTTTCTTGTGAGAATAAAGTGTTTTTTTTCTTTTATTCTCTTCCTTTCTTGGTCCCTTGTCCACCAATTCTGAACGGCGACATCGGTGGTACTGTCTGAACCACTTTTTTATGTTTCTGCTTTTCGATGTTACAGATGGTGTAGATGGTGCAAGATGTTCAGGCCAATCCCTGTCTTTGGCGTCTTGTTCTGGCGCCTGTGACGTCACAGTCCCGCCATTTGTTGCGCCATTCGAAGAAATTTCATTGGAGCAACAGAGAGGAAGTTTAATCAGTGCTTCATGTGTTGTGGGACCCCAAGAAAGTTATTGACCTCAGGAAATTCATTATTGAAGGTCATGGACCTCGACTTGTTTGCGGTTGTTTCTTCTTTTGCGACACGTTCTTTTGTGGTCCAGTGACAAACAGATGAATTTATAGACGGTCAATCACTCAGTATCCTATTCTTTTGGACGAGGTAATTCAAGAGCAAATGGGAACTGTATTAAAAAAATCATATTATCAACCCTTGAAAATAAAAAAAAAAGTAACATTTATTTTAGTTATTTTTTTTTAGACTTTTCTGGAAACTTTTTACCACAAAAATAGATCAATAAATAAAGGAGAATTTTGATAGAACTGTCATCATTAATAATCTTATGCATCTGATGTTTTTTGCAGAAGAATTTGAGAAAAATAATGTCGCTTAGTATCTAAACCTGGTTTGGTCTCTGTTAATATCTAGTCTATTTCATTAAAAGGAATTTTGTGATTTCTATATTGATGTAATCGACCCAACGCAAAAATAAAGCATTGAAAAGTTCTAATAATTTCGATGCCCAAAGTCATGATATTACGGACTTAATGACTTTATTCTTTGTAACAAATTTCATTTCAATAAGCTACTGTCCAAATGTTTCAGTTTACAACTTCGATTGTCTGTGAAATTTTCATTTATTTACAATTTTCTTTCTGCATATTCAGTAACATTACAACTTTTATTGCATAAAAGCTCATTCCACAAAGAAGTTAGAGACGAAATGAAAATCGGAGGTTTGGTGTGATATTTTCTCCGTTAACTCCGGGAAAGAAATGTTGGCTGAACTCTAGCACAAAAATCATAACAGAAATGTCCGATCTTTATGAGCTTTATCACTTAAGTTACCAGGCGTTCATAATTGAAGCAGTACAAATAGAAATAATAGATTTTTTTTCTATTCAAATAGATCATCATGAGTGAAAAACTTCCCTTGCATCCGATTTTGAAATACCATCATTTATTGGTGTAAGAATTAAGTCGATTCTGTTGAAGATTATTTTATACTTGATAAAATTACTACTAATTTGGCCAGATAAGCGAAGAATTCTGCTTTCTTCACATGAAACCTGTTTAAAATTTAAGCTAACTTTGCAGACGATAATATGTATTTTTGATTAGTTGTTGTGACTGTGACGTCAATTTATGATTGATCTATTTCTCTTTGATTACTTAAATAAGTGTAAGAGTTGGTTTCTGTTGATTTTAGAGTGTTTGGAATAACAACCTCCATTAAAATCATTGAAGTATTTTAACATAAAAAAATACTGATTCCTTTTTAAAACTTTCCTATTTACTCATCATTTTTAAATAATATTTGTCGAATGTTATTCATTTCAAAAAGTTTCTTCCAACCGATAAAAACCAGAAAAGCATTAAAAGTATTCTAATTTTAAAAATTATGTCTGAAATTATTGTGACTACCATCCTCATTTATGGTAGTTTCTATTCTACGCACATAAAATTCCGTATTATTCAAGATGGTTCCCATATGGTCTGTGAGAAAGAGTCGACGTATTTTGGCTGCGCAGGTATTACTCTCTATGGACTGAAGAAAGAAATATCAGCCATGGTAGAGCCTGTAACGTTTTATTGTCCACCCAAGACCAATTATAATAAACAAGCATATTTCTCATTAGTTAACTCAAGAAAATAAATTTCACAATTCATAACTAGCTAACGTAAATAATTGATGAAAAGAAACCAATTATATTACACGTTGTAAGATATATTTTTAATAAATAAACGAGGGGAAAAAATAAAGCAAAATTTTCAAGAAGATTTTTTTACAAGGATTTACACTTTTTTACAAGATAACTTTCTGCCAGTATTTTCAACTAACATTGGAACCAGCTTAACTTCTATGTCTTAGGAATTACAAAACTTCTTTAGCATGACCATAGGAAAGAAATTTGAAATCGTTGATCCTAAGAATTTTTTCTTTAAATCCCAAACAGATATTAGAAAAGAATATTCTCGAATGGTTCTGAAACTGGAATGAAATCCCAAAACAATGAGCCTCTACTCTGTTGAAGAAGATAAAATGTTTAAAAGCAATATCAAAAACCAATCATTTGCCGTAATATTAATAGTTATTTTGAAACCCTTCTGAATGTCTTCATCTTTTTATATAAAGATAAATAGAATTTCCATTTTATTCTTAACGTTTTCGCAGCATAATTGTCATTTTTAACTTCCCTAAAAAAGTGAGCCTTAATAAAAATCAGTCTGTGTGTTATAACTTTTGAACTGGAAAATGGATATTTTTGGAACTTCGTTTGTATATTTGCGGAAAAGATTCATTCTGTGGATTTCTGTCGAAAAATTTGCGATGTAGGTGATAAATATATCTTTCGAAAAAAGATTAGAAGCGAAATAACGACTTTCTTTTGATATCTAATAATGCACATTAACCCATTTAGTAGTAACCTATCTGAGTATCTAAATCAGATAAATTTCAGTAGTCGTACATTTAGTAAATTTAATCACACTTAAATAATTTAAAATAAGTATTTTTGAAGTTACTTAATTTTCAGCTAAAAAAATGATTGAAGATTTTTTTATTTTAAATTCTAAAGGTATACTAATTTATAAAACACAAAGACGTTTCTTTCAATTGTTTTTAAAAGCTTTAAAAAAACAAACTTAAAACGAATAAGTTAAGTAAATAAGTCTCAAATTCTTTCAAAATTCTTATTATCAAACATTGTCGCTTATTTGTCTTAATCTCGTTGTGGGCCTGAATTGAGACGCTAACATGACATTTGAACATGTTTTACATCTTTTTCCTTTGTCTTTAATGATATGTATTTCTCGTAAATCAATTTTCTTGTACGAATGAGAATCAGACCCCAAAAGAGAATTCCTGTTTCTTGTGTTCCAATTATACCACGTGATGCCTTACTTCCTGTAACGAGGAAACCGGAGAGAGGGAAATGCCATCAATGTGTCAGACCCGGTTCCTGTCGAAATATTCGGTGAATAACTGGCGTTTCCAAAAAAAAAGAAGAGAAGATAGGGTAGTAACGGGGCACCTTCACTCGACGACGGAGTATATTTCCTTGTAGCACTCCAAAGCAAAAACATCAAATGGCTTTTGACAGGTTTTTGACCCACCATTCAAAAAGAATTCGTCCATCAGAGACGCGACGGGTTCCTCTCCTCCCACTTCTTAACAAGATCGATAACAACATGTTCATGTCTGGTGCTTCCGGAAAGTACGGCCACCTTAAAGAAGACCGACTGTAATCTTGTGTTCAACCAGCGATCAATTGATTGCAGTCTGTTACCACAGAATTATGTTGTTATTTTTATGTAATGTCTCATAAAAAAGCTGCTGTTATTATATTTATTACAGTAATTCGGTCTTTGCATTTCACGACTATGAAATGACAATGATCTTTTAACCTTCTTGTCTGTTTGAAAGTTACACGCATATAAGAATTTTTTCCATATCTTTATGGTTTTCCAAATTTTTTTGTAGTAATTTTATTTATTTATTTGCTGCTACTTCTTTCTTTCTGTAATTTCTGGCATTTGTCCTGCTACTTTTCCAATCCTTCACTATATTTGGTATCTGATGAGTACGATTGATTTTATGAGTTTAATTTTATCCATTTGCATCTAGTTATTTTTTCGCCCTTTATTGATGTTTTTTGCTTTTGACCTGGTTGTACTTCATTTCGTTGTCTGTATTTTTTTTTCACTTTTTCCTAGCGCAGCACGACCATTAAACTCAGTCAAGAGCAATGCGAAAGAGGAAGCGTTTTGATAACGTGAAATCTTCAAACTTCACGGCATATGCTTAAGATTATAGTAATTGCATAGAAGTATTAAACACATTGTTTTCAAGTTGTTCTAAAGATATTTGATTATAACCTTTTCAAAAAATTCAGAAACTGAATTCAATCAACTTATTATTTACAATGTATAAAGAAATCATTCACTTTTTTTCTTTTTTTTTTCAGTGATATTATACTTTATAAATGGTCTATTTTATCTATTGGGATGTAAGTGAATCAATATTTATTATTTACAATATAGCATAATATTTATATGTTGAGTAGTACATTGCAGTGGCGGCTATTCAGGGGAAGTAGGTGAAGTGGCACTTCACCAATTATTCATACTAAAATAATATTACTTATTTATAATGTAACAGTTATTATAAGGAAAAATGTATTTTCTTTATCACGTATGTTGGTTTTAATAGAAACGTATTTTTGTATTTTGTAAGACCCGCGCCGTTGAGTTCTGGCACCGAGCGATTCTGACCGACCAAGTGAAGTAGGCCTCATTTCAAGTTTCTCAACCTCAGGGGCGGAGCTTAGACCGACAACCGAGGTGATGGTTGCTATGACAACCGTGACGTCACCCGATGTAGAGATTTCTATGGGTGAAGTTCCAAAGACAGATATGTTCTCTTCTTCCAGTGAAGAAATTCTTTCGGAGCGCGCTTGTTTCGCAGTCTGTGTTGTTTTAAATATGAATCCTGTTTAAGATATAGTGTGTGTTTTATTAGAAACATCATTTTCACGTTGGAGAGACAAAGATAAGAAGAAAGTTATTATAATATTTTATATCATATATTATAATATATATTATATATAATATAAATAATTTATCATATATATATTATGGTACATTATAATATAATTATTTTCCTGCTAGCTCTTCACCTAACTTCACAGCCACGAGCTGCCACTGATATATTGTTTCAGTCTTTGGAACTCAAAGGCACTTTTATTCTATCTAGTTCCACAATCAAATCCCACAATAATTACTGATTTTTTTTTTTTTCATAATTATGCTGTTTTTAATTGGTCAATGAGAAATTTTCAAATTTTGTATTCCATTTACCTTAAATAGTATCACTACGAAAGCTGGAAACCCAAATTTGGTTGCGAATGTATTTCATTTTAAATCCGCTTAGAAGCTGAGCTTATTCAGGAGGAAATCAAGCCCGAAGCAAAATTGCTTGAACTACCTTGAACTACGAAAACACAATAACGAATACAAAATAAAGGCAAATATTTTTAACGTCAAAGAAATTCTAACATTACGCATTCTTTTTATAATTTGTCCATTATTTTTATTTATTTTTTTATATAGAGTTTTCGTATCTGTTTTTTTAGTTTAGGTTTTTCTATTTTTAATTTTATAAAACTTCACAGTAAAAGAATAGTAGCTTTTTATTATTAGAGAGATTATTTTTGTTGGTCTCTCTAATGTGTGTTTTGAAAGCATCACTTACTGAAATTTGAAATTAGTCTTCGCTTTCAGAATATATTTTTTTAATCCTAAGAAAGGGGTGTTTATATTTAACAATTGAAGGGATCTATTTTAAATTCCTTATATACCTATAAATATCGCAAGGGCTGCGCACCCTATCTCAACTTAATCCCTTAATCCTTGAAATGCCGTAAGCCTTAGCTCCAGCGACTCAAGGGCCTACATGGAATCCTTTAACTTATACCCTAGAAATATAGCTTTTTTTCCACCATTGCATTTAAAGGAATACCAGCGAGATGAAATCAAGCTACACCACATGTGAACCAGTAATGGCCTTCTTGAATCTGACTTGCATAGTGACATCTTTGAAAAACAAAGAAAAATACGGAAAATAAGAACAAAAAGTTATGTTTTGAAATGATCATTTTTTTAAATATCTGTGGAGTAAAAGTTATGAAAAGATAAGGAGGAGTTATTATCGGAAATAGATCTATTATACTAATGCTGTAGTTTTGATAAGTAATGTTATAGTTGAATATCTGTTATGTATATTTCCAAATTATACCCAAATCTATTCTGAAATCAAAGAATACAATAGATCTTTTTTAAGCAGAATTCGAAATAGCTTTGATTTTTTTTAATAAAAAGTGATAGTAATTAGATATTACACAGTATTACTATACTGAATTTGTAACATAATTTTGATGGATCCCAGATTGTTGTTAATTTGAATAGTGTAAAAAAAAATAGGTTTCGGGACTATAAAAATGTGACTTACTGAATATGTTCACTTAATCACAAGTTCAACACCAAGTGAAGCACGTAAATCCGATTTACATCTGTCGACAGAGGAAACAAATCAATCACATTGTAAATTGTGTTTTTTGAATAGTGGAGCGTTCTGATTCTGTGATGATAATCTATTAATGGATTCTCTTAACGTTCATTTATAATAAATATACAAATTTAATTTCTCTAACTTATATCTGAATAATATCATTGGCCATTTCCTGAGTTGTAAAAATAATAAAAATAGGATTTAAAACGAATAGAGAAAAAAAAAATCGCTTTTTTTTTGGTTTTGTTGTTTCAAATTTCCTAGTAAAAATGGTTGTAAAAGCGTTTTGTAATTCCAGGAGCTTCCGTCTTCATTTCCTTCATTAATTAACAGTTTTGTTCCGAATTCTTAAGTTGAACTCAAGACCTTTATGTCGGCCAAAGGGATCTGCAGAAGGCCTGAAAGGAATCACTAATGAAGTGATATTGTGTGGTCTTTCGTCGCTGAGGTCATATGCAACAGGAACTTTTAGGTTTATGGCCGGGTTCTCCTGTACAGTAACCGAATGCGTTCAGATTATGAGTTAGCAGCCCCTTTTCCTCCACTGCCACCCCCGCAACCATGTGACGATGTTCATTTGATTCGGGTCGTCGTTTCAAGTCGTTTCCCGATTAATTGGTCCATAAAGGAGAATGAAGCGTCTTATGGGCTACGATAGAAGACACGTGTTCTCACCTGGTGCACTTAGGCTTCGCTTTTAACTTCTGTTCTTTTTTTATTTTGTTCTTACAACTTGGAAAAGTTGCCTAAAATCTTTTAGAACTGTTCACTTTCATTCGAAGTCATCTTAAAAATTTGAAAAGATTTTAAATAAAATCTCCTCATTCATTAGAATGTCAGTAAACTTACTGATGTGAACAAAAAAATGAATTAAATATTATAATTAAAACCATTTCTTGTGGTGTAAAGTGAGTGGGTGTTAGATTAGTGAGAGGGTTAACAAAGTAATTTAGCATGAATGAAACACTACAAAAATTTTTACTGATTCATTTATGAAACGTTTACATGAGAAACTTAAAAAGAAGCTTAATTGTAATCAGTGTTTTCTTGAAAGAAATACGAATAAAATCGATTACATCATTACAAATTTCGCTTTATAAATTGGCAGATTACAGAATAAAAAAGCAATCCCAAAGGTATGTAAGGAAGCAGATTCTGATGTTAATGCGTAGGTCATCACAAAAAAGCTTGGGTACGAAAAGCAAACCTTTATTGGAAGAAAATGAGATGGTCCCTTAAAATGGCACAGATACACTATTTATCTACAACGTAACCTTCCATCCCAGCCACATAAAAGCCAGTGTCGTAGCCCCTTTTTTGCATTATGTTGGGCTTCTTCATTGCATGTGAAGCTCTTTTTAAGGAAGGGAACAGATGAAAATCACTGGGAGTCAAATCCGGACTGTATGACGGATGTTCTTTAAGTTTCTAGTGGAAACCGTGCAGCAAGTTCTTTGTGTTCCGTGCAATGTGTGGTCGGGCATTGTCACGAAGGAGATTACACCGTCGTTCAGAAGACGTTTCTTCCTGATGTTGTTGCGGAATTTCTTTCAGGTTCAATAGGAGACCAGTTATCCAAGCGAATCGCCATTCTGAAATGACAGCGCGCACCTCCAATGTCACACACCAAAGACAGCAGCACTGAGCAGTACGGTCCTCTATCGGGTATTTCAGCAAACGTGGCTTTATAGCAAACTCATAAATTTAATTTCTAGCTGTTGTAAACCTTTTTTCTGATCGATCCACGTATAATCAGTAGCGAAGCTGTATTTTGTGACTCCTGGGGGAGTGATCCCAAGTGCCCTTCCAAGGTCCAAAGGAAGTCTTTTCCAAACTGAAAAAAAACAAAAAACAAAAGAAAGATTTTATCTTCTAATAAAAAAAAGCACTAACAATATTACCACCCCTTTCCATCCATGGTCATTTCCTCATAACTATGCTATTGAATACAATGCATTCGTATGTTTAAAATGTTATTTTCGATCTTTGTATTCCATTTAAGTAATAAATATTGAAATTTAAGGACAGACAAAAATGTTCTATCAATAGATAAAAAGTTAGAACAAAAAATTAAACCTACTACTAAAGCGCAACAATCGTAATAACTAGAAGTGATTTATTTTACAAACCTTAATATTTCATTTTAGAAAAATGTTACCTAATTTAATCTTCCTAATAATTTTAATAGAAATTGGGCCTTAGGACCAGAAAACTATTAAAACACACATCATTTACGCGTTACAATGATAAATAATACAAATTATACTAAAATTCTGAAAATTTACTATTATATCTTTGGTATAACTATTTTTAGATCTTACCATGTTGTTCTGCCAATCCGAAAGTTGGCAGAACAACTAGATGACTTTCTTGTTCATAGAACAAAAGTACAGAAATAATATCGAGCTCAAATATGAGTAATATTTCGAATAAGCAACTAACGATATGAATTTAATGTTTATTTGTTTTTAGTTTTTTCTTTCTTTTTCTACAAAGAGAAAGCTTTTATAGTTTTATTTTCTTATTCCAATCTCGATCTTTGCTTGAGAGGCCGGTTCTGAATCTGCTGTTCGGTTGTTTTTATATTGTTGATTCGAAATTCACCTTGTGTAACCTAAGGTTGTCGGAAAGAATAATCATATTGACAGTACAAACATAAAAATGAAACAAGCTCATGGATATTGGATTCAAGACATGCGTAGGTAGGAAGATTGGAAGCATCTTGGAGAGGTGCCTGTGAACTTTTGAACTTTATGATTCGAGACTTTGTCATAACATAAAACCTATATCTCCAACCAAAAACGTGTAGATGTTGACAAAGTGGAAGTCTTATTTGCAACCAATGCTAATATAAAAACAAAGAAATATTGAACTGAGGATTCTAGTACTTTTTTTTTTTTTACCTTAATTTATACAAAAAAAGTGCTATTTCACAAACTCAATTGCTGTTGTTCGAGATCAACTTTTTTCCAGTCAACTTCAGAAATTTATAACAAATTGAACACAGAAAATAGTTGTATTGGTAAGGAAACCAGCATGATTAAAATATTCACAAGTTATATTTTGCAGATTTATTTACATATTAATTAGCGATCCATTTGGGAGCTATTGTGGTAGTGACCAAAATCGGTAGACATTTCCGTCCGTCCATCCATGTCTATCCAAACCTAACAACTCTCGAACGCAAGATTGAATCGGCAAACGGATTTCGCCATGTGTTAAAAGGCACAAACACCGAAGGAATGGGGTATTTTCAAGACCAACGCCCCCCTTCTCCATGTTCGAGATATGTGGCATTGCTGTCATTGCATCTCCCACCCCTAACAACTCCCGAACGGAAGGTCGGATCGACAAACAAACTTCAGCATCATGTTCAGAGGCCCAAACAATATAGGAGTAGTTTCAGGGGCACCCCCCCCCTTAATATGTTCGAGATATTTGGCACTGGAGTTTCGCTATTAGCTTAAATGTTAGAAACGCAATCAACTCATTTCAGTTTTCAGCTACAGCTTGATCGATGAAGTCTCAGACTCATATGCGGAAGGTTGTCAGTTCGAATCCCTTCATCTACGGTTTTGATTTTTTTTTCTCTGAATCGTTTTTTTTTTTTCAATCGTTTTTTTTCTCAATGGGTGGATTTTTTTGTTTTTTCTTATTTTCTTAACTTTTTTTTTTTTCCTAAATTTTTTTTTCCTTAAATTTATTTATTTCTTTTTTTTATAATAATTATTTTTATGGGTCTTTTTATTTGGGGGTCTTCTTTTTTATTTATCGCTTGAAAAAGATAAATGGTGAGTTTATCGAAATATCGTGAAGGTAGAAGATGTATTTGGTAAATAAAGAAGTTTTTATATCATGTGTATTAACTTGCTTAACACAGTACTCTGATATTCAGAAGAAAACATAGTTCACAATAATCAATCGAACACTGTCGGCCATCTTGATATTTTTAGAGCCATTTTTCTTCGATGCCTTTCATGACGAATTATGACGACGTAAATTCTCCAAAAGTTTAGCCACATCAAAAGAAATTAATATATTGGTGAATTCTGTCATATTCATTCTTATTTAAATCATGGATAATAACATCTACATTATCAACTATTTAATTTCCATCTTCCTCCTTGTCATCCATATAGCATCATTCCTTTTAAAACAAAACAAAAAACAACATTCATAACAAGCGTCATCATAACAACGATTGGGCTCACGTTACATCAATCGTTTTAAAGAAATAAGTGATTAAACACTAGAATAATAATTACGTATTGATTATTGGATACTTGTACAATTTCTTCGATTGTAAAAGATTTGAAAATTATTTATTTTTTGAGATTTTAATGGTCAGCAGATTTCGAAATAAAAAAAGTTTATTTTTCGTTTAGTATTAAACAAAGAGCTTGGATTTGGATGTTTTTAACGTTAAATTTCCGTTGCTTTTAATCAGGCATCTACGAGGCATCTACTGTTACATTGACTTTCAAAAGCAAGTGAACCATTCGGGGGAAAAAATCCCCAATTACGTTACTCGTTCTCGGCAAAGTAAATATTTCAGCGAAGTCTTTTCTAAAATCAGCTAAGGATATAAGAGAGACATGTAATCTTCTGTCACATAGTTTGAGAATCCTCATTAAGTTAGGATTATGATGTCGACTGTGTGATCCACAAAATAAAGCGGCAATAATACAGGCTCATTAAATCGCTAGGGTGGGTGACATTTGCGACCGCAAGCACTCCCTCATCCTCCTGGGTTCATCTTTGGGAGGCATCCGTAGACATTATTGATTAACTCAGTGCTCTTTGGTGATGAATTAAGTCCTTATCGCATCACGAGGAAACGATTGGAAATTTCGTCATTTCGACAGCGAATGTGAAGTTTTCGCAACAATGAAAGCCAAAACACTTCGAAAAGAAGGTATGTTTGATGTGGAATAAGTTAACAAATTATATGAATATGAAATAAGTTAACGTGTCAACTTTCGAAAACCCTCACGGTAAGATTGAAGTTTCGTTCTACCAAACTAAAGTTTTGATCATGTCTGAGTTTTCGATATTTATTTGTCGTAGCAGTGACATTTTTACGTTTTGTCATTTAGTTTTCCAGGTCTAATTTCTATGAACATCAACAGGGCGATAATGTACGGCAATATTTATCAGCGCCCATTAAAATTTTAGTCAGAGGAAAGGATATAGTTTTGAATTATCCATTTTTACATTATTCGTATCCTTTAGTCCAGAGTTTAGTAATGAGATAAATAGCTTGAATTGTGAATCGTATGATGCAATGGTTGAATTATACATTTTTATAATGGCAAAGTATTTTGGCATTTTTCTCTTTGTAGCCTTTTAACGATTTTGACCAAGCTGAACGATTGAAACAAACGATTCAAACAAAGAAGAGAGAAACCTCATGTTTTATCATTTGATATCATTGTCAAGCATTCTCTGGTGAAGAATAGTAAAGGCTTGAATTAATCTTCATAAGAATTCTTTATTACTTGACAAGTCTAACAACTGATTACAAGATTAAATGGATTAGTAATGAAGCATTACTTATTCTTAGAATGATACGGCTGTAAAATATTGTGATGGATCTATATTTCGATGTTTCAATTCCATTTCTAGTCAAACATACTTAACATTTTAATTTCCATGTGATTATGCTGTTAACTAATGAATAATAAACTTAAGGATTTCTTTTGAACTAACTTCTTGCTTTCGATTTCACAACAACTATTCTAAAAGGAAATTTCAACAAATAATATTATAGATATTATGGAAGTAAACTGAGTATTATATTTGGACTTAAATTTAATGTTTTGATTAATTTTATTGAAATAATTATCCTAAATAACATTTCCGTTTGCTGATTGGTGATTAAAAGAAGTGATTTTTAGGTTCTTGAAAATATTTGTTGAAGTTTCTTCTGGAATTCTGTTATGTAAAAATCTGTTATTCGGAATATTCAAGTCATTTTTATATATAAAATAGTTATCACTCATTATTAATGAATTATTTAATGTTTTCTGGATAATTTTTACTGAATTTCAGAAATTCCCCTAAAACCTGATTATTCTCCTTTGTAAATCAAGTGAATAAATAGCTTGTTCATGTTATTAATTGGATGTTGTTGTTGATAAGTTCCATCCAGTCGATTCCGACTCTTGGAGTCTCGAACAAAAGCACGCCTTCTTATTCTATCTCTTATGATCTTGGTCAGCTCCTTCAACTTCAAACCCGTTACATCTTTAATTTGATCTGGCTCTTGGTCTTCCCCTCCCTCTGCGGCCTTCCACTTTGCCAAGCATAATAGATTTTTCTAACCCATCTCCTCGCATCACATGTCCAAAATATGTTGTGTGTTATTAATGCTTTGTTATTAATGCCTTCGAAGAGTAAACAGGTCGAATTTTATCCACAACTGATTCTTTCCAACCATGGTATTCTATTAAAGAAAATTCATATGCATCAATTTTCTTTCTACTCTTCTTTTTAATATCTAACTCTCACATCCATACATAAATACAGAAAATACCATTGTGTTAACTATCTATCTTTGTAGTTACAGTAATGTCTTTGTCCTTCATTTTTTTTTCCAAATTTTTCCTTGCATTTTTTCCAAGTATAATTCTTCTTCTTGTCTAATCCATCACACTGTCCATCATTATCTAGTCTGGAGCCTAAAAAGGCAATGTTATCTACAACCTCACTTTTTCGCCCACCTAATTTAAAATTACCTATAGTCATACTGGACATTAGTTTACTTTAAATTAAATTCAATTTTAAACCACATTTTATACTCATTTCTCTTACAATCTTCAATATTTTCTCAAATCTTCCTCACTATCTGCTATTAGGAGGTGTCGTCTGCATATCTCAGATTGTTTATCCTTTCCCCACCAATGTAAACAGCAGCAGTCATTTCATCTAATACTGTCAATCTTAATATGTATTTACTATACATGTAGAATGTATACAGTAACGCAAGAGAATGCAACCCTGCCGAGGCCCTTTCTCCAAATGGAACCATTCAGTCATTCCATAATCTGTTCGCACACTAAATTCTTGTCTATGGTAGACATTCCTAATAAGATGTTCTGGAACCCCATACACTAAGATATAATCCATAATTTGTCATGATCAACACAATCAAACGCTTTACGGAAGTCAATTAAGCAAAAATAAACCTTCTTTTGAAATTCTATTGCTATCTGTATAATACATCTCAGGTGAGCTATTTGATCTCTAAATCTACCTCTACCTCTTCTAAATCCAGCTTGTTATCTGGGCATCTTCCTCTCCAAATATAGCTCTAATCGTTTCTATAATATTTTAAGTAATATTTTACTTGCATGCGGTATAAGTGCAATAGTTCTACAATTTGTAGCCTACTGTCTTTAACATTTTATTTCTTGTGAATTGGTATAAGAATGGATTTTTTCCAATGTGTTGGCCACGAACCTGTTTTCCAGATTTATTTGCATAAAACTGTTATAAAATTTATGACTCCTACTTTAAAAAGTTCAATGGGGATTTCATCAGTACCTTGAGCTTTCCTATTTTC
This sequence comes from Thereuonema tuberculata, assembly GCA_023159025.1. Classification (NCBI taxonomy): domain Eukaryota; kingdom Metazoa; phylum Arthropoda; class Chilopoda; order Scutigeromorpha; family Scutigeridae; genus Thereuonema; species Thereuonema tuberculata. The sequence goes on along the minus strand of JAFIDM010004315.1, from coordinate 34,717,115 downwards.
TATCTGTTTAATTGCATACCACACCTCACTTTCTGTAGGCTCTGAGGGTTCTAGACTATATTCCTCTTTTTCAAATTTTTCTGTTTAAAGATGTGTCTTTGCTTGTTAGTTGAGTTTTAATAGCGCAAAAGCATCTGAGGCTAAGCTGCGCCAAAGATGTGTCTTTCCTATCCAATATTTCTGCAAATTTTTTCCGTGTATTCTTAATTTCTTGACTTTCTAGAACCACATCTCCTTTATCTTTTTTTATAATTCCTATTCTTGGTTTAAATTTACATGTATTTTCATTTATTATCTTATATAAATCCTTTGTCTTCCCTTCATAATTATTTTCTTCTAATTTCTGATACTAATTTCTTTATTGTTCATAAATAAAGAACCTGTCTTTGAAACTCAGAGCTAAGACGGCGAGTTTGAACTTTATTTCCCAAAACTTTCATATTTCTTCTTTCTCTCACAATTTCAAGTGAATTTCAAGTTTCTTCTGAATCCACTTAGCCTTTTTCTTTCTGGAAACTTTAGGAATATTTTTATCTGCTTCATTTTTTACTATTTCTTTTTATTTTATTTCATAATTCTTCTGGTTCTCTCTCACAGAGATTAAGTTTAAAAACAAATTTTATCCAGTTTTACTTAATGTAATGTTCGAATCTGAGAAATTAAGAATATTCTGGTTTGATTTCCGAAAAGATTAAAGAAAACAAAAACAGAAAAACACCTTAGATTAAAACGGTCTATTTATTTTTAATAATTATTCAAACGATTTTATCATATAATAAAATTCTAGTGATAAAATTATCATTAAATTCCTTCCCCTCCCCCCTTTTTTTTCATTTCTTTAGTTTGTTCTAAACTAAATCAAAAAAAAAAAAATGGAAGAAATCTAATTTGAATAACTAGGTGAATATTCCTCTATATTCCGTCTCTGTTACTAACTTAACCACTTGATAAGGGCTACTGTACTATAATGGCCGAAACGTTGTGTTTTTAATTGTATATAATGACTTTTATTATATTTTAGTGTGTTTCGATTGTTTAACAATATTTCAACGCACTTAAAATTTAATCGAACAGTATTATAGATAATACTGATAATTAATGTAATAAAGGATAATGAAAATAAATCTAATCTAAAATAAAATAAAACTAAATATATTTTAGTGAAAAATTGATTTTTTAAGTAAAATTTAGTTAAAGATTTATTTATCTAATCTTTAATTATAAAAATCTGATTAAAAAAATGAAATAAAGAATAATTTTGTGAAAATAAATAATGGTTTAAAAATTAAACACAAGAACCGTAACTGTTAAATCAAATAAATCAGAATTGTTCTGTTTAAATTATCTTCAGTTGGGATATGCACATCTTAACTGACAAAATTATTTGGCTTACTTAGTAGTAACGATAGCCTGAGTAGGTCATATTCTTAATTTTTTTTCAGATTGCTGTGGATCATTATTATTCTAACAATAACATTGATATATGCTTTTTCATATAACATTGATATATGGTAAAAATACCACAACAATTAGTATTGCTAATTAAAATCATTGTTACAATGATCTAACGGAATGAAAGCATTCGCCATTTTTGTTTTGAGTCGAGCAGAACGATAAAATAAAAAATACACACACACACATACACAAAAATCTTCATTCGGACTTTTCAAAACATTTACAAATTTATTCAGTGAAGCAATTTGTTTACCAATATTAACTGTAAGACATAATCGCTACAAATGTGTAATCCCATTAAAGACATTATCTTGTTTCTTCCTGGGGATGTTTTGTGGGTTACACCGCAAAGTCCAGTCTAACAATGTGGTACCACTTTGCATTTGTGGTTTGCAAATCCAGCTATAGACTAACAAGCTTAAAGATCTTGGGTCAATCTCTGCAATGGCTTAATGGAACAGTTGATCCTTGGAAACAAACCTTTGAGGTGACCACTAAGTAAACCTTTCATTTAGGAAGTCTCTTTTTATTTCTAACGTTCCTATAAATAATAATTTCTTAAACTAAGAAATTAAAAGCTTTTCTTTTCTTAACTATGAAAGTGCTCTAAATTTCAGCTAAGACTCCACTTCTGCTTCGTTTGTTAGGTAATGAACAGGACTCAGTAACTATAATTCTATCCAAAAAGAAAGAATTCTTGTATTTATTACAAACCATTTATACTGTAAAATAAACAAATGTTTCGTTAAAAATAACTTTTTTAAATTAAAATACATACATCATAATCTTCTGTCATTCGGAAAAAAAACCACCTTTAATCTGTCTATATTTTACCTTTTTTTTTCTTTTTCTCAGGAAAATTTTAGAAGAAGAACTCTCTTCCTCCTCTAAGTCGTTATGAATACAATTAGAATTAGAATTTTGAATAACAAATGAATTAACAATGATAAATAAGTTGCATACGCTGCCCACAATACAAATTCTATTAATATTAATAAATATTAATTCTTTGTTAATCCAAAATGCTAATTCAAATTGTATTTAAAAGTTATCATGTACTAGTTGTACCCGGCATGCGTTGCAATGCAACTTACTACACTACATAGTTCTCTGCCAAGGGCAGGTCCTTCACTGCAAACCCAGCATTCTCCAATCTTTCCTATTTTCTGCCTTCCTCTTCGTCTCCACATAAGATCCATTTACCATAATGTTGTCGATCATCTTAAATCTTCTTCTGCCTCGAACTTTTTTACCGTTCACCATTCCTTCCAGTGCATCCTTCATTAGCCAGTGACCCAACCAGTTTCTTCTCAGCCAGTGACCCAACCAGTTTAAAGAAAGAAAATGTTTGTGTTTTAATTCTGTTTATTGAAATGCTTTTGGATACATAATATGTTTGGTTTTTCGTCTGGTGCATACACTCATCAGAAGGTTTTCCGACGCGCAAGTAGTCCACATACAGCTGTCCATATATTGCCCCTGTGCTTTGTTGATGGTCATTGCAAATGCGAGTCGCAGCGGAAACTGCAAATGTTGAAACCGGAAATACACCCATTTGTTGCACCAACTCGCGCACCAGATATTGTAAAATGTTTCTACTAATTCAGAAACCTTCGCGAGCATGCGCACAACAACTTACCTAAGTTTCATTCCAATCGATGAAATAGGAACGCATAGGGGACAAACAAACAAAGAAACATTCATTTTTATATATTAAGATTGTGAACAGCGTGTTGTTTATCATTGTTAATTCATAATACTAATTCAAATTGTATTTATAACGACTTAGAAGAGGAAGACAGAGTTCTTCTCCTAAAACTGTCCTGAAGAAGTCTTTTGCCAAAGAAAGATGAAATATAAACATTTTAAAGGAGGGTTTTTTTTTTTTTTTTTTTTTTTTTCGAACGACAGAAAATGTTTTGTTTTTTTAAATTATTGTGAAAGGAACATTGTCACCATGCAAAGGAAATGTAGTATTCTGTTTCTGTAATTTTAAATCCAAATAAATGAACAGAGACTTTAGATTTTTACTTTATCTGCATGATTGTTATTTTATACTACCATTAGCTGTAAATTAAAGGACAGGTGAATTGAATACTTACTTAATTCTAAAATATATGCCTTAAAAACTTTAGTTACAGATAGATAATCAGAATCGTGCACAGTAATAACATCATAAAAGCAACGTCAAATGTTGGTCAAGAAAGAAAATACTGTCGTACTTTTGATAGGTGTAGATACGTTATTTTTAAGACTAAGTTTCCCATCAATATCAGTATCTGTGAAGATTAACGAAATAATTGGTAATAAAACCTTAATAAGTAATTTCTTTATTATTATTCCTTTTGATTCTAATTAGGAAACCGTCTATGTATAAAGCTGTCTTCAATTAATTCTATCCTATTCCATGAGTTCGTCTGATATTAAAAGTAGAAGCTCGTTAAAATTTGTCTTTGTCTGTGGAGCCAAAGGTGGAGGAAGACAACCAAAGAGAAAGATCAATTAAGAGTCCGTATCCAGATTTCAGTTGCCATCTATAAATAGCTCTCTGAAGGTAGTCAGCTGATAAAAAAAAACTAGAATCGATTCCCATGGTTCGACAGTCAGAAGGACTGCGAGCGACCGAAGCGCCTTAGTGGCGGTCAGAGGAAACACTTTTCTCTTTTGCGATAGTAGTTAAAATCGACGACGCATCCCTTCATGCATTTGTTTCATTCTGTATTTTAACTTTCTTTTTAACTATTTCCAAGAAAAACAATTTGATTGGAGACTAATAGTTAGTCTTTTATGTTCTGTTCAAGAAAAGTGCTCTTTAATTTTTTTATTCCTATTCTTAGTTAAAATATTTTTTATAATGGTGTTTCTTCGTGCGATCTTTGACCTTTGTCTCTGAATCTACGGAGAAATCCCTCCAGGAGCGTCTATTCAATGAACATAAATATCGATTACTTTTATTTTGGCGTTTTTATTTATTGTTCCCTAAAAATGGAAGTTATTACAAAAATTGCTGTCGGAAATTAGATCGTAAGTAATCTTTCTGATACTTTCTTAATATCCAGAACAAGAATATTAGAATATTACAAGAATCTAGAAAAGGACAAAATAAATTTTTGCTGTTACGATAATTTTCGTCATTCCGTTTAAAAGTGGTAATGATAAAGAATCATACCATTCTCACTTAAATAAAGACATAAACAAAAACAGGTATATTTATATTTCGCTACGCTTAAATCTAACCATATAGTATTATGTGGCTGAAATGGACTATAGATGAGATAGCCAAGTGCTGTTAAAATTAAACATTTAAATGTAGTTTGTTGCTTTCAAGAGGTTAATCAGGTAACTTAATCTCGAGGTGTTCCTTTTTTTATCGAATAGAGTAGGCTGCATCCATTTAACGATCTGTTTATCCCTCTGACTGTGGATGTATACATGTTGCTGAAGTATGAAGAATGGAGTCCCGTTGTCGTTAGCTTATCTGCTTAGGCTGACTAAAAACCAAATAGTTACATAGAATTGTAGGAAAGTGGACCAAACAATGCCTCCATTTTTTAGCAGTCCGATAATTTGGAGCTGAGCCAGAACATTGTCTTATGCAATTCTAGCACCATTTATTGAAATAGAGAATTGTAATAATAATTTAACTAATAATGAAAAAAAAAACATGATTCTACATAAAAATAAGATTTTCTTATTACATATTAATAAAATATAGGTTTCCTCTTCTTTCAAAATATCATTGACAAGAATTTTCCTTGAAGAACATGGAGCTATTTTTCTTAAAATCCTACTCTTTCTTTTTTTAAGTCGAGAAAACAGTGTCTGTCTGCTTTCAGACTTGCCGTGTAAAGCCTATTTGAAATTTCCATTGTCTGGAAATGGATTAAACCTTACGTTTATCTCGTCTAAATCCATTAATTTTAATCAAGTCAAAGCACGCGGCAACGAGCTGGATTATCATGTGCTACGACTTTTGGACGTCAGCAGAACTTGGATGTCTTCAATTAAATGATAGTTAATTGTTTCATTTCCTTTGCTTTTGTTAGATAATTTTGTGAAGTTCAGGTGCGGATTTCGCCTGAAGGATTACAGAGAAAGTTTTGGAAATGCAAAGATCATGTCATAGATAAGTTTAAAAACATCCGTTTAAAAATTAAGAGGGGAAACGCTTAAATAAATACACAGGCACTTTTGTACATCACTAAACTAATGAAAGGGGTCTTAACTTTCCTCATGAGTCAATCCATATCAAAATGGTCCAGAAAAAATTAAATTGGATGCTTGATCATTTTTTAAAAAATTGATTTTTTTACTGTTGTTACCCCTATGCATGAGAAGTTCAAAACAGGCATTATTTTTTTTATTTGACTTCGTTTAAAAATGGCGTCCATTTTTGTTCTATGGTTTCCGGCATTTTTGGCCTTTGCAGACAGTTGCGGTAAATTTGATAACCCAGCTAAGAAAAATGATAGAAAGCTGTGATAAAAAACATTATTTTCAGCATATTTTAAGCTACATTATATGTCCTATACGTTTTTACCATATCTCTAATGCAAAAGGCTGGAATTTAGAGCCAAAACTGATATTTGCTTTTGAACAAAAATTAAAGCTACGGGTACGTTTTTAGCAGGAAGAAATGAAATAGAAAAGCTATAATTTTTTTAGAGAAAAGATATACATCCAAAGGTTTAGCAAAAAATATTTCAGCTCTGTTACTGGCTTCCTAATTTAATTATAGCTCTTGAAAAATGCTTGTTTTTCATTTTTTTCAAAGTTTGAGCCCCAATATCTCTGGTGGGGGACTTAATAAAAATTTTATATTTACAGTATAAAGAGTACTCTTGAAAGGTACCTTTGAAAAAAATATTTCACAGATTTGATATTCTATGGAGAACAAAATCACAGCAGGGGTAGTTGTGAAAAATAGACAAATTAATGCTAGGCCTATTACAACACTATTGTACAATTCAATGTTTAATAAACCATCATACATTTGTATGATGGTTTAGTTAATAGTTACATTAAATATCTTTTAAAAAGTCCATTAACTTATCAACGATCAGTTGTTTTAAGATATGCGTTGATTATGCAATTGAAATATCTCTTCAGACAACTTCTCGGAAATAACATGTGAGCGGCGTGTTGCTGCTGACAGTTCCAAAGCAGAGATTTTTCGAAGAACATTTTCAATAGGCAGCCATACTCTGTCAGCAGATGACTTTTTGAAGGAGGTTCTTGGGCCTGCTGGGTGATATAACAATACATAAACACCCTTGTTTTTGTCCTCGATTTCTGCGATCCACCACTGTCCATCATAGCTATATACAAGCAACATTATCACTTAGTTACAAACTTGTTGATGGATGTACAATGTTGTTGATAGATGATCCATTAAAACAATTAATTGGTGGTAAGTTAATGGACTTTTTAAAACACATTTAATGTAACTATTAACTAACAAATGTATGATGGTTTATTAAACATTGAATTGTATAATAGTGTTGTAATAGGACTAGCGTTAATTTGTCTATTTTTCACCAACTTGTTGCTGTAATTTTGTTCTCCATGGAATATCAAACTCAAAACTTCTTTTTTCACAGGTACCTCTCATAAAGTTCTCTTTATATTGTAAATATCAAATTTTTATTAAGTCCCCACCAGAGATATTGGAGCTCAAATTCTGAAAAACAAAAAACAAAACTAGCGTTTTCAAAGAGCTATAACTAAAAGAGGAAGCCAGTAACAGAATTGAAATATATGTTGCTATACCTTTAGATGTATATCTTTCCTCTAAAAAAATTGTAGTTTTTTTACTTCATTCCTCCCTGCTCAAAAAAAATTCATAACTTTTGATTTTTATTCAAAAGCGAATATCAGTTTTGGTTCTGAATTTCAGCCATTTGGAGATATGGTAAAAAGGTGTAGACATAAACTGTAATGAATTGTGATGAAAATAATGTTTTTTATCACAGCTTTCTATCATTTTTCTTAGCTGGGTTAGCTGGGTTTACCGCAACTGTCTGCAAAGGCCAAAAATGCCGGAAACCATAAAACAAAAAAGGACGCCATTTTTAAATGAAGTCAAATAAAAAAAAAATAACGCCTGTTTTGAACTCTCATGCGTAGGGGTAACAACAGTAAAAAAAATGGTCGAGCAACCAGTGCTGGACCGTTTGGTATGGATTGACCCTCAAGTGTGTCACAATGGAATTACCTGTTAAACTTAATATTATTAAGTCTTTTAGCTTATTTTCCTAGGAGAAGCCGTAACATCAGTATGTTATGGATGATTGGTGACGGGTTATGTACCGTAAAGCAATTTTTGAACCAGTGAGTTGATATCTTTGAAACTTGGCATTCGTATTTACGGTTTAAAGACGATGGAACTTATTGTCTGTTTTTGTACAAATTTGTAAATATTATTAGCCAAAACACAACGATTTTCTAACAATGTATATTAATTAATGTACCTATTAATTCATTTAATCGTGCTTAAATTAATTAGATTAAGTATTTGCTGATCTCCTTTGCAGAAAATATATAAGATTCTGTTTATTTTGGCAGATGTTACAGTTTGCAAAGACGAGAGAAAACTTTTTTCCATTGTTTTCACTACTTTCAAAAAATATTTAAATCAAGTTCTTTCTTTATATGCAGTTCACCCTCTATTAATGTAGGATATTTTTCATTAAATTCTTCATTATATTCTCCATCTTCTTTTATAACAATATTTCGATCAACTACATATTCTTTATGACACCTGAGGAAAATCAGTAAAGATTGTAGCTGATCAAAATATTGTTATAAAAGAAGATGGAGAACATAATAAAACAAGTTCTTTCTGTATTTTAATCATAGCAGAGAATTTCCGCTTAGTTCTTTTCGTCGGTAGGCTGATGCAAAATCGTGAAGTCTGTAGTTTTGGATCCTCAATAAAGTTAATCTAGTATAGAAAAATAATAAAGAACCCTAGATCCTAATTTCTTTCTGCTGTAGCTTTTACTTAGATTAACGTATGAATAGACTTATAAGTTATTTTGTTTTTGACCTACATTTAATAGAGTTGTGGGAAACGTTAATTAGGGAAGTGAATCGTGGATTTCATTTAGGAAAAACACTCTCATTATCCTTGTGTTGCTCAAGGCTTAACATCGTCTGTTGTATCTTAACTGTCGTCTCTGGGCGAAATTCCTTCCCCTTCCACCTACACTGCAATGAATGTGAGTAATTTGGATCGCTAATTACAAGACCATCTCCTACAATGAATCCTAGAAATTTTGAGTTAATTGAAGGCTTAGAAAAATTTGCAGCTTGATCATTACGTGCGCGCGCAAAGATTGGGTTACTTTAATTGGATAGTGATTTTCTTTTTTGTTTTTTAAATTTAATATAAACTCTGGAACTGAGCCAAAATCAGGAATAATACATTTTAAAAGAATGTTTACTGTGAATAAACCCAAGTGAGATGATTTGATCTTGAATATTTTTAATGAGAAAGTAGAATCATAATAATTGAAATATTGTTAAAGAATAATGCTTAGTTTTTTTAAAAAGATACAATAACAGAGAAATTGTTCTTTACAAAAACGAATAAATAAATAACTGAGTAGCAAAGAAAGCTGTCTTTTTCACAGGTATTAAATTTTGGTATTAAAACATTGAAATAGGTGAACAGCAATCAGTTTTTTGGATAATTCATCTGTAATTTGAATTAAATTTTCTTTTTAAGACTAAAGGAAATTATTAATGCTATACTTTGATAAAATTGTTTTTAGTCATCATGTTTACGTGTATCAACTTGTAATTATTTTTGAACCACTTGATGAATGTTCTTACAACTTTGTCTGCAAATTTATGACCAATGATATCTAGCCTTTGTGTTGAAAATTTCTCTCTATGACTCCATGAGAAGTAATTTCATATATAATTGAGGTGAAACAATGATTTCTCAAGTTGGAATTCATCGACAAGATATTGTAAACTTCCTTACTTAGCAATTGGTTTATACAATTTTGGGATTAAAAAAAATCATGCGTGTTGAGATTTTGTTCTGAAAAAAAATTCAAGCGTTACACCATTTCCTCACATTCGGCAGCGTATTTGGTAAAGCCAGCGAATTCCCAGTCTTAACTGTACAAAAGAAGCAGTCCAAATGAACCTGAGGGAAAGAAACCCGATACCTATTTCGTAGTTGGTAAATAATTGGGTCCGTCTGGAAGTCAAAAAAACTAACGAGGTGAACATTTCCTGACCGCCCCCACGGATCATGCACGACTCTTCCAAATCTAAAAAAAGTTATATTAATTATTTCCCTCCACTTTTTTTAAATATTTTGCAACGATTTACTTATGTTACATTCAGACAACAATGAAAATGAAATAAATGGTGCATCACAGAATCTTATTTTTTTTCGGTAGTGTAATTATTTAATCGTTGTTCTAATCTGGTATTAGAAGCACTGTTGCTATTTAGATGTAGTTGATGTAGATCCTCTGGTAAAACGTTTCATTTGTAGTTTGATTTCTACAGTTTAAAATATCACACTCTGTAAGCGAGCAGAAAATCTGTTTGTAATGATCATGAACTGCAAAGAGAACATGATTAAATATCCATAGTGAATGATTTATGACCAAATCATTATTAATCTCCACGAATAGGATCTTTAAATCAACAGATCGACAATGTATGACGAACGATCGAATGTAACATTGATCTACAGATCATATATCATTTTCCTAAATAATAATTGCGTAATTAAATCATCTAAACTAAAAAGTAGAAAAAAAATATAATTTTCATAGTAGAATGTACTTTTGAGTCTTTGTCTATAAAGAAGCTACATGTTTTGTGCAATGAAGGAAATTAAAGTTGTGATATAAAATCTATTTTTATAAAATAGATATAGGTAATTTTCTCCTCCTGAAAATAAGCAACAAATCTCTCAGGAAAAACAATATGTTTGATGTCGGTCTCCAATAACTGATTCATAAATTAAATAAATTATTAAGTAGAAAAAAAAAACCAGGATGGATCACTTATAATAGAGATGAAAAAATAAAATTATAACAAAAATGTGTTTGTGCAAAGATTTCAAAGAAAAATATTACAACAGAAACAATGGATATATAACAATGTCTAAGCAATGAATATTATGAATTTTAGTAATTCTATAATTTGTGCGTTCTTAAATATGATTGAAATTAAATTTAGTAAGTAATGCAGAGTTACTTACTCGTATTTTCATCAGAATTTTTAAGTTGTACTGTTTACATTAAAAAAATTAACTGATACTTTTCATTTGTATTACTTTTCACAATTTAAAAAACAAAGTAAAACTTAAAAAAAAAAATTTCAGAACTTGCAGGAAAGCTTCAGTTCTTTTTGTAACTTTTTGTTTCCTAATTAACATGTAGCTTTAGATCAGGTCCTAAACAGCGGATTGCGTTGAAACAAGTTATTATTAAGATAAAAACTGTCCACGTTAACCCTATGAGAAAGTTTTTCAGTTGTAGCTTTGGTAAATTGAAGTGTGTCATTTGAAGTCAAATCATAAATAAATCAATGAGGAAAGAACGAGAGAGAAAAAACAAATACATATAATTGTTAATCATTTGCTGGATCTTGAAAGATATGTACCAAGAAGGTCAGATTATAGAGAAGTTTTTAATATACAAGTGAAATTCAAACTTTAGTTTTCCTTTTTTATTTCATTTTCTCTAGAATTAAACTTGTGACTACTCAGTAATACTTAGAATTAAAAAAAATGTTTCTTCTGTTTAGTATTTATAATTTTCAGATTAAAATTATATATTTTCTTAAAAATATATTCCTAGAAGCCACTGTGCTGTTTGTTTATTTATCGAAAATGCTGTCATAATAAGATCCTTAAAATAAAATCCTTACTGTGTTGAACTCTTCCATATGCGTACGACGTATTTACTGGTAAATTATGCATTAAAATTCATTTAGTCTTAAAAGTTATTAACCTCTATTGATATCTACGTAATGAAGGGTCTATGTATTGCTGGTGCATTGATGGACGTAAAGTGATTAGACAGAAGCTGTGTAATTTTTCATAATAGACTTTACAAGAGAGAGCGTAAAATGCAGATGAGTGGGAGTGCCATTTTGGCATCTGCTCGTGTTTCTTTTTTAGAATATTGATCAAGGCGTTGAATGGTGGGCGGATGGAAAGTAGGCAGTTCTTAATTATTGCCGACTTTATCGGAAGCAGCTGTTTAGCATTTCACAGATAAAAAGCTCTTCCTAATGATAGGGAAACAGCTGCGCCACCAGTGGCCATCTTTGGAATTTTCTCTATACTTGATTAATGGATAAATGTCTTGATTTGAAACTTCTTTATTAGACCATCAAAGGATTAAAAACCTTTCAGTAATGGAAAAGAATTAAAAAAACATTGAATACAAATACAAACTTTCACATATCGATTAAATACTGTGGATAGTGGATCTTTGAACTGTTACCTGAAATTTTATCTGTATTAATTATTTATCGCGATAACGTAAATCAGATAGAGACATAGATATGGATGATTTGCAGCCGTAAAATTTTGGTTTTTAGTCCATTTTGATTACAAAATCAAGATTATATGGATTATATCAGCGGTCGGCAACCCGCGGCCCATGAAGCGTTTTGGTGCGGCCCGCGGGGCGTGTTGGAATTTTTTTTTTTTGGTTGATAAGGTAGGATTTTCCGTTTTTTTTTTGGTTGATAAAGTAAGATTTTCCGTTTTTTTTTTGGTTGATAAAGTAAGATTTTCCGTTTTTTTTTTGGTTGATAAAGTAAGATTTTCCGTTTTTTTTTTGGTTGATAAAGTAAGATTTTCCGTTTTT
>JAFIDM010004315.1:34683245-34704707 GCA_023159025.1 Thereuonema tuberculata | reverse complement strand
TTTTTTTTTTTTTTGGTTGTTAAAATTTTTGGCCCAAGTGCGGCCTGCAGTAATCCTCACATAACATTTTTGGCCCTTTTACAACAAAAGGTTGCCGACCACTGGATTATATAATCCATATTGATTATAAAATGAATATATGGAATGGAACCATCGGAGTAGGGCGGAGATTTTTTATCGCTCCAGTTTTCTCCAAACGAGTCCTAGGGTCTACCCAGCCCATAGAATGGGTACTGGGTTTCTTTCTCGGGGTACATGCGGGCGAGCGTTGGACTGACCACTCGGCCTTATCTCAGTCCCGGATCATTGAAACGTTGGAACCTTACCTTCAGCGTTCCGTTGGACCATTCTATGGGATTCACCTATCTCTCTTTATTTATATTTATATTATATATAAATATATGTAAATAGTATTTATATTTGATATTTATACTGTATTTGAAATTCAGCTTTTGTGATAAGTAGTAATGATAAGTAGTGTGATAAGTAGTTCTGTTTTGAACTAATACGATAATTGGCTTTGATGCTAATGTGTGTGGGTTTTTTTTAGCCGTAATTTCTTAACTGCAGCTCTGTTTACAAGAATCAATACATTTTTATATTGCTAGTCTGTCTTTATTTTTTAAAACTCAAATTTTTGTTTCAAATGTTTTAAAGATAAGTAATTCCTAATGCAGTTTTCATGTAAAATGCGTTACAAATTCCTTATCTTTAGATCAATTTTACGTAATTCTATCTTTCCAACTTCAGTTGAAGAAGTAAATAGAAAATTCTCTTACTTTAAAAAATTTAATAAAGTTGAATAATGAGATCCATTTCACATTTACTTCATATTCAGGTAGCGAGTATTCCTTTCTACATTGATTTTTAAAGAAAAAAAATTATGCTTTTTGATTGATCATTTTAAACAGTTTTCTAAAAATTTAAAACAAAAGTTTATTTGAAGATCTTTTTCTATCACTGCAATCTTGGGTTCCGAGATTAAGAAGAATGTAAAGAAATGAATACTGTACATAATAATTTCGACGATGGAGATTTAGGTCTAAGATTCGTAGGATTTAAAAACAGAGCGCTTGCTCCGATTCACTCTGTTCCTAGGGCAGAGGTCGTCAGTTTACTAATGAATGTGACACCCGAGATACACGACATCAAAGGAGCCGCCTTCCGTATTTTAACTGCTATCGAGTGCGCAGAGTTGTTTCCAGTTTCATCACAAATTAGTGGATCAGGGGAAGATGCCTAATATTTTGCATTTGAAGGGAATTATAGATAGAGTTTGGTGTATTTTCTATCTCTAATAAAAGTACCATATTCTGGAGTACGTTTTCAAATGATATTTTGAGTATACGAAAAATAATTGGATACTGTGTTCACAATGACGACTTTTCCACACTCTGGCTGTAAAGGCATCTCACCCCGACTATCGGGGTAAGATGTCAAATTTAATATAATGAAATTAATCAGTGTATATCGTAACCTATTTTAATTTATTGCATACATAGTGCAAAATACTTTAAACTAAGTGTTATCGCACTGTATAATTATTGTTAATGCTTATTCGAACAGTTATTGAACGTATTTTCTTCTTCGTAAAGCCTTTGCTTGCAAAGAACTCATCTTATCCAATCCACTTGAGGTCCATTGGGATCATAGCAATTCAGATTATAATTGCAGTGTCATTTTCATTTCCTGGCTTTCATGTGGTGGATTTTGTACTTTTTGTTCTAGATTTTTTGTTTTTCTGTCGTACTTTGGCCATCTTTAAATGCACTTTATCCGTCATCACTGAAGCTGTCTTCTTCCTTCATTTCGGTGCAGGGGTTTAAGACTGGCTCAGGTTAAATATCTTCAAACGAACATCCTGCTCGAGACGAGCATGGTCTACTGGAGGTGGATGATGCCGTTTCCAGGTAAGAAGTGTTTTCCAAACTTGTTGGCTCCTCTGTCTCCCGTCGGAGCCTATAGGTTACAGAGGCTGTCGTTGAGGTTCCCTCTTCGGAAGGTGCTCATTGGTACTAGAATCTCGGGGATATTTGCAATCACAGCATTATAAAAGGCTTCTGGTATTTTCTGTGGATTGTGCAAAAGACTACTTTAACAGTAGTTATTTTGGGGTCCCAACCGTCTGTTTTTATCGTCATTCTTCTCTAGACTCGTTTAAGAATTCGGGAAGGAATTCCGTACTCATGTGACACTTTGAAGCAGTTCATTCTACCAGTCCTAACGTGCTCTATAGCTAGTTGAAGGCTTTCTTCACTCCAGGTACTCTTTGAGAGGTCCATATAATATTTTTCGCCATACCGTACAAGAAAATAAGAAAACAAAAATCCGTTGAAACGTACGCATTTTACCCAGGGAAAAATGTGGAATCTTCTCCATTTGCGGGGTTAGATGCCTAATGGAGTCACATGATCTAACATGTCCGACCAATATCGGCGATTGCTGACAACAGAAACTTAAAATGAAATCACACATTAATAGGTTTTCACACAACATTAGTTTTTACTAAATTCTATTTTGAATTTCAGTTTTATAATGCCTCTGCAAACATTTTACGACAGTAAACTTCGTTCTTAGATTGCTTTTATTCTTCTCAGAAGCAGAAACCGCGGCAACTGCACCTTTCCGTTATCAATACAAATGCAACGGTTGCTCACGCCAAAACATAGGGTTATTTATCGTCAGATTTCGAAACTAAAATAAAATAGGCGTCTTTCCCCGTTTGTTGCTTTCCCCGATCCACTCTATATAAATTAAGGTGATAAAATTTCTTTAAAAAAATAAATATTTATTTCTGAAGACTTTTAATTAATTATTAAATATAATGCTTTATATAAAGAGAATTACTTCCTCCATTTCTTTTAGAATAAAACCAACTTTTCTTTTTTTCACTTTCAAATTTTGCAATTCGCTTTCAAACTTGAGCAATTCAAATTTATATTCTATATTAAGTTGCCAGAGGTCTTTGTCTCTACTGCATTTCTCTACTGCATTTGCTTTAAACTACTTTTTTACTTTATATTTTTTTATATTGTATTAATGATTTATATGCACTCACATTTACATTTTTAAACTTGGATGTAACTTGTACATAAAAAAAAAAATCAAAAAATCTTTTGATCAACTTACTGTTAGTAAAAAGCTTTTTTTGAAGAAATAATGTAATCGTTTTATTTCTATTAGTGGCCTGGTTCTCTATTCAGACTGATTTTTATTTATTTTCCTTGGAATCATTGTACGGTTGATTTGACAAATCATTATGGCACTCATTGTTCATCTGCGATGCATCTGACAGATTCATTGATGTCTCCTGTTTTTGTTCCTTTGTGATCCATTCATCTTTCCTTTATTTTCCGTGCGTTGTGTATCTCATACGCATTTTTTGAGCATCTGATTGAAAATTACGTCTTTAGTAAACTAGTGATTACAAATGAATTACTTATCTAATATTCTTCTAATTTCCTAATTACATGAATACGACTACATTCTATTATGTGAATTGAATCGCCTTTTCTAAGATTGAAGTGGTAAAAAGAGAGATTTTTGTAGAAAATTGAATGTACTAGAAACATTCAACGTGGAGTGAATAATTAATAAAAGGATTAATTAATAATCCTTTTATTAATTGAATGTATTTTCACTGAAAATTCCTTGAATGCAATCAATGAGATTTACAGTGATCCCAAATTCACTCTTTCATTGACACCTTTTTTTTTTTCTTTCCTCCTATTCTTTAACTTTGATCTTTTCTAAAATCAATTTGTAAATTTTAAAACATATTTTAATGTAATTAATAAGTTTAAAAATTGAGACCTTTCAAGTAAGCATAGTATAAAATTAGCCTGTCTTATTTTTAGTTATCAATGAAATGTTATTTCTAAGGAATAAGCAATATTGTTATCTCTAATAGTAAAATATATTATCATTTTATATTTGGTAGAAAGAAAAAATTTCCAAATTTTTTTTCAGCCTAATGCTACCAAAATTTTTCTTTGGGTTTTGATGTGGTTGATATCGAAAGTAGCCAATCTTCTATCCATTAGGTATTTCTGGGATTTTTTTTTTCCATTGAGGCCTATTTCTTGAATAAATAAGAACTTGATTATATGTAATGGTAACTTACCATGAGTACTCCTTCAGATTTGTTCTCACATTATTTATTATTATTTTTGATTATTCTCCAAATACATAATCTTCGAAAATCATGTGCCATGCTTCTGCACCTTACTGCAAAATATTAGCCCAATCGGTTAAGTAGTTTCGGGGGAGATGCATATCGTAAGGAATTCGAAAAAGACTTTGTTTTGTTTTTTTCTTTTTTATGTGATAATTCCTGAAAATCTTTACTTCTTTTCGAGGTGATTTTCAATGCTTTAGTGATTACAGACTAAAAAAATTTCGTAATGTGTGTTTCTCAAGAAAATCGTGAACACCCCATGTTTCATTTGAAATAAAGAAGCTCTTCACGCAGGGATTCTATTTTTACTTATTCTATTTTTTTATGATATCCTTGGGAATATCCTTGCTTTCATAAAATAGAATAACCTGATTAAATAAATGACAAATGAATCTATAAACGACTTCAAATGCTGACAATTTAATTCAAATTTAGAGAATGTATTTTTGGAACGCAAATTAATAAATGTAGATCGTAAAATATCTATGAATTTCCTGTAAAAATTCAAGCAGTGAGTGAATGAATGAAAAACAAAAATCTTCTTGACTCCTTTTAACTCTCTTGTCTGTTCCATCCACGTCGGGAGGTTCATTTGCTTTTCAAAACGTAAGTAGTTTTCCGCTGTCTTCATCCGGATTGTGCAGAGTATTCATTTCCGCATTGTAGGAAAACCAACACATCCGTATTCATGGCTGTGTGCTGTTTTAAAAGGCCTGTATTGTGTATAGAGACAGACACACTTCGACCGCACTCTGTGCTTTGTCGCCTCTTTGCCTACGTGACAATGATCGTTCGCGACTTGAAATGTAAGTGCTTCATATCCACCCCTACTTTCATTTCCATAAAAGCAATGCACGATTGGAGAATATTATTATTTCCAACTCGAAAGCTGCTGTGTTGCTTTTATTTCCCTAAATCTTGATCACTGGAAGGCGATAAGTAGCAATGCAATCTCAGAGGACAATTTTCGCCTGAAAATTTCGTTTGATTGCTTCTAAATATATTTTTCAAATTAGACAATTTTCATATTATACGCAATTAAGTAAAAAGATGAAAACTGACGAAAATGAAATGAAACTAGTGTCAACAAATAATAAAGTAATTATTTATTTTGGTAATTTATATAAATTAATTTGTAAAGATAATATCAGTATTAGAAAAATTAGTGATAAAATTACCATCACAAATTAATTTAATAATAAAAGCTAACAAGCATAATATCGACTAAATTTAACAATTTTTGAGCTTCAATGAGAAAAATTGCACGAAATTTTCAAGTTGGACAAGAGAATCATTGATATTTTAATATTTTCGTTTTTTAATTTTGAAAAATTTAAATCATATTTTTTTTTTACTTTTACATTGTAGCAAAACTGATACAAGATATTAAAAATTTGGTTTAATATTTCTGAATAAGGATAGAATCAAAAGGAATCAGAATGAATGTTTTTGTCCGGCCGTCGTGATGAAGGTACTGAAAAACTATATATGCTAGGTAACTGAAGTTTTAGAAATAAATTTTCATTATTGATTTTATTTTTTGATTTTGAGAGGAAAAAAAATCGATAATTAGTTTAAGGAGTAAAGGCAAAAAACAAAACAAAAAAAAAAACCAACAAACCAAATAAAAAATAAAAATAAGATAGAACCGCAAAATTTGCTGTTACTAAAATGCAGTAATTCAACCAAATTATAAATTCCACCAATTCAACTAATTTATAAAAATTCATTTAATAGCTAAAATGTTGTGATTAAATAAGATGCTTTGCCTGAAAGACACTTTTAAAGGGTTTTTAAGATAAATATTTACTGGAGTTTCTTAAAAAGAAAGTGTTGATTTCGTTAAAAAAAAATCTTGCGTAGGTTGTAAATTTACCTTTACAACAAAATTGTACAATATTTTTTATTGTACAGAATATTTACCTAATGATATTATGCTGCACTGATTTTATTTTCTGGTTTTTCTTGCTTTCTTTCCATTAACTCAAATTATTATTAATTAAGTTTCTGATTTTCCAATTTCTTAGAAGAAAAAAACTGAGGATTCTTTTTATTATTATTCTGTTCTTTTTTATAAAAATTGTGTTTTTTAATTCAGTCATTCCGTTACTGAACAACAAATTGTGAGAGATATAATTGAAAGATAAATTTTTCTTTCAATAAACAATATAGAAACTGATTTCCCGCCACTCCTTTTTCTTCTTTGAATTGATTTTTGGTTTTTATCTGGAACTCCGTCTTTGTCCCATTTCCACGTGTTTTTGATATTCCTTGAGAAAAACAATCCCATAATCCCTGCACGCAGGGGCGTCTCTTAAGTGTCATGACCGAACTTAATATGATGTTTACAGCAAAGCCTCCCACCAAATCTCCCATCGACAAATCATCACTACAAGGATCACAGTATCGAGGTATTCCACAGCCTTCGTGACAACATTGTTATTATTGCGAAGTGAAAAAACAAAATAAATATCAAGGTTTCGCGTGATTAATTTGATTTAAATATTATTTTAAGAATTAAATATATTAAGAATTATATGAGATTACAATTCCAAAGAATTAAGACTCAAAGAGTATTTACCGAGTTTAATAGCACTGTAGAGAATAAATCCTTATGGTGGACATCTCTTATTGGTCAATATTATATAGAAAAGTAGAACTTTTATACATTGAAATTTAAGAGAGAAAACACACACACACACACACACACACAAACCCTTTTAAATTATATTAAAAAGCAAAAACAACTTGTACGTCACTCATAAAGTCATTGTGCACAATATGGTCCCAATATAGGGCAACGGGTGGAAAAACAAACAACAACTTCTGCATTGAAATATTAACAACAGTAATAAATCTTTAGCATTTTTAAGATGTTTTGTAATGTGTGTAGTTAGTTGATAACTGGCCCTTCTGTATAAACTATATAAACATGCTTCTTTTGCTGAATTGGATTGAGTGCGGGGTAAATGAAATTAGGTTTGTGATGGTGATTCTGTGTTCTTAATGGAAGCCATGTGTCCGTGGCCTTGGTACTGATGTAGCAAAGGTCACTGTCCTTATTCATCAACCAATGGCAGGCGGCCAAGACGGTGGTGACACGTTCCGGACAATATTTTGCACTGAATGGCCCCACTTCATTCAGAGACAGATCCTAACTGAGGAACAGAGACGCCTCATTCACTTGCCAGAAAACTCTAACGGGAAAAAAATAAACGATATAAATAAAGATTATGCAAAATGCAGGTCAGAATTTACTAACATATCGTAGTAAAACTACGTAAAATATCATACTCAATAATACATGTAGAAAATACAAAAACAAGATAGGTTATGTCACAGTTAACAAGTTTTAATACGCGCATCATTCTCTATAATTGAATGTTAATATACTTAAACATAATTAATAACTATAAACAGAAATAAAACTTGAATTGCTTCTTAAGTCTATGTAAAATGATAGTCGCAGTCCCTTTCACTGTAAATATAATCTTTGAATACTGTTTAATCTAGCAAAAACAAGTATTAGAATTTAGGAAGTATAGTATAGTTTTGAAATCTAAGACCACCTATTTTTTTATTTTATTTTTAATTACAATTTTTGTTTCGAACTTATTAGCTCATCAGTTGAAGTTCCCACTAAATTAACAAATATGGCAAAAAAAAAAAATGCAGAGGTGTAGCCAACTTATGCACATTTTAGACATCTTTAAGACTTCACATATAAAAGTTAATCGTTTTCTTGAGGTTCGGTGGCTCACTGATACAGGCGTTAGACTGTACACGAGAAGAATCGGGTTCAATTCTCGGTGGGAGTCGGGGTTTTCTGTGAGGGTTTCTTCTCCAAACTTAACCCAGCCCTCTGTAAACTGAGGGCCGAATTCCTTTCTCGGAGTTGAATAAGAGAGGGGACTGATTACCCGACGCCAACTTCATTCCGATGATCGGGAACTGTTGAGACCAGATCTTCAATGCTCCAAAGGTAAAATGGGATTCTAAAAAAAAAAAAAAAAGTGTTTTTCTTTATTTTACTTTATTTTTTTTCAGTAGAATTTTTTTCGTTAGAATAAAGAATTAAAACTAATAATTAAATTCAATAAAAAATTACTGCTTTATTAATGAATAGAAGTATAAATGCAGGTTAAAGGTCTTTTCACAAAATTTATTTACAAAATGACAGATAATATTCTTAATCTCAAGCTCAGCTTTATTAATTCTGCAATTTATCAGAATTAAATTATTTTTTAATCTTAAGTTTAAATCAAGTAAAAAAAAAAAAATGTACTTTCTCAGTTAACTTCCTAAGATTGGTGTGACAGCTTTCAAAAACTGCATGGAAATTTCCAACTTCAAAACTAAAGGGAATAGTTAATAAATTTCAGGTTTTTCAGCAATTATTCTACATAATGTTTAATTATCGGACTTAAATGGATGAGCATGTATATTTTGAGCTAAAATTTCATTTTTGATACCCCTGTTTTCTTCTGACGCATATTAAGGATGGTAGGGAGACTCAGTGACTTTGGTAACTATGCTGACCATATGGGTAAAAAAATTTGGCAGAATTCAAACAACATTAGATGATAAATAATGTTGCAACTTGTGAAGTATTTCAGAATTGTTGTTTTTAAAAACCTCTTATCTGAGAGAGTTAAAACTTCTGTTCTTTGTTATCAACATTATGGAATCATCAAACAAAAACAAAAAACGAAAATAAAGGAAAGAGGGAGATGGTTCTTCATTATCTGACGATAATACCAAAATGTGTAGCTATTGCGTTTGTCCTGTCCGTCCGTGTCTGTCCACCCTTAACAACTCCCGAACTGAAGACCAGATCGACAAACAGATTTCACCATCGTGTTCAGAAGCTATAGGAATGGGGTATTTTGAGGGGGCAATGCCCCACCCATGTTAGAGATATTTGGCATTGTTTTCATTGGATTTCCACTATTAGCTTAAATGTTAGAAACGCAGCGATCTGATTTCAGTTTTCAGCTGTAGCTTGATGTTTAACGTCTCGGACTCATATACTGAGCGTTGTCGGTTCAAATCCGTATATCTACATTTTTTTCCTTATGTTAATGCGCTTCCTTTTTTTTTATTATTTTTAATTTTTTTTAGTATTATGGGTCGCCCTTAAATTTATTGCTTTAGCACAAAATTGTGTTCACTCTTCCTTAGTGTACATTAATATCCTTCGTTTGGTCAGCAAATTTACTAAGTTCTTGAATATTAATTAATGTAGAGTTAAAATAGTAGAATTAAATAGCACTTATCTTAGAAAATAAATATTTTTGGAAATGAACGTAAAGCAGCAGCACAAGAATAATTGCCTTTTCTGATTCAATTATGGGGAGGATTTGGGAACAGCTGTTTCACCCTTCAACGGGATCTTCAGCCCAAACCCGCCTCCCTCGATAAAAGAACCAGAAAGGCGCAAACCTATGTGTAGGTCACCGACCAATCTGGCAGTGACCCCCACAAAGGAAAAAAGGCAACATTTTTTCTTAAACGTAGCTTTGTTTTCTATGTGTTTCTTTACTTTAATGCCTTTGGCCTACTAGTTGTAGGCAAATGTTTGATAATGCCTCTCGGCATTTCAAATAATTTTGTTTGTTGCCTTTTTTCCTTTGTGGGGTCACTGCCAGATTGGTCGGTGACCTACACATAGGTTTGCGCCTTTCTGGTTCTTTTATCGAGGGAGGCGGGTTTGGGCTGAAGATCCCGTTAAAGGGTGAAACAGCTGTTCCCAAATCCTCCCCATAATTGAATCAGAAAAGGAAATTATTCTTGTGCTGCTGCTTTACGTTCATTTCCATTAACATCTCAGCAAGTAAAAGCTTTTTATTTTTAATAAATATTTTTTTTAATTATTTTTGAATGCTGGAAGTGTTTGATAAGCCTACAGGTATTATATGTTTGGTCTATGTCTCTTATTATAAAGAGAAATATAAAGAGGAAAGAAAAAAGTTTAGAACAAAAAACAAAAGTTTTGGGAGGCATTTTCTTTAAGTCTCGTTCGGTTGTCCCACTGTTACTAGCTTTAGTTATTCTACAAACCAGAAAGTTTAAGATCTCAAAAGAAATATCTTCAACGATTTTGGTAGAAATGGTAGAAAAGAGCTAAAAATTGACCAAGAATACGATAACCTTGAATCACGATTATGTAAAAGTTGTTTATTTTACTTTAAAAAATTAACAGATAAATGGAAATTTAGCCATAAAGTAAATACCGGAAACATAATGAAAATTTCCTATCGTATGAATATTTTTGGATCATAAGCGGGTACTCGAAAGCTGTACACCAACTATATCTTGTTTTATTTGCTCGTTAATAATGTTCATCCTTATTTAAACTTTATTATAGTTTAATCTCTCCTAAATAGAACTTTGTAGACTCTTGAAATCAAATAGAATTAACAAACAATCAATGGAAGATAGGAATTCATTTGAAATTCGTTTTTCTATTGCATTGGAAAGAACCCAAAGGAAGAAAAGTGCATTAGGATATTGTGTGAAACTCAATATAACAATATCATCCCTAAGATAGGAAGTGATCCACTTGAAAAAAAAAAAGTCAAATCGCAATGCGAGAATTGTGGTTCTCCGCGGATCGCGAGGGAAGGTATTTGCATAAACGATTTACGACAAAATGAAATCCTCTTCCCATCTCAAGCTAAATTGTCGATTTCTCGTTAGCTGTCATTTACTCTTCGTTCATTTGTAACAAATTGATTTCTAAAAAAAAAAGAAAATACTCTCAACAAATCTTTGCTTTTTATCACAAAATAGTAAAAGAAAAAAGAAATCTTTTTGCTGAAGAATGAAAGTGGAACTATTTCTGTTAAAAATAAATCCAGGAAGTAAATAAAAAATGCATAAAACTGTTGTCGTTGTTATGATTTATCCCCACATCCATTTTTCGAATAATTAGTACTGTTGTCGTTTGGATAACTATCCGGGACGCACGAGTAAGGTACAGTCAGACTTTGCCTCCTGTGAAGAGAAGCAAACACAGAAGAAGAAAGAATCATCCAAGCCCCAGACGGGATTCGAACCCAGGTTCAGACGCATCAGTCTCAGGCCGTCGCCTTGACCACAAGGTTGTGCCTAAACGGCTGCATAAAGTTAAATTAGCATATGAAAAGATTGATTTAATTAGAGGTTCAATAAAATATATATACATACATATATATATCTCTACTTATATCATCAAATAAAATTTGTGTTTTTGTTATTTTTTCTTTTATTTTTTGCTTATTTTCTAATGCTACATAAAAAAAGACCCAAACAGTTACCAACATTCATTCGAGAAGAAATAATACTAATAATAAGTAAGATAATATGGTGTTCTTATGATGTGATTTTTATGCATCAAGTTAAAATA
Organism: Thereuonema tuberculata; assembly: GCA_023159025.1. Lineage (NCBI taxonomy): Eukaryota > Metazoa > Arthropoda > Chilopoda > Scutigeromorpha > Scutigeridae > Thereuonema > Thereuonema tuberculata. Next base: position 34,693,143 of record JAFIDM010004315.1, on the reverse strand, counting down.
ATTTCTGAATCTTGTGTAGTTGAGCATCGTCCTTCATTAGGATGTTTGTTGATTTGATGAGTGTTCATTTTTACAATACTTACATTTACTGAAATATAATTTCAATACTTTATATTGTAAATAAAATTTCAATCTTTTGTTTTCTTCAACAGCTGTAGTTACTATAAGAATGGTTTTTATTGTAATTTGCAATAATTAATCGTGAAGATACGAACTTTTTACCATTATTTGTTTTTCAAGATTACATTACGAATAAAGAAAACAAATAAAAATAATTCGTAATTACGAAATATAAAAGTAAATTATAAAATGGTTATTATATTTACAGAAAATACTAAGAACAAAACTAGGTTTCCTTTTTTTTTTTAACTTTCAAGTAATATTTTATGTTATCTAACCAATGAAGTAAACGGAGTTTCAATTAATCTTCAATATATAGATTTATGTAGATGCGAAGCATAAAGAAATCGAGTATAGATATACTCGAAATCTTACAGAATCTACCAACTATATCGAGGTTGTTTACTATAGCCAGTACTCTTAGCGTTGTATGCTTAATATCTTCTCTTCTTTAACATGACCCCAATTCCATTAGCCACCTACGAGACAAAGTAATGACAGTATAGGTGGGGGATCCCTATATCGCTGCTTATTTCCTCTGGGTGAAATACTATACACAAATTGCAGCTCATCATTGGAAAACAGGACTTCAACAAATGAAATGAGATCGAAGAATAGCTGGAAGCAGAACTTTATCTCTCCTTCTGTAATAACTTTCCCCTTTTTTTTAACAATTGCTATCGTTTTTGTGATTAAAGAAATGTTTTGATGGAAACTAGACTTTAGAGCAATGGAAATTTTAATAATCTTGAAAAAAAAAGATATATTTTCATTTCCACATCATAATAAATAACAATTCTCTTTCATAACGGAATTGATAACATTTTTATCTTTATCTTTGTTGTAGAAACTGACATCAAACAGGTTCACATACAACCTAAAATCCTCCCCTGGTGAAGGGAATTGTTAGGAAAACCCTTAAGCGCTTTTAACCTCTCAGAAGCCAAATAATGCAATAGTTCAAAATTATTTATAGAAAGATAAGCTTTAAAGAACCTATCTTATCTATTTTAATGATGAAATTAATTTAAAAATTTTTATAATTTCATTTTAATAGTAGAGGATGTATGTATTTTAAGTATAATAAAACAATAATGCATAAAAGTTTATTCATAAATAATGAACCTAAATGAATAAGAAAAACGATAAGACAATAGATAGAATAATGAAAATAGAAAAAGAAAGTAGAATAACGTAAGGAAAAATAAAAATAATGTTAGGAAAAACATAAAAAAAAAAAGTTATAAAAATAAGACAAAAAAAACCCACGCGGACATTGAGAAAAAAAGATTAAGAGAAAAAAAAAAGACAAAAAAAAAATAAAGTATATAGACGGATTCGAACCGACAACCTTCAGTATATGAGTCAAAACCGTAACTATCAATCTATAGCTAACAACTGAAATGAGATGGCTAATAGCGGAAATACAATGAAAATAATGCAAATACCTCGCACACGGGAGGGCGTCGGCCTCTGAAAATATCCTGGTTCCTACGTTGCTAGGTCCTCTAAGCATGATGGTGTCCTTCCGACCTTTCGTTCGGGAGTTTTTAGAGGGGGTATAATGACAAGAATGCCAAATATCTCGAAAATGGGGGGGGGGGGGGACGTTGGGCCCTGAAAATACCCCATTCTTACAGTGTTTGGACCTCTTCGGGGTGGACGGACAGGAGAAACGCACTAACTACCATACTTGGTCGCTATCACAATAGCTCCCAAATGGATCGCTAAAAATTAAAACGATTAACTGTTCTGAATAAGTTTGTTATCAATCTTAGAAAAGGGTAAAATGCAAGATCCCTATCAGTGGCCACAACAGCCAATGAATTTCTCTCAGTTTAACTACATCTGGAAACTGGAAATAAAAGAAGAAAAAATCAAATAAATAAATAAATCTTATTTTAATTGTTAATTCAGGTTTGAATTCTTATTTATTTTAATTATTTCTTTGTATAATGATGCAGATAATGCTTTCTTTTAGCAACCACTAGGTGTTATCCCGTAGAAACCTCCTATTGATTTTGGTACAAATTGAAGCTTAGAGCACGACTCCATTAAGGCACTTTTATCACAATAAATCAATAACTAATTATCTAGAAAAGCTAGTAGTAGGTTTAGAGTATCACTGTCGAGTTGAACAACTTATTTGAAGCGAGTATTCGAAAGTTGTTACCCCAATTATAATTATTTTAATATTAGATTACAGAAATCAAAAGTATTTAAAACAAAAGGAAGCTTATTGCATCTAAATTTAATATTAACTAAAAAAAACTTACACTTACTCGTGCTGAAATTACAAAGAAATGAAGGTCATAAAAAAATTAAAAGATAGAAGAATTAAATTTAGTGAATCTTTAAAAAAAAATTAAAAAAATTTTATTTATAACTTTTTATTTTGATTCTAGTTTGATTCGGTGTGTCTTTATTACAATAAGCACAAAATCAAAATAGTACTTTAATAAAATCGACCAATCTTCTTTAAACTTTGTATCGATTTTGGTGGGTTTTTCTTTTCTGATCCAACGCATATCGTTGTGTTAATCTCACAATCGAATAACAGTCACACATTTAACACACGTGAAACTCTTATGTATTTTATTACTTTTACTGCAAAGAAGGTGGCTCCATATGGGCCAATGGCTTTTGCAACAAACGCTTTCTTTTTATTGGAGTTGGGCTGTAAGTCTTCTCGTTTTAGCAAAGCAATTGCAACATAAAACAACCCAACGCTTTTAAATCATTCTCAAACCATTCACACTTTAATTTCTCTTTATTTCTTTTGTTAAAATTTAAAAAAAAACAATACATAGACAATGTAAAAACTTAAAAAAAATTAAACTTTATTAAAATTTAACTTTTTAAATTTTAACATTATAGATTTTAGATAAATATAATAATAAATAATATAACGTAAAAACTTATAAATTTATTACATATTAAGTTTTTACATTATATTATTTATTATATATTTATCTAAAATCTATAAAATTTAACTTTTTAACTTTTTAAATTTTAACAAAGTTTAAATTTTTTATGTTTGTGAGATAGATGAGACACTGACACACATGTGGGATATTAAAAAATATTCAAATTTAAATTTTTTGATGTTAAAAATTTAATTTTAAAATTGTTAAATTTAAAATGTAAGCGGCAATTAATGAAATTTTAGTTATAATTACATAAAAATTAAGTATATTATTTCTTTATGTATAATAAACAATATCAAGATATCTTTACATAAGAGATTACATAGAGTCATAAATACATTTGCTTAAAAGACAGTTTCAAAATTATTACTACCTTTGAAAACTACTTAATTCCATTTTTTTTTAAAAAAAGCTAAGTATATTACCAATCATTTCATGGATTTGCTTTTAATTACATCTTTAATTTACTTTATTTTTTTTACTTTTTTTTAAAATTTACTTGTAAAACTAGTGTATCTGTACATACATGTGTATATTCCTCCTAATAACTTCAGATCATTGAATAGATCTTCTTGAAATCTGATAAGCGTATTTATGGATCTCTTGATGGTTTATCTTTTCTTTTGGAATTTATTAGTGTGAATCCCCTGTGAAGAAATTTGTACATGAAGATAACAAAAAGTTTCCTTAGAGAAACCTTTAGATGTGAAACAATTAACTCTCATTTACGGCAACAATGAAATTCTAACAATGCATCACAATTATTGTGTAATCTATTTATATTTTATCTGATTAAAAAATAATTGAAATAAAGTGGGAAAAGAAATGGAACCACAATATACCTCCGTTATGAGACCTGCTTTGTTCATAGTGACTACTCTCAACTGATGATCGCCATATTAGCGTGAAATAGGCTGTCTTGAGATGTCACTTATCAAAATTGGTCTCACTTTTTAGTGTGTTTAAAAATAATTGAAATTTGGTGTAATTTAAAGTAGATATTTGTGAACTTAATACATTCCCAGCATTTAGAAAATTTGAAGATAGGCCTAGATTATTTGTATTGTAATTTAGGAATATGGGTCTTCATCCTCTGCATCATTTTGTTGAATTTTGTTTAAAAAAAATTGAAAAAAAAGGCAAAATTTTAATGAAAGTGTACTTTAAGTTCTTTATTTTAGAAACGTCCTTGCTTTGTTATACCAAGTACGTATATTCAAAATAAAGGCGGGAGCGGTGGGGGAAATAACAAAACCCTTTTGATAGCAAATTCAAATACTAGTACGACTCATTCGTAGCAATATTTGTAACTGAATAGCATTTGTGTTCGTGGAAGTTGGCAAAAGACGCGCTTTATCTTTAATATATCGATCGCATAACTGCGTGGGCAGAAAGTTAATTCCTTGTAGCTAAATTTAGATTTCTGATGATATTTTTTGCCTTGGGTAAAACACAAGAGATATTCAGGCAGAAGTGTGTCTCGATTGACGTAAATGAGGTCTTGAAAAAGAAAAGATTTGCTCGGAAAGGAAAAGATACTAGAAGGAAAAAGAAAAAAAGACATTAAAATTGCAGATAAAGCTAATATACGAAATTGAACAGAATCGGAATTAAACTCTATTGCAGGAATTGATTGCAATTTAAAGTTGTTTACAGACCATTTTTAAGAATAATATAATTGGCTAACAAAGACATTGTTTTCAATGAATTTTAATTAACACTTTAATCATTCTTAACAACTTAATAACAGTCGTAAAGAAATCTAAGTCAAACTACAGTCTGTCTTTTAGACAGACATTAGACAACATTTAAGACTACACTTTTTAAACAACACAGGTCTTGGTGTTCGTAGCTGTCAACTTGGGAAAGAATTCCGTTTTATATTAAGATAGGATCGGGCTTAATATATAGAAAGAAATATAAATGTACTGTATTTATAAATAAATACATCGAAATAGTTTGTTTTACATTTAAAAAAGTCTTTTGAATAGACACTATCTAAACCCGGCGACAGTTAACGAAGACAGCATTGTAGAACAAAGTTGCTATTACCGTTTGTCACCTCACGGACTTAGTCCTTAATTAAACACTTAGTAAAATGTAATAACAATTATTAAGATAAGACCTTTATGTAAAGAATTGGATGTAAAAGTGACATAACATCAGCGTACATTTTATATGATTTACATAACCGTTTCATTTATAATTTAAGACATTAGTTTAGACAATGCCAGGAATTAATTCATGTTGTGACTCAATATGGCTGATTCTCTCCTTCTCGATTGTTAGGAGAAGTAACATTTTGGCAAAAGTTTCGAATCACGTAGTCATTCGAAACAAATTGTATTGAATTCACATTGAAAACTTCGCAGTCAGTCCGCACAGTGTCGACTTGACAGGTGATTTCACTGGAGTTAGCTCATCAGCAGTTTCAGACTGCGAAGGGAAGCGATAATAATGGTCTGCGTTCTCCTATCCGGTGGCAGTTAAAAAGCTAAAGAAGTACGATACTTTTGATCTACTTTGTATTCCTACTTTGTAAGATAAATGGGTTTAATTCCTAAACTGAAATCCTACTGCTTCCAAAGTCCCTCGAATATTTAATAAATAATGTGGATTAGATGCTTAATTTTACCTTGAGATCACTACAATGATTGCTCAGCTGGTACGGAACTTATCAATGCGCCATTGTTTATGGACGAAGGGTACGGGTGAATTGAGAAGTAGTAAAATGTTGAATCAAATTATAAGGAGGGTTCTTGTAACAAATTATAAGGAGTCGTTCTTAATATACGATTTAATTAATTGTGTATTAAGAACGATTCCTTATAATTTTTTACCTTGTCAAGACTTTGCTTTTTAGTCATCCCCGCCTTATCCGAGGGATTACCATCCGCGGTTTCAGTAACCAATGATTTTAAAAAAACTATCAAATAAAAACATAGATATTCGTAAATGTGAATTCATAAATTTACGCGCACCCGCCCATATGAATCCTCTCTCGCGTCAGCCATTTCCTCGTCTCGGCGCACTAGACAATCATGTGGTTGCTACTACAGTGAAACCTTTATGCTCGTAGTATGGTTGCTGTGAATTATTGAAAAAAAAATTGTTTTTGCGTTAATTAATTTTGTTGATGTCTTAATGCGCGTAATGTTATAAATTAAATTGTATCATAGGTGTATGATATGTAGGGTTTGGTATTTTTATACCGTTGGAACCAAATGGCTGCTGATACGGGAGGACTACTGTATATTAATAATCATTAAACTACAAAAAAAAAAAAAAAATGAACAGGCTTTTTTTTTTCATTCTGAATCACACTATTGAACCGAGGATATTTAAAAATAAGTTCCAGCTATTGCAAAATATTTAAAATTACATATATTTTAAATACTCTTAATATTAAAATTTATTCACTTATTAATTAAAAATAACCAAAATTAAACTATAAAAAAACACCTTAAATTTTTAATTGTATGTTGATTAAACCGTGAAGGAAGCATATTAATAAATTAAAAATTAAATTAAAGTTAACTATGAGTGTTTACTAAGTTGTGATAAAGTATTTTAACAATGAAAAGTTAAAAAAATTTGCAGTAAAGGCAGTTAAGTATTGGCAATAACGAGGGTGGGGGGAGTTAATAGGTAGGGTTTTAACTCCCATCTCCCATTGCATCCAAAAATGAAAGAAATCTAGGATTTTAAACTTTTCTTTTTTTTTTGTAGGAAAGCCCATAGCATTGTTATAAACCCGCGGCGCCCTAATCCTGAAAAAATTACCTTTTTTTTTCTTGGTTAAAGGGCTAAGACCCTCTTTGCTGCTCCTATTCTAAATCCTGAGCACGTCTTGATGTTTCAAAATGTCACGATGAATACACGTATTTCACACTTTAACTCCTCGTAATGTTGGTAATAAATAATATGGTAGCGAAAGGATATAGGCTTGACTCCTTCTAGTGATCCTGTCGTTAACACTTCCAATGCTGTCGTCACCAACTGACGCTGACAGTAGTTAGGATTGGTAAATTATGGTTAAATACATGGTTTCTTACGTAGATTTTAGTTTCCAATTTAACCAAAATCCATTTTTAACAGATTTCTAAAATAGACAAAGAATTATGTTTCTTTATGTGAATTACTTTATTATACATTTTTTACAACCAAAACGCAATTAATATTTTTCATTAAATTAATGAAAATTAATTCAATTCAATTATATTAGAAATGCTGTAAATGGTAAGTTTTAAATATTGTAAAGAATTACTTCTTTAAGTAAGACCTTGATAGAGTTCATTTGTTAAATATAAGAAAACCGAAACAAAAAGAAAAACACCCATATTTATCACTCCACAACTTCAGAAATTTTTTTTATAAATTTTAATATATTTCACTGCAGTTAATTTTTGACGAGTCGTCTTTTAATGCTTAAATGATAAATCGACACTTCAAGTAAGTAATTTCATACAATGATGTTGCAAATTGTTTACTTTTTTATTTACTTATTCCTTATTTATTAACTTATCTTATAAAGATATTTTAGTATTTAAAAATACATCTGTTGGAACAGAAGATGATCTGTTGGAGAAGAAGATGTTAATTATTTTAACAAAGAACAGTATTCTACAGACATTCCAGTGAATTTTTTAGATACTAGTGGAGATTAGAATAAAAAAATCTTGATTAATTTTTGCGTAACTTCTAGACTAATTCTTTAATAAATAACAATATTGTAGAAGTAATAACAGCGCCTCTGCCCAACGTATTCTGTGAAATATTTTAAGCCTCGATTTTCGACTATTTTTGATAGTCTTTTGATAGTAAAACTTAATTTTACTTAAACTGTATTGTATTGGATATTTTGTTTTACTAAAATAACAATAAAAAAATAATTAAGCGATTCTGTAACGGTTACTTGAAAGCGATGAAGGCAATTAAGAGCTAAATATAATTAATAAAAAATAAAAATTAATACAGAATAAAATCAGAGATTTATTGGAAATTAGTAAATTATATAAATATTTACAAAATTAATGTTATTTTGTAGTAAGATAAGCATCGAAATGACATTCAAATTATATTATATATTTTCTTTAGGCCTAAAAAAAAAGGCAAAATTAGATGATAAAAAAAGAAGTTCCTAACAGAACTTAAACACGTTTTCTTAAAAAAAAATATTAGTTTTTAATTTTTCTGTCTTCTAAAATCTGAAAACGATACAAACGAAGTCTTTTACTTCGTCTATTTCTAAAATTGCAATGCATTTAAATTTTTTAAAAAAATGACTTTTAAAAAAATTATTTAATTCTGTATTACTTATTTCAGTTGCCTTAATCAAATTTATTTTAATAATAGCAACGCACGCGCAATAGGATAAATAAATAAATTATTATGTATTATTGGACATCATTATTCTGCTTCTCTTTGTAACGAGAATTTTTGTATCTTCAGGAGCAAATTTCTCGGTAGAGACTCACAAGAAAATTTTTTTAATTTTTGTTTTAATTGACTTAGATCTTGTTGATTATAAGTAATCTAAATTTCTTACTTGGCAAGATAAGTCATAACTGACAGTTTTTAAAATTACTCTTACACTATCTTTTAAAATCTTAAATGCCATGTTTCTTGAAAGTAAAGATGCATAGAATACGTCGTTCCTCTGTTTATCTCAGTCTTCTACCTCAATTTCTTGAACAGGATGTGCAGACGGGGTTGCCATAGCAACAAGTATTGATCCTTGGAGAAGCACAGAAAGAGGATTCCTTTTATTTATTTAGGTCACGTGGTATATCCATGCCACCCGGATAATGTGAATCAAACAAAGTAATAATTATTCGTTCATTTCATCACCCGCATTCATAAAGTTGAAAATATTGCTACTAAAAAAAGAAAAGAAGAAAAAAAGGAAAAAAAGAATCTCAATTGTCGAAGAATAATTAGTAAAATGTTTAAAGGAAAAATAGCCTTTTCTGTAATGGTAGTTGAATGAAAATGAAGAAAAGAAATAAATGAGTACTCTTAATTACTGTAAAGTTTCTTCATCAAAAGCATATTAAATTAAAAATATAAAAAAGAACCTCTGACTGTTATCTTTAATTTTTTTCTTTTTTTTTTTAACAAAATTGAAGATTTTTATTTTATGACGAAATAAATCCCATCAATTAATAATAAATAGTTTATTTTTTTTAACAGGGAAAATACTTCAAATACACCATAGTTTAAAAAATATTGATTTTAAAATAATTAAAACATAATAAAAGTGTACAATACATATTATAAGGGATCCATGAACAGCTTCGGAGGTGTCAAGACCTCCATCATTAGCAAGATCTTCGTTTTAAAATTTGTTATTAAAAGTATTTATTATTTCGTTGGTCGATTAGATTAGGTTTGCACTTGCTTAGACGTTGTTCGTCACATCAAAATTAAGTAGTAAAACTATAATTTTCTTAGAATAAATGAAGCAAAATGAATATGTACGTTATTTATTTAATTGTAAAACTACGAAGCATCTAAGACTTCTAAAGAAAAAGATCTTAGAAATATTTCTTATAAATTACTTTGAGGTTTTTTGGCTCGAGTTATATAATTAGAATTGAGAACATAGATGTTTTCTCTAGTATATGGAAGATCTGGAAAGATACTTTTATAAATTAATGGGAAACAGAATGTAATTGGAGGAAATATTTTATTATACTTTAAAGGTTGAGACAAGTGTTTACTAGGAGACATCCCAAAACAGCTGTTTTTCGCTTAATTGGCTATCACTAGTTGGAAGTAACAAGTAGGTCTCAATATACAGTAAAAATAAAAGAAAATTTATGTGCTGGCCTCCGCTAGCCTCAATTAAT
>JAFIDM010004315.1:34658280-34683235 GCA_023159025.1 Thereuonema tuberculata | reverse complement strand
GCAATGATTTTCTTGAAATTTACTTGCGGATTCTTATAAAACATGTGTATTTCTTCATCTGCTTTATATCATGATACAATTATTACTGATTCATTATATCTTCTATGTAGGACAGTAACAGAAATTACTGCAATTCTTTACGTAATTTGTTAACTTTATCTGGAAATAAAGATATAAAAATATCTTAATAGCTAAAGATGGCAGTGGCCCACCAAAAATAAAATTGTCTGATTTTTCGTTTATGTTTTTCTTTAAGTTAAAAGAAAATTATAGGCATTTTTTTTTATTAACTTTATAATTATTTAATTCAAATACCTTTGACATACGGGCAGAATAAATTGAAAATTTAAGTGCAGTTAATTGCGATAAAAAATGAAAAACAACTGTTTCCCATTTTAACTTAAATGGTTGTATAGATGAAAATAGTATTCTTTATAATTGAACGGAACTTGATTCACATGTGCATCCTGGGACTGCTGTGCTTTTCGACTAGGACTAGTCACTTCCGTACAAAGGTGGTATATTTTCCGACTTTGAGAATACATTGGATAGCTAACACAAGACAAGAAATTTACTCTGAAATGTAAAGCAAGTGATTCATATGCCAGCAACAAGTAGACCCATTCAGTGGGTGAATTTCTTATATTAACTTGGTGATCCTATTCGTCTTTCCCAATTATTTATCTGTCATTTATGATTTTGTTATCTATTTTTCTTTGTCGATGATATCATTTGATTATTATTCAAATATACGTTTAGGTTTAATAATATTTTCCTAATAAACCTTTTGATACTTTTCTGGTATGTGATTAGGTCATCACTTTCCTTTGAAGATTTAAAACAACGTTTTTGCAAAATTTCATCATTAGAGACCAAATTACTGAATACTAGGAAGAAAACGTATGAATTGAAATCCTTTTTCTAGGATTTGAAACTGTAAGAGAATTTTTATTTGACCTTCCGCAGAGCATCAGCCTTTAAAAAATCCATCATTACTCAGAAATGTAAATAATGTTGTGATGAAATGTCTTTATTGTACAGATTTCTAAAACTTATCCCAATTAATTTTTTGAAGGTTTCAAGTTTTTTCATCGTCTGATATGCATTTATGTAAAAATTACCTGAAACTATTCAAGAGGATATTTTCCTGTGACCTTATCGATCGGTGAGATTTAATTAATAATGAATCAATACCTATTTGCATTTCAATATGTTGTTATCAGTGTTTAATAGGCAGTGAAATATTTATTCAGAATAAATTAGGCATAGACAAATACAAGTGACAGATTCATGATACACGATATTGCAAATAAAACTTACCACTTTTGTATTGTTTTACGAATATATCGTGTGATAACTGTTTCCTAGAATGAAAGATTCATTTCGCTACTTGGACGAAGTTGCATTTGCTTATGCAAGTATTTTGTAAGAATGTACAGGAACTTTGCTTGTACATAGCTGTAAATAGCATTTTTTATGTGCTGTTGTAACCATAGCATACCGGAAATCTTTCATCCCGTCCGGAGATAATGTACATATATTGTTATGTGAAAAATATGTAAATGGTAAAAACATGATTAAAATATAGAATTAATTAATGAAATGAATTCTTATAAAACTTTAAAATAAATGAAAGAAAAACTTTCATTGTATAAACTTCTAATAAAATCGTTCACCATTCATTTTTTGGGATATTACGTACTTTTACAACATGTTAATTTTCGGTGATGGTGGTTTTGTTTTTTGTTTTCCTAGTTATTTCTCCTCCAGACCAGTTCTACAATATTCCCTACTTTCTGTCAGACAGCAAAATTCTTTCTCTGGGCGAGCGTCTGATTGGCCCGAGGCATCTACTCAGGTCCTTTAGGTTATTGATCGCAGCAACATTTACCTCTTGCATTGCTTTAATCTTTCACTTGAAAATATGAACGAGAGATGCTTTAGACAATAACTAAAGTGAAGAGGATATCTGTGCTGGTTTTATTGAAAACAATACTAATATTTATCTAGCAAAGATGACCTTATTGCTTCTTTCTTAAAAAAATTCACATTCATGTGTGTTTTAAAAAAACTTATTTAAAAAAACTTAGTTTGTTATTAAGAATTTTAATGAATTTGTTAAAACAATTCCAGATATTTTTCATGTTTAGAGATTTTTTTTTATCATCACTGTTAAATCAATTGTGACTATATATATCTTTATATATATATATATATATATTATAAGCTGCTTTTTGTAAGTTTATAAAACATAGATTTTTTTTTGTAATCAAGAATTAGTTTAAAACTCTAATAAGCTTACTTTAATGCTCCAGAAAGCCCTAACACTGAATTATGTAAAGTTCTTACGCTTTAGAACTACATACAGACGGACAGACACTGGCAATATATCTCAAGTTTTATTAGTAATTAGGTAACTTCATTGTTCTCAAGAAAAGCTCCTCACAGTTGTTAACTTCCCTGCAATATTCGTTGAGTTTCAAATGAAGTATCTTTATTTTGCTCGAACTTATAATTTTACTTCTACTTTTATTTAATATTTACTTAATTTGAATTACCTTAAATTACATTTAGAATTAATATTCAGCCATTTAAATGTTTTCAAAAGGTTTCTTACATCATACTTTTTGTCGTCTAATTTTGGGATCTTGCAATTTTGTCAGAATTTTATGATGGTTTGTTAGACTTAGATAAAAGTTAAAGAATTTCTCTACATTTTTCAATTGTGTTTTAATTTCCAATTTTTTATTTTTTTTATTTAAGTGGACATTTTTTAAATTTTCTCAATCACTTTTCTAGATCATCTCTTTGGTTAAACATTTGTGTGTGTACGTGGTTTTTCATTTTTTTCCATTTCATATACAGTTCGTTAAACGAAAGAGGAAGCATTGCATTGATCGCACCCACGCATTGCACTCATGTTTAGGAAGAAATGAAAAAAAAAATAGAAGAATTAGAAAAGGAAATTAGGGAGAGAAAAGAATAGTCGATGAATAGAAAAGAGCAAAATGTTTTTTTCTTGTGGCTACAGGTGGGCCCGAGTGCTTCCATCGCATTCCGATCACGCCCTCTTTACGGTTCACTAACTCCCCTTCGAGACACAATTTGTCTTCTACAAAAAAAAAGTTTGATTTAGCTGCAGAGATCGTCCGCTTTGTACGAGGTGCATTGAAAATGTGCCAAATTCTTCGTTTTCAGTGTCAGATGAGGGGGAAGAAAAAGACACTTATTTAAGAACAGAGCAAAACACTTGACCTGTATTATCCTATTCTTGTCGACAATTTGGAAAGGCAAAAAAAAAAAAAGATTGGATTAGAAGGAAAAGGCAGAAGGTTCCCATACAATTGAAGGAAGCTTTTGATTGTCTTATTAGTTGTTTTTTTTGTTTTTTAAAACAGTATTGTATCGACTTTTATTGTTGAAGTCATAATTGCTATCAGATCTAATAAAGCACATTTCTTATTAATCTTAAACTCAGACTTTTCAATTACTCTGCAGATGTAAGTTGTCTCCTAACAAGGAAATAAATAAGACTGTATTTTCTGGGGAGCTGATCGGGCTAATTACGGAGGTCAAACATAAAACCAAATTCAAAAACTTTACAGGAGGTCTCTTGATTCCTCGTACCTTATAAATGCCTCTGCACTTTAGGTGTTTCGTTTACATTATCGAGATAACTTTTCTTTTAGAATTAAGTCATTTCCTCGTTCTAGGCTTTCATACGATTACTATTTGGTTCTTCTCAAGGTGAAAAACAAATTGTTTTCAAGGCTTCGGTTTCGATAAACATGTATCTCAAAGTTCATATTTGAGCACAATTTTTCTCTCTTGAAAACATTGTAAATACATTGTTCTTACCTTTGCCTCTTTCATAGGTGTTGGATTTTCTCCAAATGGATTAAAAAAATGGAAGAGAGTAAAGCATCTCGTCGTGTCGACGCCTCACGATCTCCAAAACTGGCAAGCAATTTATTAGCGACCCATTTGGGAGCTATCGTGATAGCGACCAAAATCGGAAGATACTGCGTTTGTCCTGTCCGTCCGTCCTTGTCTGTCCACCCCTATGTATGTATGTATGTATGTAATGAAGGTGGGTGGCAGAAGCCAAGCACTGTGACCAGAGGTCTATTGTACTATCCCACGGAAATATGGACAGATGGAGAGATAGACTGAGAAAGTATGGTGGGAGAAGTGCAGGGGAAACGGGAGAACCCCGAGAAAACCTGCCCAGCGCGGATCGTCCACCATCACGAAACCTACATGAGAACCGAATTCGGGACCCAGAGGTGAGAGGCCGATATCTTAGCAACAACGCCAACCGCGCGGCCCTGTCCACCCCTAACAACTCCCGAACGAAAGGTCGGATCGACAAACGGACTTCACCAACGAGGCCCAAACAACGGAGGAGTAGGGTATTTTCTTGGGTCAACGCCCATTCGCGATATTTGGCTTGTTTTCATTGAATTTCCGCTGCTAGTTTAAATGTTTGAAATTCAACCATTTCGTGTCAGTTGTCAGCTTGAAGGTTAAAGTCACGGACTGCTATACCGAGGTTGTCGGTTCGAATCCGCATACCGGTATCTAAGTTTTTTTTTCTCTCAATCTTTTTTTTCTCAATCTCCGCGTGGATTATTTTTTTAATTATTTTTCCTAACGTTTTTTATATTTTTTTTCTAACTTTTTTTATTTTACCTTACGTTAATATACTTCTTTTTTATATTATTATTTTTAATTATTACTATGGGTCACCCTTAACTCTACGCTTTAGTACAAAATTCTATTCCCTTGTTTTCTCGTTAATATTGTATGTTATTCTTTACAGTTCCTCTTCGTTGAAGTTCTATAGCTCTAGTAACCTATTAAAATCAACATGAAATTATGCATGTATTGATTAGCAATGGTTGCTTAATGGTCTGTTCGACAAATGAGATCATGATGGCGTTTAGAGTTTGAAGGGTGCTTTGGTTGTGTAATTGATTAAAGCACAACCAAGTTAGAATGACAATTAATTAGCAGTGGGAATATAGGGATTCTGTTCTTGTGAAGTGGCTTTAGTCGTAAATGGCTAATTAGTGATCGTGGCCGAAACACTCCCGTTGTTCACACGAGAATTAGCCTGATTTTAAAAATCTCATGATACTTTTATTATAAATGATTTTTATTAAATTTACATGCAGAAAACTCTCAATTTTATTTTGACATCGTAGTTGGGAGGGGTAGTGGTCACTGGTGGCACGGTAGAAAAAGCAATAGTAAAATAGAGCCCCCCCCCCCTTTTTTTGTTTTTGTTTGTTTTTTTTTGTTTTTTTGTTTTTTTTTTGCTTTTGAAACTAAGACGCATTTTGTGTTTTCGTTACTTTTTTGTCTCGATTCTCTGACGCTAAAAAAAAAAAACCCTATCTAAACTAACAATCCTCTGATATTTAACAATAATCTGGCAACTTTGTTTTTGAATTATTAACAATTAATTTAAAACTTTTTTTTTTTTATTTTACATTTTTAAATATTTTTGAATTTAGTTTAATTTTTTTGTATAAAGTTTGACATTCGGAAAACAAAATACACTTATGTAATTAAAAACTAAAGGCCTTGAACGTTCGATTCCTAATGATGACAACTCACAATGTGATTGTGAAAATGTACATTTTTTTTTTCTATTCATACTTAATTAAAAGCTTATATTAACTTGATAGCTGTTTAAGAATATTTCTGATTGTTTCATATTTATTATTTTAACATTTATTTTATAAAATAAAAATTTATTATTTTTTATTAATAAATACTTATTAATATTTTAATAATATTTTATATTACTCAAACTTTCTATTAACTTCGTAATTATTATTATTAATTATTGCTGTTGTTGTTCGGATAAAATTTATTTTTTACTCAAAATAAGCAAAAAATCCCTAAAAAAATTAACGCTGTATCATTTATGGATTTTCTCTCTCTCTTTGCAGGGTGCATCTTCAGTGAGCAGCTATGCGACAACTATGAGTGGTGCTACAATGGTAAGTTAATTACTACAATATTTTTATTTTGGGGATCAGAATCTGGGAATTACCGTTCTATAAAAGATCAACATTATCAAGGATTTACAAGGAAAATGGTAATCTTGATGTTTACTCTTAGCCGCAGTTACTGAAAACTCTTAATTTCTGAGAATTACTACACATCATATGAAACATTAGTAGTTTGTTGTTGTTACCTCCATGATGTCGATCAATTTGCGGAAATCCTTTATCTTTAGTGGTGGGTCCGGTAGCCAAATAGTAGGCGCTTCACTGCGATTTGGAGGAGGGAGATTCAATCTCGGCGGAGGTAGGGGATTTTTCCACTCTTAATTCTTCTCCAAAAGGGTTCTAGGGTCTACCAGGCCTCTTTAAAATGGATACCGGGTAGAGGGTGATCATCGGACCTCATCGCAGTCCCGGGTCAATGAAATGTTGGAAACCTTACCTCTATGTCCCAAATATCGAAGATAAACCTCAGCGATGTACCTACCTATCTTTTCATATTTTGTTACACTATAAAATCTTCTCTAAATCAGTTTTGAGGTTAGAGTAAATTTTTATCCGTTATTTATTTACGAGCCAAAAATAGTATTTGAGGAGTAGTTCTTTTCATATAATGCCTCAACAGCTAAATACACCATTTATTAAAAACAATATATTTTCTAAAATTTATTACAAAAACGTTTCCTGTTTTTTCAATTTAATGAAATTAAAAAAAATCACATTAGATACGATGTAGTAAATGCTGTATAATCAACAATTAGCAAAGACTAATCGTTTTCATCAACATATTCAAGCTTATTTTGCCATTTTCAAAATAAAACCACATAGCAGACAATTACTTAATTCTCTAACTTCTTAAATGAAAACACTAAAAAGTAATTAAACATTAGAAAGGAAGTCTCTTCAAAGTAATTAAAATTCAACAACTGCCAGATATTATTGATATCTACAAGATTCTATAAAAAACCTATTTCATATATCGTTTTGTGTAAATCCAAAGAATTTCAATTAAGATTTGAATGCGGTTTCTGTACACCCAAAGCTGATATTCGAAACTTTAATAATCCCTGTACATCCTCAATTGTCATCTTGGAATATACGAATGTCCCTGGGTTTTTTTTAATTTTTGTTTAATGTCAGGTAATACAGAAAAGACAAACTTGTGAAGAATATTTGTATAATCTTTTTGTTTAAAAAGCTGTTATTTTTTAAATAAACTATCTTGGTGATTCTTCGTTTATAATTAATTAAAGATTAGAATTTCAACTCGAGCTTCGTTTTGAAGACAAACCACATGGAAATGCAAAACCTTACGGATATTGTGGGATAAAATATGGATTGAACATTTTATTACAGGCAGAATAGGCTAAGTGCTACAGGCATTGATCTGTACACGAATGGTAAAACTAGATAAACAAGTTTACATGTAGTTTGTAGTTCAATGTCTATGCTATATAGTCAATTGCAGCTGGGGTAAGTAATATCAGCAAGAGTTTCTTTGAAGGTTCTTTGTTCCAAATATCCATGGACAACAACGTGGATTGGCATTCCAGTAGAAATAGTGAAAATAAATAGTGAACATATGCAAGCCTACAGATAATGTGGAATGATTAAAGCAGCTTCATCATTTCGGGTATCAATTAACTGTATCCTTATAATGGGGTGCCGTGTACATGTTAACTGTTATTAGCAATGACAATGCTGAACGCCGTGTTTCACAAGTCGACAAGGGAGGGCGGGGCCTAAGAACTGTGCCAAACACACTAACCGATAGTATTTCTCTCTTGATTGATGATTCTTCTTTGGTTAGACGGACAATAGTTTAAGAAATAATTCCTTATGTAACTTATCGAAGAAGATAAATTAGATTATAACTAACCAAGAAGGAAAACAAAGCAACATAGATAATTAGCATTATTATATTTTCATTTACTTCCTTATATTTTCATGAATATTAACTTACAACATGTAAGCGTAAATTTGGAATTAAATTAAATAATTTCAGATATTCTTACATATGGAGTGTGATTTAGATTGTTATTCTACTAACAACAAAACTAATGGATTCTGGTCTACTATTAATCAAACTTACTACTTTTTCACGCTTACCAATGCTTATCATGCTTATCAGTGTTCTTAAATATTTAAACATTTAAATTTACAATTTACTTTCAACATTATCGTTTAAGTAAATGAAATATATTTCAATTCATTAATAATTCCAATCAATTCAACTTAAGGTATTCTGAAGATTTGTTAATTTATTTTCTTAGAAGCCACTGCTTTTAAATAATGCATTTGATTTTGTAATTCGATCAAGCTGTGGTTAAAAGGAAGTCAAAATACATCATTTGGTCAATATCGTAAAACACAAAGAATTTTCTCTGCAGGGGTCGAAATTACCTGCAAGCATGTTACCAACCGTAAATATGTTGTAATAAGCAGGACGTCGTAAAATAATGTGATCCTACGTCTTGTACAATGAAATTTCAAGAATGGTTTTGGCACCTGTGTTCCTTTTCCACGAACTCATTCAGTTGTAGCAATAAAAATCCATTTAACACTTGCCGTCCATCATCATCTGATTACAACGGAGGTGTGAATCGATGAATACAAGAAAGATGTCTTCGTTTCAAGAAAAAAAAATAACTAAATCAAGATGTAGTTGGCGTGCAAACTTTCGAGTACCCGCATTGTTCACTTTGAATTAGTTACACAGAAGTTAGTGATAGTAAACTTGAAGCATTTCTATGTAATTTCAGGAACGATATTTTGGGGTCTAAAAGATTATATTGAAATTTGGCAACTCCTGCAGTTCCTTTTTCTATCAAAATCAACAGGGAGATCACATTTGGTAACATTTTACCATTGTTGTAATTTTCAGCTTTAAGTAATTCTTGAGTTACCGTGATTATTATGCTTTTACAACAACATATTTAGTAGTAGTAGTCCTTTTTTTTTTACATTTTGTAAATGTATTTTGGACAGTTACGATTGGTAATAACTCTACATTATTTTTCATTATTTTTAATATTTAAATTTCTAAAAGACTTTTTCCTTCAGATACACAATACATTTTTTGATATATTTTTGAGATCGAATTCTGCCTGACCAAACACAAGCAATTGTTGACTAGCTTAACAATTTCGTTTTAGAAAGCTTTATAAGCTTGAATAAGTTTAAAGTAGAGTAAGTCTAAATAATATTTAAGTTTACATAACGATCACCTTATCCTCTTAGGCAGGGCCGTCGCGTTGTTTGTTGGCGCCCGGGGCAAGATTTCGTCAGGCGCCCCCCCCCCCCTCAAACTCAATCCCACGTGCACCCACCCGACATTATACCTAAATGTAAGGATTCAAACACTTGATATTTGCGCCCCCCCCCCAATCCCAAAAATCTACAACCAAAAAAAAAAACGGAATTTCCAAATTTTTTTATTTTTGTCGTTGCCGCGACGGCTCTGCTCTTAGGCAAAGAGAATGTCCTCATAGCGATTGCCGTGTAAATCATGCTGCTGTATTTTGCTGGTCGGTGACGGTCGGAAGCTGCTGACCGTTGCTGCTTTTTTTGTATTGTTAATTTTCTGTAATAACTTAGACATATTACAGTGATCAAATGATAGTAAACCTTTTGTTTTTAAAGCTTTCTTAATATTAAATCTGTGTTGAAATTATTAAATTAGAATTCATAGTTGATTGAAAATTTACTGTTATTCTTCCCGCTTCCTTATGTTTGCAGAATTAATCTTTTTGAAAGATAAAAACAAATTTAAGCCAAAGTTTAAACATTTCTTTAATAGTAAATATTATAAAATAGTTCTGTTGTTAAAAAAATAAGTTTAATTCATAATATGCTACGTATGTAGTGAAAAGATGAAACAGTTTGTCAGTTTTTGTTAGTCATTACATAAATTTAATATTTCATATCAATTGCTTCAGAATGTCAATACAATATTCTGAATCTGTTAGGGTATACATAAGTTCTATACGAAACCCTACACGAATATTTAATTTTTTTTATAATCGTTATTATCTTGAGATTCTTCAAAAATATAATTAAATTTTTATCTTTTTAAAATTCTACAAAAGATTTTTTTTTGTAGAACCTTCTGTTTGTATGATCGTTACACAGAATCATATCCTTTAATGTCTGTGTATGGCCTGAAAAAAAAAATCAATCTCTTGTATACTTATTACTGCGTGTTGGACAAATTAAGAGAGAAACATAATTCAAAAGAGAAAAATGGGTAGAGAAGAAGAGCAAAACTTTATTGCCAGTTGTGGTCGGCGTGGTTCTTCATTTCTTTGTGGTTCTGCTAGAGTTATGTATGACACCGGGAAATTCATAAACGAACTTGATGACTGTTGCGGTCAGAAGTGTATTGAAGGGAATTCATGGGGTGGAATAACAAAGTGGCTACAAAATCCTGCTTTGTGTGTGTCTGTACGTAAACATGAAATATATGAGCGAGAGACGGAAACGCCATAACGACAAGCTGCTGCGTCACACCTGGCTTCATGTGGCGCTCGCGGACTCCCCCAACCTCATTTCCGAAGCCTTGCATCAAGACGACTCGGGAGGCAGGAAATTAAAAGCTGCATTTTCTACCTCTCAGCACCTGCCGCCCTCCCCTCGCGCCCCCTCAGGTCTCCGTAAAAACGCAAAATTCCTGGAACAGAGAAGCCATTAAAAGCTATCGATAGAAACGGGAATGACAACGGTAAGAAAGGAAATAGCTCACCTTGGACATCGTCCTCAAGTAATGACTTCGTATTTGCTATTTATCTTCTTTCGAATGATCGCCAGCAGGAAGATGATTTATGAGTTCTTGTTTGTTCAATTCAATCCTTGAAATAAAATGCAAATAAATAAGAGAATAAAACACTTTTTCAAAGAATACTTGTCGTTTTACGTCTGAGTCTAAAACCTATCTCTTCAGTGCTTGATAGAAAAGGATTTAGAATAATAGAATCAAGTTAAAGAAAAGTAGTCTGTTTCCGATTTCAATGCCGAATAGTTAGCAATGACAATGATTGTTAATGAATTTTAATTATCTTAGTTTATCATTGTAGTGACCTGATAGAAATGTTAGTACCTGTTAGATTCTTAAATAATTAAATAATTTTTAAATAATGTTAGATTCTTAAATGTTAGCCTCTTAAATAAAGTTTAAAAAAATAATAAATGGAATATAGACTGAACTAGATTTCTAATTGTATGAAATAATGTAATGCATATTTTTTTCTTGTAATAGTCTAATGTGTATCAAACGGTTATCTATAAATTTTTTTATTCTCATAGAAATAGATAAGAATGCGTCAATATGCAAACTGATGCATATGACTTTGAAAGCTATTTTCAAAGTAGCTTTAAGATTAAGATAACCGTAGTTTTCAGAATGTCGTATTTCTTGAGCGTAAACAAATTAAGAATTAAGGGATTTTCAAACGGAAGTCATTTCTTTATTCACTAGCCGGGTGTGTCTAGAAAATGAAAATGAAAAAATCAGTAAAATAAAATTGCTGGGATGCATTAATTAATAGGAATGTTATTTGCTGATTTTTTTTCTTTTATTTTTAGCAAGATAGAACTAAAGAAAATTTATATAACCACTAGATAAATGATATTTTTCCCCATTTTACATTAACGTATTTATTCGTATTTTTATAGCATAATTATAAATTGTTGGCTATTGATTAGTCAAGATAGTGCCACTTTCTTTACTTGTGAGATTTTTATAAAGTTATTTATATTCTTATACTTTCTTTATTTTGTAGAATAAAGAATGAGTTTTTCGTTCATAACTATATATCTCTGGGAAGTCTTGATTTTAAATTTCTAAGATTTTGTGCAGTGCTATTTATCTGATCATTACTGTGATATACAATATGAGTTTCTAATTATTAGTGTTTATAGGAATTATTGTGTTGATGTGAGTATTAATTATTTGATCAGCTAATAATAATAATAAAAATAATAATAATAAGCTGGATCTGTTTTAAAGTACAATAAGAAACCTAAATGATTTTTATGTAAGTTATTGATGTCCAACAAAGTATCTAATTAATTTCTTTGCATGTTCTTTGGTTTGATTAATTGAATAATAATATAATCATTTAAGGATTTAATCAATTTTCAGCAGATCAGAATTTCACCGTAGATTGTAATTAAGCATTTATTGTTATTATTATTATTATTATTATTATTATTATTATTTATTTTTATCTGCTAAAATAATTAATACTCTCACTGTAACAGAAATTCATATATCCATTAATGATTGAAACTACTATGATATTAGACCACAGTAATAATAAGATAAATAACATTACAATTTAATGTACGAAGATGCACTTTAAAATGAAAAAAAAAAAAAAAAAAAGAAAAGATTTCTGCAAATAATAAATTTATTTTCCAGCGAGACTCGGCACTACCCCATTTTCAGACTGCAGTATGCCAACACTTAAACGATCTTGCGATCAACAGTTGATGACGTGGCCATCCCGTTTCCCGGATCTCACTCCTAGCGACTTCTTCTTATGCGAGTATATCAAAGACACGGGAGTATGTTAAAGTACCTCTTTTACCAACAGATCTGGGCGACCTGAAGATGCATCCGCGCTGCAATTCCACAATCGACAGACCTATGCTATTTCGCGTTTGGGAGGGATTTGAGTACCATGTTGACATTTGTCGTGTCAAGAAAGATGCTCATATTCAACAGTTTTGAGATCTGAAAAAAAAAAAAAAAAAAAACTTCCAAAGTTGCTGTATCCAAATACGCAATTCGTTTATAAAAATATTCATTACAATTTTTACAGTGAATTTTTGACTCACTCGGTACCTTAGTTATGCTGGAAAAAGATACTATCAACAGGCACTTTTGAGTTACAAAACTAATTCATTACAAAAATATTAACCTTATTAATAAAATACATAAATCATGTATCCAATAACTGTGTTATAATAAAAGATTAAATAAAACAAATAATAAATAAAAATATATATAACATTCCTGTTAATTAGTATTTAACAACACTATTATTTTACTGATTTTCAATTTAATCAACAACTTAATTTACTGTACCAATTTAATTGTTAATGGTTAATTTATTTTTCTTAATTTCTTTATCTAAGACGTTTTGAAGAATATTTGAATTATTATTTTTCGGACTGTCTAAATCGTATAATCATAATTTATTAATTAAAGTGATTGCAGTACTTCGATGCAAAATTTAACCTTTGGAATCAAAGTGACTTCATTTGTATTCCCATTCGATCGCTGTCCTATTATTCACATGATGACAACAAATAGGTGTTGATTTACGATACTGTGGTCTTTCATAATAAGCTTCGAATTCTTAGATTTCGATTCAGCAAAAATACTATGATTGTGCAGTCCAACACAAAAGGGTCAGTTTCCAGTGCATAAAGTTAAAGAAAAAAATAACTTACACAAATTAGCTCTTCTTCCTCGTTTATTTGTGGTAATTTGGTTCTACTTATATTGTGACTCGTTGATGTACATATCTTCATTTCAAATAACCTTTATTTCAACTTTAAATACGAAGATAGCTTCTTCTAAGTCACATTTCGCTTTTTTTTTTCAATTTTAGTTTTTCTTGTTATTTTCTTTTTTTCTCAAATTCTTGACATTATTCTTTTAAATCTGATTACGGTGTAGGCTCATCTTAGCTGTCAAGGCAATGGCCTGCCATGCGGCCCATACTTCTGAACTTAGGTTTCCAATCCCTGAGCAGGCATGGATGTTTCCTTTCTTGTTTGTCTGTTGCTTCTGTTTGTCTTTTTCCGCCATCTAAGACAAGGTCCACAATATGTGGCTCATTTGCTGCAACACCCGCGTAACTCAAAAAACACCATCTTCCAGAAAATGAGTTTGAAAGTTTCAGAAGTCAATGAAATGTGTTGATGCAATAGTGACACAATTCCCTCTCTCGTGTCAAGTTTTAGAAGCTCAGCTATGTCGTTCTACCAGTAAAAAGAGCTCCAACGACCCATTGTTTTTTTTTTTTTTTTCTTTATTGCAAACAACCAGAAACTGATCATTTTTAGTTATGTTCCAGCAAATGAGCGATGTGGTTGAAGACAGGAAAGATATTAATTTATCCTATAATTATTTCAAATTTTAGAAGTCGTAATTAGTAAATCAGTAGCTATGTACTTTATCTAATGTTCCTAACATAAATTGTCAATTCTTTTCTGATCTTTATTTCTGCATGCATCTTCTTTTTTCTTTTCTTTTTTTGTTTTTTTCATGTTGTCTATTTGCTGACATCATCGTCTGAGAACATTTCGATCAAATGAGACTATGGTTGAATGAATTTTAGATTTGAGATTTCGATCCAAAGTCATTTACTTCCGGAGATTGAAGAAAAATAAACCTGATTAGGAAAGCCTGAAGTATATTACTCAGAAAAAGATCAAGAAAACTAAGTTAAAAGTCATAGTACTGATACGGAAGGATAAGAGAATCAATTTTATTGGCTTTTTATTTAACCTATTTCCTTGTGAAATTGAAGCTCATAAAATCTATCAATGTGAGGATTAATTCATGTTTGTACCCTCTCCCAATTTCCTTAACACTCTTGAACCGACAAATGAATCTTGACTCGATACTTTTTATTAACACAATACGATCTGACCTTTTACATTATATTTGATATTTTTTTCTATGTGGTTTTACGGCAAGAAATACTCTTGTCAAAATGACAAAACTTCCATAGAAGCGAAGTAAAGAATTTGTAACAATATCTATCAATGTACTACTCCACTGTCGTCTTGCTTTGATGTGATTCAAATTAACCGAATGTAGAAGCGTTTGGGGGCTTTTAATTAATTTTCAGAAAATTAAAATATTCATATTTGGCATTAGAATTACAAAAGACAAGAAACAAAAGAGCAGCACTTAAATTAATTGGAAATTGCCTTTCCGATTCAATTATTAGGAGAGGAGTTGGGTACGGCCGTTTCGTCCTTCTACGGACTCGTCAGTCCAACCCTGCCTCTCCCGATAAAAAACTCGGAAAGGCAAGATCCTTAAGCTGAGAGCCACCGCCAAACTGGAAGTGACCCCCAACCAAAGAAAGACAAGAAAAATAAATTGTTGTGCTTGTCAGCAACAACCAAATCCTTTTCCTACAACTCGTAGGGATGAAAGGATTTTAATAAAAGAGCAGAAAGCCCAAAAAGAAAGTTATTTTACGAAATAAGGCAGAAAAGAAGCCAAAAATTTAACGTGCTGTGCAAAGTATTTGAGAAACAAAAGACAAGAAACAAAAGGATTTGGTTGTTGCTGACAAGCACAACAATTTATTTTTCTTGTCTTTCTTTGGTTGGGGGTCACTTCCAGTTTGGCGGTGGCTCTCAGCTTAAGGATCTTGCTTTCCGAGTTTTTTATCGGGAGAGGCAGGGTTGGGCTGACGAGTCCGTAGAAGGACGAAACGGCCGTACCCAACTCCTCTCCTAATAATTGAATCGGAAAGGCAATTTCCAATTAATTTAAGTGCTGCTCTTTTGTTTCTTGTCTTTTGTTTCTCAAATACTTTGCACAGCACGTTAAATTTTAGGCTTCTTTTCTGCCTTATTTATTAGAATTACAACACGAGCAGAATTTTCCTTTGTATTGACTTAAAAAGCAAAGAAAAATATTAAAAAAAGCATAACAGTTAACGGAAGTTGACTTCAAGATCTTTTATGTTTACATAGTGAATGAATTTTTAATAGCATAACTAATTTGATGTTGAAGCTTGTAAATTAGTTATCAGTTTTTTATTGAGGGCGAAAGTTATTTCAAAGCTATTCATCTTCTGTAATTATGCATTTCCATTCTTTAACAAAAAAAAAAAAGTCTACTTTTTTTTTACAGTCAAATTCCCATTGTCCATCTCCTTCCTGTGTTTCATCCCGATGTTGTTTTTGATGAATTACTGTCTTCACTCGCATTATTTTCCGGTGTTTTTTTTCTGTAAGAGTACCCTTTCAAACTTTCAGAATATCTTCAATCCAGATATTTTAAATGATCTGCTATTTCTTTCGACAGTTTCTTAAAATGTCCATAGAACATCACCTGAACACACGTAGCATTTATGTATTTCTCCTCTTCTTCATATCTTTATCTTTCCTCCATTCATTTCCATCTTCTCTCTTTTTTTTCCAATCTCACTGAATGATGATAAGCCTCACGATTTTTGATTACATTCCTTTGCGCATCTGCCATCATCTAATCTTCGTGGATCCTAATGAGTTTCTTTTTCTTTATCTTTCTGTTTCTAGGTTTGATGATTTTGGCAATTTTTATTTTCATGGTTAAATTCTGGCATTTCCATCTTATTACTGATGTTGCCTGTGCAATTTGAACATTTGTTTAATTCCGAAATTTCTTGAATTGTCGGAATTATAAAAATGCCCAAATATTTATTTTATATTATTTAATATAAAATTACAGCTATTTTAATACCTAAATATTTGTAGAGGATACCAAAATGTACTTCATCACTATCTTTACCGCAAATTTTTGTTTTTCGCATCAAAGACGTTTCAAGATGGTTTAATATTTAATTACAATCTTAAAAGATTGTAAGGGATTACGACAATATTAAATGTTAATGCGTGTTGTAGTTTGCTTTTCGTTTTATAATAGTAATAAACCCGAACCTTTTCCCAAATAAGTTTGCGAATTTGTATTTTGTGATCATTGACTCTTAAAGGATTTTGTGTAGGCAAGGATTTTTGTATAAACCAGAAAATGAAGTCCATTTTTTTCCTTATGTTTGGATGTTTGGCAAAAGAGTAATAACGTTATTAGTGTTATATTTTATTAAAATTTTGATAGAAATCTGTTTTTTACTTATCTGTTTTCTTACTGAAAACCTTAAATATATAATCAGTTATAAATTAATTTCAAATAGAAAGAGTTTCTCTGTAACTCTTTTGCAATATCATTAAAATCATTCAATCGTTGTTATTTTAAGATCTTCTTCCCTTCCACTATTTATATCTTCTTGGATTTCTCTCTTGAGCGTCTGACAATAGTAGGTGAGCACATAGATATTCAGTCTTTCTTGGTATCGTCTCTTCTTGCAGTCTTTTCTGTTGCTTTTATTGAAGTTTCCAATTCAAATAAGAGTATTCTTATATTGGAACCAGTTCAATCTGTAATCAGAACTGGAAAGTTTTCACGGATGTACACTGAATGGACAAAACATTAGAGACATGGGTGATGGGACCAACACATAGTGGAAACCAAGCACATACCCAAACCAAACATAGCCGATAAATAGGTGGACATCTGGGTTTTCCAGCAGTGCATCGCTACCGACAAACATAAATAAATGTTGCGACCTTGTTGACTTTGATCGTGGATGCATTATCGGCGGGAGACAAATGGATCATTCTGTCGCCCAAATGTTTTCTAGCTAGGGTTTTCGAATGCAACTGTTTGGGTATTCGAAGGCAAGGGTCTGTCGTGAGTATAGCAACGACAGACATACAAGCGGTGGCAGTCCACTCTCCATTGATGATAGGAGATCGACGTAGATTGTCCAGGCTCGTATAGATCAAGGGCAGTGGCGGCGGCGACACAGATAACATCCATTTTCAATGTGGGAGCACTTAGAAGCGCCAGCGAGCGACGATGTGGCTCACGCTACGTACTCTAGGCTAAGGCAGCCGACATCTTACACTGCTGAATGTTCGTCTTTGAGCATTACCCTGGTCTGGTGCCGGAAACATGAACCTCTGCAGAACGCGTCGAGTCATATGGTCAGATGCATCCCGTTACAACTTTGTACTGGCCTGATGGTTTGGTGCGGATATGGCTTTGACAGCATGAATCCGTGACCCAGTCCTGCCAAGCCGGCTCTATTTCAAGGAGGTTGTGGCTCTGTGATACTTGTGGTATCTTCTCTTGGAAAACAATTAAGTAAGTCCCTTAGTGTGTCTGCAGAAAAAAATGCGAACTACCAGAATGGCTGATCGCGTACGCCCTCTCATGGCCTTCGCACATCCTCTAGCAGATGGTATGCTGCAGCAACACAGAGCGCTCCCCAGAACTGAAGACTAACTTTCCTTGAGGATGATCTTTCTGGATCTTTTGATTTCAGTGGCGAGATCACTCAGAAATAAAGCATGATATTTGATATAATCAGATTACTGACTCAAGAACATAGAATGTTTTGGGAGACAAATTTTCCATCTATGTGTTGTGCCTAATTGTGATCCTGATATTTGATTCTAGTTAAAAATGGTTTTTTCAAGATTATTTTCATTCTTTAAGAAGCGATGAAAAAGGAACGGGAACTGAATCGTTGTGAAGGAGGACACCCCTTAAGTTTCTCTTTGAGCCATCGAAGAACAATCTCCAGTCACTTTGATCGAATTTTAGTAAGTCCCAGCTTTACTATCAGATCGGGAACATTTTCACAAGAATACCTTCTGGAGAAAACTAAGGAGCGAGACTTTTTTTTGGGCTGAACTGGATTTTTTCAATAAGTCTAAATTCAAATATCTCAGCTAAGTCTTTAAGAGCAAATCGCTTACCAAGTTATTTAAAAAAATGCGTAAAAACTGAGATACCTTAGAGAAGGTATTTGGCTAAAAGTCACTTTCGAACATTTCAGAATCAAATGCAGATGAAAACACTCCAGACGTTTCTGTCGCAATTGGAAGTTTTAGCCCATGAGGAACGGGGAAACGCTGACAGGATGATTGGACAAATAATTTCCTTTTTAGATTTAGTGTTGCGCTCTTTCATGTGGCAAAGGCAAAAGTGGCAGTCATTTCCTGGTTTGATGGTTCTCGCTATATCATTGATATTCCAGCAGATACTGACAATTGCTCACAGTTGAGCCATTGACGGACTTGTTCGATATGCGTTCTGAGGCCTAATGCGGAGTCCAAAATTATTTTAATCACAAAGTTTCATTCCAAAAAATGAGTGATAATATTTTTTTTTATAAACTGTGATATACCGCCTTTGTTTCGATGTAACGAATGTGAAAAAGATTGTCTAAATTGTTCGTACACGTGCGGTGGTGAAATGCCTTTAAAGCACACTTCTCTAAAACTACAACTTCATTCCTTAAGATCTAGCTTCTATCTATACATAAAACCAGCATTTATACCATTAAACAAGAACATATGGTAGTGGTATATTATGGTATGGTAGGCGGTCCCCGTAACAAGCATATTTTTGTTTGTCTGTTAGCATCATGCTAAAACGGTTGGGCAGATTTCCTTAAAATTTAATACCATATTTATTTATTTGATAACTTAAAACAGGAGTAGGACTATTTTGATTTTTAGGTATTTTTTTTAAAAAAATAATTTAAAGCCCGCTTCTCTTATTTATACAAAGCCATAAAACTTAAGTGTCCATCGGAAACTGGGTGAATGAACTGACCTTGGAAAAGTTTTTATTTAAAAATTTTGTGAAAAAATTAGGAACTCAAAAAATTTAGAAAGCTAATTTTATGATTCTGCGTTGCTCAATGAAAGGTTATGGTTCATTAACAAATTAGATTTATAAAAAATAGACTTTTACAATTTTTTTTTCCAAGTTACACAACAATTCTCCCACTTATATCATTTATATTAGTTTCAAAAATTACATTCTTTACGAAGACGAAAATCTGCCTATGAATTTACTAAAAGTTCGAATGAAGTATATTTGCAGCTGCATATAATTTGTTCGTATGGATATTGTTTGGCTAAAGCCTAATGTTTTTACAGTTATGACAATTACCCTCGT
Organism: Thereuonema tuberculata; assembly: GCA_023159025.1. Lineage (NCBI taxonomy): Eukaryota > Metazoa > Arthropoda > Chilopoda > Scutigeromorpha > Scutigeridae > Thereuonema > Thereuonema tuberculata. Next base: position 34,663,450 of record JAFIDM010004315.1, on the reverse strand, counting down.
GTTGCAGTCGTTCTTATGAAATTTCTTATAGATATCCGTAATGGATTAATTTAATCTATCCGCCTTTTTGTTTTCATCTCATAATTTGGAAGCTTTGATTTAGTCTGCCATGATTTCCTAGCAGTAAGTCTAAAACAAGAATTTCGAAGGAAGTGAAACCCTTTTTATATTAATATTGGTGCTAGTAGTTGCTTGATAAACAGTGGAAGAAAGTGGAAATTGTTTTCCTTCCCTTCTGCCACTTACAGTTTTAAAAGCTATTTCCTGTTTCTATCTCATAGACAATGACCGAGGCAGTCATCCCTTATCTAAGCAACTATATCTTGTAACTCAATAGAGATTCATCCCTCGAAGGTGTTGTTTCCTTATAGGCCAGTAGATCATTTCTTTCCTGTTTAAATTTATTTTTGAGAGTTTCTAGGTATTTTCAGATTAAAAGCATTTGATAAAAACTGTAACAGGTGATATTAGTGATGAATGAAAGTAAAGCTACGATTGGATCTTCTCAAGTATGTAAGTAACAGCCCAAGAAAAAAAATTGCGAAGAATTATGATATCAAATCAATCGAAGATTGTGGAAAGAGAAAAATCTACAGGAGTTAACGCGACGTTGAGAGAAAAAAAGTTGAAAGTTTTCCTAAGTTATGTGTTTGATGCTGGCAATACATCAATGAAGCTCTCTTCATTTTGCAGTGTATTTGCTGGGATGGCTTAGGGACTTGTTCCATAGTATAATCCCGGAAAACCGCTTGTGCTTTTTCCTTTGCGGTTTTCTAAAAACTATAGAAATGATTGACAAAATAAAAAAAGATGGAAAAAGAATAATTTTAATTAACAATAACAAAAGGAGTTCAAAAGAAGAAGTTAAAGCGTTCTTTCATTTTCATATTTTTTTAAAATATATTTTAGTTTTTTTTTCTTATTTCTTTACACTTTTTTGAAATATGAAAATGATAAAAACGAAAAGTCTACATTTATATTCAAATTACAATATCTGCTGAATACAAACAGTAGAAATTTCCTATTTTGTGAAAAAAAAAGGAATTTAATTAGTATTAGTTAATTCAGTTTAACTGTGGACAACAGTGTTATCAAGCCCAGTTCGATTCTCATGTGGGTTTCGTGTGGTGGATGATCCGCGCTGAGCAGGTTTTCTCGGGGTTCTCCCATTTCCCCTGCACTTCTCCCACCATACTCTCTGTCTTTCTCTCCGTCTGTCCTTATTTCCGTGTGATAGCACAATAGATCAACGGTCACGGTGCTCGGCTTCCCTGCCACCCACACTCCCCACATAATATAACATAACGTGTTATCAAGCCATGCATAGTAGATCAGCTAAAAGGATTAATTGTCATTGTTCAAAACAATACAATATAAGATAGATATCCTTTTTTCCAATGCTTTCCAATAAAATTTCTGTCAAAGCTGATTCTCGAAAAGGATCCATTTGGAAAAGATTTTATGTAAAAAAAATTAGATAGTCCCCTAGTCTTCAAATATACTGAACATAACAAATTGCAAGAAGTTCCATTCATCGGTCCAAAGCTATTAGGTACACATACACAGACTGGGTGCTCTGATAAGCCTTATTTTCATAGGAAAATAATATAATGAAAAAGGATAAGCTGATCAAAAAGAATTTACCTTGAATTAGAACTGATTTTGATATCAGGCTTACATCAAGTAATTGATAGAAGGGGCTAACAGACAAAACTATCAATTTTTATTGTCTCCTTTCTGAACATCTTCACTTTCATCTGAAGGTAAAAATAGCATTAGTTGGTCAAGAGAGAATCATTATGTTTTCGTTCATTTTTGAATTTTTTTTCCCCGAAATCTATTTTTCCAGTTGTATTTTCCCAGAGGATGAGAACGATTTTCGACTGTCAGTCGTTGGAAGTAATAATCGAACCACTACATAGAATTGCACTCCGCAGGGCCAAAAGGCTAACAACAAAATAAAAACAATTTATTGCTTCGATGATTGTCGTACATACAATTGCTTTGTCTCAGTAACGGCTTTATGGAATAGCTTTCATCATAATATTGTTTTGATGAAAAGAAAAAGAAACTAGGGATTGGGAAGCTAGAAAAAGTGTGAAGTGAAAATGAAAGAAAAGAGAGAATGAAAGGAAAAATTTCATTTTTTGATTTCGTTAAGGATTAAAGGATTTTTTTTTTGTATGATGGTTTTAGCTATTTTTCCGCGGAATAATTTATATTCTGTACGTAATAACTTTTAAAGATTAATGAATCGTCTTGAAATTTAATGTACACATTTATGAATAATCATTGATCTGCCCATAAAATTTGGAATTTCTTTGCGTGGACAAATTATGTGGAATAATTCTTATTGGAAAGAAGTGGAAACAGTTAACTCTTATTGAAAACATTGAAATTACAGATGATCAATAATGGCTGGATGGTTACAGTACCCACAAATCTGCAATGTGTTGCTTCCTTTGATTTAATTAAAATTAATAAAATTTAGACTGGTTAATATTAAATTTACAGAATTACTAATTTTTAATGATATTAAATTATTAAAATTTAATGGTATATTAGTTTGCATAAACTGTTCTGATATTTTACAGATATCGAAATGTTCTTTTCTGTTCTCTTGCTTTGATGACTTTTAAAACAAAGGGCAAAATAGAACAAAATTTTAAGAAAAGTAGACACCAATTCTATCAGAAAATCATACTTTATTTTAGTTGATTGTTTATTTCAGCATAAAACACAGCTACGTATTTCAATGATATTCTAGAACAATTGTACATATTCATTTATAGTCGTCAGCTAAAGTCAGTGGCTAAATAGAACTGCATTCAAGAAACTAAATACAATAATAGAAAATTTAATTTGTAAATATTATAAACCCTTCCTCAAAAAACAAATCCTAAATCTTCAAATATGTTTAAACTTAAATTTAGGACAATCCTATCGTTTATTAAGAAAAAGCTTTTTTGGTTGTGTCTTATTGCACAATGTAATTTTTGTTGTTTATTTGGTTTCGGGGGTCACTGCCGGATGTAGCGGTGAACTTCACTTATGTTCTTGCCTTTTTGGGTTCTTTTATCGGGGAGGGCGGATCAGGCTGATGAGTCCCTTGCAGGACGAAACGGCCGTCCCTGATTCCCTCTCATAACTGAACCAGAAAGGCATTTTATTATTCATTGTGCTGCCCTTGTTTTGTTTTTATGATTTAAATTGTATTTATTCTTTGCAAATAAAATGTGAATAAATCTTTAGCTTTACATTCAAATTATTGTTAAATATATCTTATCACTCCCTCTGTGTGTGTGTCACGCAATGAGAGAAGAGCCAGAGAAATATGATCAACCGCGCAACGACACCTGCTCGATTGACTTGAAATGGCGCAGCTTAGCCGCAGCTGCTTTTGCGCCATAAAACACCAACCAACCAACCAACCATTGACTTGAAATTTGGATATGCTTTAGTTTAGGAAGTCTACTATATAATTTTTTTTTTATTCGACCATATCTTTAACAGTTTGAGGCATAGTCGACTCTGACCGCATTTTTCCGGGTGGGTAGAAATAAATTCCCCATTCCTAGGGTGTTGGGCCTCTGAACACGATGGTGAAGTCCGTTTGACGATCCGACCTTCCGTCCGGGAGTTGTTAGGGGAGGGGAGGTACAGATATGGACGGCCGGACTGGACAAATGCAATAGCTCCCATATGGGTCACTAAAAAAATATTACACCACACATTAGCCAATAAAAATTACTTCAGATGTGTTCTTATTTTAATTAGTTCTTTTATAATGACTTTTCTCGAAATTTATCATTCTTACTATTAACTCTAAATGGAACTCAGATATTTTAGACTTATATTTTGTGAAGAAGTGATTTTCATGATGTTAATTTCGATTTACGAGCTTTGATTAAACACCATTTGGAATCAAACAGAATTTTAAATCAGGAATCTAAGCGATCAAACACTGAGGTACATTTAACAGTCATTTCCTAAATATTTATATGCATTTCTGAAAATTCAACGGTATAGAATTGGATGATTGGATTCACTTGTTCGTCATAAATAAATCAAGTTCTATTTAGTACTGAATTTTCATTCATTTTATGGTTTATCTCGGTGCATGTAGATAGATCTTAGTCATCATTTAAAAAAATAAATCTAAGTCTTGATTACATTGTTTATATCTTTCTCCAATTTTTTAAATATTATTTCTAAACATGATTTCCAATTAAATGATCAGCAAGACTTCAGAAAACCCATCAAAATTTGCAGGTTTGCAGAAGTAAACAAAAACAGCTAAAAAAATATATTCTATTTCATTATGAAATAAATAAGTAATAAATAAAAGTCTCCCATTTTTAAATGTGTGCTTTTTTGTTTTAAATCCCTTAGTCGTAGTTTTCTTCTAATTCTGATAGAACCATCCTGTGGTGCAAAACAAAGATGTAAGATGTGACATTTGATGCTGATTTTCATTTGTTTGACAAACAGTTAACGAAACAATGTACAAAGAATAAAAGATGAAGAAAAGTAAAAAGGAATCAATACCAAGATGGTGAAGAACAATGAATCAATATTAGTTTGTGTTAAAAAAGGCATCATTCCGAAACGGAGATAAGGCAAATTTGTAATAATTTTCCTGACTAATCACAATCTCATGCTTCGGTTTGAGTTGTCCTTAATGTCAAGCTTACGATCATTAAAACCATAAAATATAGAGATTACTACCTACGAAAATACTCATATGTAATATTGAAGGAATTGCAATTAATAAGAATGAGGTATATATTCACTGGATATTTTAATTTCAGAAGAACCTAATTACTTGAAACATTATCATTTCAGAAGATATCTAAATACAACTACTGATCAAATTACACTCTCACTATATAAATCGGTTCAGCAAAACTAAAATCTGCACTCTTCCAAACGCCGCAGTTTTTACCGACATAGAAATTAAAGTTCTTTAATGATGAAGTTTTGTATGAATAATATTATGATATAATAATTAGGATGACTGAAAATAATTAATACAATACTTATTATTCATTGGCTATTGTATAATCAATATGATTGTTACAAAAAGTCAGGGAGCATTCGATATTTGTTTGAAAGTGGGTGAGAATCAAGTCGGAAATACAGGAAATAAGAAGTAGTATCAACTACATTC